>JACCHV010000018.1:2487500-2852500 GCA_018907245.1 Eupristina koningsbergeri
CTTAGTCAATCGAGATGTTTAATTTGAACAAAAATTAATTGTTGTTAAAATATAATAATCCATGATTTAATGGTTATTTATTTATTAATAATTCATTGTTCATTGGTTTTTTGTTGATTATTAAATTATATTAATTTGTTAATTTTATTTTGTACATTGCTTATTACTTGTTAATTAATTTGTTATTTGTTTAAATAATTATTTTTTAAAAATATTTATTAAAATTTTATTATTTATTAAAAGTAATATTTGCTATTTAATTTATTATTTATTGTAAAAAAAGTATTATTTGTTAATTCGTTATAAATATTTATTAATTGTTAATAGTGTTTTTTATTATTTTTTCTTAATTTATTTAACAATTCATTATTAATTCATGGATTGTTCATGAAATTATTTTTTAATAATAGTCATTAAAAATAGTTTTGTTTTAAGGTACGGAATTAGTTGGATAATCAATTTTTATTAAAATCTTTATTAACATTATTTATCAATATTGATTTTTCATTAATTTTTTCCCAGTTTATAATAATTTTTTCGGTTCTTTTGACTCTATTTATCTAATATTTGTCTTTATCCCAGCACGGATTTATAATTACGTTATCGATAAGATTTGCATATTTTCGTGTATTGATAGTTTTTCCCTCTCGCTTTCGCTCCTTATCAAGTCGGCGATCGACACTTGCAAGTAACGCAGGTTTCTTAATTCTACTTACATTACTTACCATGGATTCGAATCCGCTTAATTCGAAGGTAAGGAAATTCTCAGGACAATTACTATATTTACTTAGGTAGGAAAAAATTCGGCGAAAAAATACAGATAGATTTATATCATGTTCTAAATTTATTTTTTACTCAAGAAAAAAGAAGTAGATCAACAATATAATTATTACTTTTTACGAATATTATAAAAGTTATATAAACCATTTCAAAATATTTAATGCTATAAATATTTAAATTATTTTCATTCATTACTATTTCTATATTTCTTTTATTATGTTTGATAAAAAGCTTTTTAAAATGTATGTTTTTATTATGCCTATAATATATAATTTACTAAAAGTACTTTTTAGTTTATACTAAATTCATAGGTTTTTTATAATTTTTGCTGCAAAATTTAAAGATATTAATAAAATTTTATTTTTAATTAAAAGTTAAAAGTAAAATAGTTATATCAAAAATAATATTCAATTTAAAGTTAAACTATAATTAATATATTCTTTATTTGAAAACTTAATATTGTAAATTATATAAATGTAATACCAATATATAATTTAAAATAAATGAAGAAACAATAGTTAAAATAATTTTTATATTATTTTACCTTTTAATAAAGTATTTAATAAATAAATCAGTATTAAGTATTGGTATTTAATATAAATAAATATAATGCATATAAATAAATATAATGCATATAAATATATACTAATGTATAATTTAAAAAAAATTATAGATTAGAGTATTTAATGCCACAGCGCTCACAAGAATATTTTTAGCAAACTAAATATTATTGCATATAAATTAATAATATTATAAGTTATATATATAATGATTATGTAAAAATATCTATTTTTAATTTATCAAAAATGAACAAATATTATTTATTTACTTTTTATATTAATTTATTTTCTGATGTCAATAAGTTCGTATGTTAAATATAAATATGTTAAATATTTTTTTTTATATTACAAAATTATTCAAATTATTTTTAAATTTGAATTTGTTTAATTCTATTACAAAGTTATTCTATAATTTATACTAAATTTAAAGTTATTTCATTAATGGCAATTATGGTACACATATTAAATATATTACGTATAAACTAAAATTTTTTTTTTTAATTGAGTATCGTGTGAATTTTTCTCACTGATTTCAACAATTTTTTAACTTATTTTGAAATTATTACATATTGAATAACTGATACAATAAAATGTCAAATAATGAAAATTCGTTAATTTAATTTAATAATTTATAGCAATTACATTGTATTTCTTTCTATTTCCTTTATATAAGTATTAAAAAATTAAGGAATGTATTTATAAATTGACAATTTTCTAAATACTTATATTCTAAATTTTATAAAATTTAATTTTCAGTATTTTTAATTTTTGTAATGAAAATATTATTATTATAGCTTTGATTGCAAGTGATTTTAAATGATTATAATATATTGAAAACTAGTAATAAATTTAAATATAATATTACAAAATAATATTTATGTATCGTGTTTATAAAAAATTACTATTTAACAAGTTCATTTATAAGATAATCTAGTTAAAAAAAAAAATTTTAGTAGATCATAACATACTATAACATTTTTTAAAGATATCTCGTTTCTGTAAATAACCTCAAATTTATTATTTCATATCAAATGGTATCTTTATTAAAAGATTACAATTTTAAGTATTAAGTATTAAGTATTTATTATTAAGTATTAAGAAATTAAATATTTGCTTTTATTTTGTTACTTATAAAGTAATGGAAACTTAATTCTAAGATTTATTGAATCAAACATTTTTATTAATATAATCATAATTATATTTTATACACTTCTAAGAATTAATTACAATCTAAATTATAAACATAAATTTTTTGTTTATTACGTCTATAGCAGTAACAATTTAGTCAATAATTTCATTTTTGAAAAAAAAAAAAAAATAAATAAATCAGTTATAAAAATATTGTTATTTTCTTTTTTTTTCTCTTTTTTTTAAAACAATGAAAACACATCTCTTAAAAAAATATTTATAAATACATTATCACATAATATTCTAGTGAATATACCCGGTTAAAGTTATCCACTTATGAAATTTTAATAAAAAATACATGTATAATAAATGCTGATGAAAATATCATTACGATTCACAAAAATATACTCTAAAATATTTCATAATTTTACTTTTTTATAAATATCATTTATTAAAATAACCTAATATGTTATTTATAATACAAACGACGTCGTTAAATATTGAATTATTTATGCATATTTGTAAGATAATTCATATGCTAATATGGATTATAAAAAGGACAAATATATATAAAATAACTAATTTTATAAAAAAGAATAATAGATAAAAATGAAAATAAAAATACGTTAATATCTTGGTTTTTTTGAAGAAAAAAAGATTTGCAGATATAAATTCCAATCGACAAAGTTAAATTATGATAAATGTTTATGATTTTTTAAAAAATATTTTTATTATATTCGTAAACCAACATTCCATTTGCTTGATTTATTATCTTAAACAATAAATCCAAAGTTGAAAATAGAAATACTGGTAAATATGAGAGAAAGAAATTCGATTTAATTATTAATGTGGAAAGAAGAATGAATCTGTGGACAATAATTGAGAACAAAGAAAATTTCAGAAAAAACGTGTAGCCACGAAAAACATGGAGTGGCAAATCTGGAAGCTATCCCTTGTTGCGTCCACAGGATAAAACGGAACACCTTTATACCTTTTATACAATTAAGAAGGAAGCCATCAATTTAACACTGGAGAACTATCCTCTTAGCTGTAGGATATACATGTATATACACTATTTGTGTATTAGCTCTAAAGTTTATCATCGGTATTCAATAAATATAATAATATATAAATATAAAAATAAATCATTAGAGAAAATAAAAAAATATAGTCTTTAATAGATAGTTGTTTTTTGATTTCTTGTACATTATAATATTTAGCAATGTAACAAATAGTTATAGGAAACACTTTAATTTTGTTGCAACTATAATATACTTTATCCTTAATATTTAATATAGCTGTGTGAGACAACATGCATTTTTAAAAGAAATATAAATTGTGGAGAGGATCCAGTATGGGTATGGTGAAATAAATTTGATTCTTGATTATTAAGTGTACGGCAAAGATTCGACGTCTGATTTGTTATATTTTTCAAGGCTTAATTTATTAAAATTTATTAAAAATTACAAAAATTGTTAATTATTTTTTAATATAAAAACACAATAAGAAATACGTTACCTAAAATAAAAAATAAACAAAAATTAATTAATGTCACAACGCGTATCGTTTCGTCGATATTACATTACAAGCTGACGTTTAAAATTTGATTTCACAGTTCGACATAAGTTTATACGTCATAATTTACATTTATATTTATACTTTACTTAAGATTCTTAGAAAGGAATCATAATGACTACTTAAATTATTGGAGTCTTCTTGCCTATTTATATTGTAAGTGCGTGTTTTTATGTATAGCATTTGTGAAATTAGGCATTTTTTATAATGGTTGATATAGTATAATAAATTTCAATTTTGATTGAACAATGTGATTGCAATTAAATACGTTTAATATAAGATATTTTACATCATTTTATAGAGCATTGAATCAAAAATTCTATTTCTTTATTTTATTTGTTAATTTATCGTAACAAAAGATCTTCAAATTTTGAAACATCGATACTTCTCAAATTTATTAGAATTTAACATTGTCGATAATAAAATTCCATAGATATCATATAAACTATTCAACCAACATTAATGGGCAATTAGAATTACTCTCGTCATTTAGATGTCGCCTTAATTATGTAGTTATAATTATAACGATAGAAATTATAAAAATTTAATTCATCCGGAAAGGATAATTTTCGGATGCAACGTATAAACACTTTGATATATTTTAAAATATATTAATTATATTTTCTGTTAACAGTTTTTAATGGAATCAATAATATCTATAGATCCATAGATGCTACCGTAAATAGACTCAATCCTGTGAAGTCTATGTAAATAGAACTACAAATATTCCTGAGCCCAGAGTTCATATACTTGTAAGTCACAAAATTCTCATCAATTTATTATTCAAAAACTTTCCATGTCATTGAGGTTAAATTTATTAAAGTATCTAAATCAAGCTAGAACGTTTATATAAATTAAGGTAAGTTTTGAATAAAAGGAGCATAATTCGAGTTACATTTTATTTATTTGAATATCATACATAATCGTTACGAATATTATTTTATTGTATTTTATGTTACTTGCTGAGCTTCAAAAATATATATGATTACCAGAAAATTATACGTTTCTATACGTTATGTACAATAGAATGAACAAGAATTACAAGAGAAAATGAATGAACAAACAAAATTATAAATACAATTCCTTGTATTCTCAGAGGTAAAATGTAAAGGTAAATTCGTATAAATTATTCTTGTGCACACATCTTGTCTTCACATAAATTTCTTCTCATCTTGATGTAAGGAGTGTCCGGATTACCAGTTACGAGTATATTCTGAAGTGCGTAACTGGAAAACGATACTCCCCCAACCACTTAAAGTGCAGCCACCAGAAGAAAGAACATATCTTATAAAAATCAGGTTGCTTCTGTTTCCGAGGTACCCTAGATTCAAGATAACCTGAATATATCTTTTCTTTCGAGATGCAATATTTTATTATAAATAGAATAAGATATAATCCCCGTACCAAATAGTATCCAAAACATTACTCGTTCACGCATACAACAATCGCTTAATACTAATAAACCCCGAATATCTTCACATATATTCACATACATTGTTATTGTACCCGTCTGATGAATTGTACTGTATGCAGAGGATTTTTGCCTTATCACTTAATAAAAAAATAATAAATAATCAATTGATGTACTAACTATATAATTGTGCTTTTAATATCAATGATTTTCCGTTTTATTGTGATTTAATTTTTAATTTGTAAAATTTATGATTTAATTATTATTGAATAAAAAAAATAAAAATTTTTAAATGAATAACATAAACTTTAAAATATGTGTTTATTTAGCCTTACTATTAAGCACTCAATTAATTAACAAAAATATCAAATATATAGAATTTATAAAAATATATATAATATGTATTACAAAAGTGACATAATATGCACGCCTTGTTTCAATATTTTCTAATTCTATAAAAAAGGAAATTTTAATACAAATAAAATACTTCGTATAATCTGAGCATTAAATAATAAAGTATATTAAGAATTTTATATATATAATTTAATAATTTATATTTTGTTAATTACACATAGATTCTATAATTTTTATCGATTACATGATATTTAGTAAGAATATGTTAAATTTTTCTATTGAAATAAAAAATATTTATTTCTTATCAATGGATTTTATTAATATTGAAGAAATATATATTTTATTTATAATATTTTTTTTAGTTTCATTTTAGCTATAATACATTACTTATTATTTTATTGTGCTTTTAATAGTGTATGATTTTTTTTAAAATTATATTAAATGATGTGTTATTATTTTTAAAACCTTTGTATGGTTATATATAATATATTTTTGATAAAAAAATTATTACATAGCACGATTTAATTCTTAAAATTTAAAAAGTGTTTAAATTTTAAATATTTGGCGCTATATTACACTGAAAAAGATGGACCAATCAACATATCTGATCAAGATGGCGTCATTATTTAAGATACTTAGGCGTGGTTTACTTTATTTTACTAGTTATGATCACATACATATTTATTATATTATGGTATTCTTAAATATTACTCAGATTTTAGAATTTAGTAATACTGTATACATTAGCTTTGTAAGTGTGTGTGAAGAAAAAATCAGTAAAATTTAACAAAGAAGCTTCTAAAATAATACAAAATTGTATACAATCAAAAGAAGTTGCGTAAATTGTGTTTACAGAATTATTTTTTTATATTATAGTAAAACTTTTTTTATTTGTGTTTTCTGAAATTCTATTACAGGTGGTGATTTTCTAATAATCAGGTTAAAAGTGGAAAAAAATCGAAAATTCTAAGTTAGATAATGTTTTCAACACTAACATTCTGAATGTTAGTGAAATTTTTTATTTTTTAATATTGAAAAGTACTAAAATTTAAAATTGAAATTTTTATCAAGATTTTCAAAATGTTTTAATCCTTAATGAATTTTTGAGAAATGTTAATGTATTGTCATTAACTGTTTCTTAAATATACCTTTTAATTTTTAGTCTGCCAATGTGTGACTCGGCAGATAGTTCATTGATACAGAAATTAAACTATCTTCACTTTGAAGATGACATCCCTAATAATAGACAAATATCGACATCCAAACCAGAAGCTCAAGTTCCTGTTTCTAGAGCCATGGGAGAAATTGAAAATTTCATAGAATCAGATAATCATAGAGTTTCTCTACCACCTGCAGAATATAAAATTTATGAAAGAGAAAATATTATAGCATCATCTAGATTTGCTGCTCCAAAATCATTAGATAAAATTGAAGATCATCATGAACACTTGCATGAAAATGATAAAAAACAATCACCTGTATATGAAAATATAGAATACTACCCTCACCACAATCAAACCTATCCACCATATTATCATCCTATAGATTCAAGAAGAACTAGAGAAAATACAAGACTGTCAATAACCAGTGAACAATTTGATGGAGGTTTTAAGGTTATTGCAATATGTTATTGTTTTTCACAAAACAATGTTGAATGAATATTTAAAAATTATAAACTAATATATTTCTTAAAGATTTTTGAACAACCATTCATTAATTTATATAATAATAAATTCAATATTAAAATATTATGTTGCATTTTTTTTAAATTATTTACTTAAATATTTAATATTTTGTAAATATATTAAAAAAAGAAATAGTAACATTTATTATTTTTCTTAATTTCATTTATAAAATATATATCAATACTAACTTAAATTAATCATGGGATTTATAAAATTTGTTAAATATATGAATTTTAAAACTATCAATTATTTCTAATATTTGTAGAATATTTAAAAATATATATATTTATGCTAAATAAACTTTAAATTCTATATTTACACTACTCTTTGATTTTATGATTTATATATGTTCATATGCATTTATTTGTAACCTAAATATATTTATAAACTTTTATATAATTCATTATTAACACAAATAATAAGTTACATTTAAAATTATAAGTTTGACAATGTTACTTTTATTATTTTTATGTCTTTTCAATTTAATAAATATGTTGAAAAAATTGAATTTAATATTACAAATTAATTTAAAACTAATTGCTATAAGCTATTTTTTTATTTATATTTTCTATGAAAAAGTTTTATCTTTAATTATTTTTTATATGTATCCATTCATAAATATGAATTAAAAATGTAAAAAAGAAAAATGATATAAACAACTTTATTATCTGCCAAAAATTATATTATAAACTAATAAATTTCTAAAAACTATATCCTAAAATAATATATAAAATTTTAAAATAACAATTATTTCTATTAATAAATTTATATTTATAGATGTGCACAAAATCTATAGATGAAGGATCGAGCCATTTAAAGAAAGCACAACCACAAGTTCCAACTAATAATCGGTATCAATCAAATTCTCCAGCCAAAGAATTACCACCTTATGAAGCACCACCTGTTTATGAAAATATTCAAGATGTTCATTATTCTGAATTAAATAAAAATAAAGCAAGACCCCAAGTACCAGCAAGTTATTATAATTCAATGAATATTAATGGTAGTGATTATGTTGTTATGACTGGAAAAGTAGGTTCTTTACATGGACAAAAAACTAATTTATATGCTCCTCAAAAACTTGACCGAACTCAGAATTATGATAATATTTTCCCAAGATCATTGAATCAAAGTTTATGCAATAAGTATACATTAAATTCCTTAGATCAACAAAATAATAAAAGTACTTATGTACCACCTTCAGAACTTCAGCAAACTAAAAGTTTCCCATATGAACAACAACAGATGCAGCAACAACAATATTCTTCAAGAACAAATTTATCTTATCATGCTGAAGCACCATCTGCTCATTATGCTTCAGAACATCAATATCAACATTATCGTGGTGCAACTATTGATGGACTTAGTCAGCATAACCAGTATAGGCAGGAAAATGTACAATTAAATAAACAGTACATTGAACAAGTTCCTTCAAGTGCTAAAACTTTAAATACTACATATTACAATGATCAGTCGAGAAATTTACCTGTGTTTAATGTTTCAAGATCTGGAGAATTTTTAAACAGGTGTGTAAAATATTTTACATTATATTTTATATAACATAAAAGTAATTATATCTATTTACAATTTAAGTACATATTAATTTTAATTTGAAAAATTAATTTCAATCAATGATATTTTTAACTTATACTGTAATAATAGTGAACAAGATAAAAAATTTATACATTTTCAGGAACAGTCATTGTTACTCACCAAATCGCATTAATCAACACAATGAAAAAAATCATCAGCATAATGAAACTAGACTAGAATCTGAGTCACGAAACTCTAATCATTATGGTTCAACTCAAACATCTGAACAAGTTTATTCGTCCAGTCCATCTAGTGAAAGAAACTTACTTGAGTCTACTGAGCAGTCTCGAAAACCAACTACTATACAATATGTTCATAAACATCCACCAGTAGCAGTAGCACACTCACCAAAAGTTTGTCCTCAAATCTCTCTTCAAGAAATTACATCCGCGAATCCTATAAGACGCGAAACACTTGATAATCCTATAAGAGGACAGGTACAAGCCCCAGTAACAAGTGCATCAACTGCACCAGATTCTGTAGGTATTCATGGACATGGACCAAGGATTACAAGTTTGCCTCCAGGAGTGACTAGTGGTGTTGCAGGTCCAGTTATTCTCAATGACGGAGTTCCCATGATACAGAAGCATGAAGAGGTGGAACCAGAAATAAGAACATCAATAAATCTACCAATCAAACACAGTCTTGGCAAGGGATTGCTTCCATACAATATTACACCACCAAGACCATCGGTATTTTTTTTTGTTATTTAAATCATTAATACAATAACTACTTAATTTTTTATAAAAATAATATAATATCATTAAGTAAAAAATATTGAAAAACATGTAGTTTTAAAACAATTATATTTATACAGAAAAGCTGAGATTTCACTAAAATTTTGATTACAATACATGTTCTCGTTGGATCATATATTTAGTAAATTACAAATTTGACTCCGATGTTTATGTCTATGTAATTTGTATAATCTTTAGTGAATAAACCTGATAAAGCTATCTTAACACCTTCAAAAATAATAAACAATTCTTCCTAAAAAAGAATCTATACATGTACAATAGAAAATATTTATTATTTATTTTTATTACTCAATATTTATTTAATGATTTATCCCTACTGTTTTTTGTATCTTGATTATAGCATTATAAATAAAACAATTTAAATTATTTTGTGGATATTTTTGTTTTAAAACATTGCCTAATAAATTTGACTTAATAATAATTTTTAATTTTACCAGTTTATCTAATAACTAAATCATAATTGTATTAACTTACAGTAAAATTAGAAATGAATATTACATATAAACATTAATATGAATAAGTATTGTTCTTTATATTAATAAAATTAATAATTTGATAATAGAAAAAAAATTTTATAAAAAAATAATTATATAAATTGTAATAATTAAATTTCTAAAGGGTCCAACAGAGGCTGAAAGAAAAATTGAAGAATTAACAAGACAGCTTGAAGAGGAAATGGAAAAGCAAGAAGAAGAAGGGGAATATTTTGGTAAAAAAATTATGAACATGAAAGTTAATTCGTGTCTTTAATAATAATAGATTTATAATACCACTATTTAACTGTTTTAAATTGCAATAATTTATTTCATAATTTAATGGAATAATTAATTTTTCGTAATTAATAGAATATTAATATGAAAATTAAATGTATAATATTAAAACACTTTTACATTAAAGAATTTGATTTTTATAAAAAAATAATTTATAAATTAAATCGTGTTTCTTCTAAAATAATTTCTTTTATGAAACACTGTATAAAATTAATAATATTTTTAAAAACTATTTTATTACTAGGCATTTGTCATACATGCAGAGAAAAAGTAACAGGTGCTGGACAGGCTTGCCAAGCGATGGGTAATTTGTATCATACCAATTGTTTTATCTGCTGTTCCTGTGGTAGAGCACTTCGTGGTAAAGCATTTTATAACGTAGATGGACGAGTTTACTGCGAAGAAGATTATTTAGTAAGTAATAAATTAATTCATTAAAACTTTTAACACAAATTTTATATATTAGAATTTTTAATAAACTATTTTAAGTATAAATACAGTTGAATTTAATCGATTGAATTAGTCTATGTATAAGTAGTCTAGAAAAATATGTCTTATATTTATAAAAATTATTATTTAGATATTATGTGAACATTATTTAATATTTATTATATAGTATCACTTAATAAACTTTGATTTTTTTGGATAAAATAGAAATTTTTAATATTTGTTAATCTTATGTTTTATTTCCAAAGTAATTGATTTGTCTAAAAAAAAATATTTCTTGAGTCAATCAAAATAAACAATATCTATAACAGGAATAATAACAACAGTATCTACCTTACCATATATCACATATACTTTGTTCATCTCATATCACTTTTTAATCCAATATTATTTTAATAATTTTATTTAAATGTAATATAGCATATTTGTAATTTATTCATATTTATTTCGCTGATTTCAAGTTTCTATTTAGTCATAATTTCATGCAAAAGAATTTTAAGTTAAAAAATTAAAAAAAAAAAAAAAAAATTGAAATATAGTATTAAAGTAAAAGTATAATGCTTATTACTTTTTACAAGATTAATAAAATGTAATGGTAAATTTAATATTTTAGTATTCTGGATTCCAACAAACAGCAGAAAAATGTGCTATTTGTGGTCATCTTATAATGGAAATGGTAAATATTATATTTACTTTTTACATATTGCTTAAATTACTAAGAAATAATTTTATATTTTAAGAGATTGTATGTTCAAAATTTATAATAAAATAAAAGAATTTAAATGTAATATTTATCTATTTAATATTAGTTTAATATATTCTCAAGATATTTATATTATCAACAGATTTTACAAGCAATGGGAAAATCATATCATCCCGGTTGCTTTAGATGTTGTGTGTGCAATGAATGCTTAGATGGAGTACCATTTACTGTTGATATAGATAATAAAATTTATTGCGTAAATGATTATCATAGAATGTTTGCTCCGAAATGCGCATCCTGTGGTAAAGGAATCACTCCCGTTGAGGTAAACGATATCGAAGTGCGTTTTGTGTTTTATTTACTTACTTTTATTTAAAAAATTAATTTAATTTAGTTATATTTAAAAAAATATTTTCAATCATTTTTTTTAAATGTAATTTTTTAAAAAAATTTTACATTTAATTATATGATCAAGTCAAAATGAGTTAAAACTACTTTTTTATTATGTATACAAATTAAACATTTACATTAGAAGAAATTTAATTTTGAAAACATGTACATATGAATAAAGTTTTAAATGACAATGCATGTAGATGGATAAATTTGATATTATATTTATAATATAAATAAAATTCAAACATTATTTTAGACATTTTTTGTTGTTTGGTAAATATTTTAATTTTTAATTTGAATTCTTATATAAATGTTGATTTTAACTTCAATAATTCATAAAATATATAATATAGTATTTCTATCTAATAAAAAAAAATTATGGTATTTAAAGATAATTTTTTAGAAAATTTGATGTAATTCTATTACAGTATTTTTTATCAAATCATAATTTCTACAATTATTTAATGTGATATGATTATAATAATAATAATTATTATTATAATATATTACTAAAACTATTTCTTACTTTTATTATAAAATACAATATTTATGTAATATTAATATTTATTTTATTTTCTTAGGGTACTGAAGAAACAGTAAGAGTAGTTTCAATGGATAAAGATTTTCATGTCGATTGTTATGTTTGTGAAGACTGTGGAATGCAATTGACTGATGAACCAGATAAACGTTGTTATCCATTAGATGGCAGATTAATGTGTCGAGCTTGTCATATTCAACGTATTTCACATATGCAACCTAGAGCACCACAACCTGTTTCTGCGACTTACCAATTTATGGGTTGATCCATAAATTTAGAAAATTTTACTTTTAAGAAGGATATACATATTAAGTGTCCTATTGTGATATAAAAAAAAAATAAATGATAATGTTTTCTTAATAGAAGTATATCCTGCAAAAAATGAAAAAAGTAGAATATTCCAAGAATTTTTATATTTATAAACGAATATTTTACAAATCGAATTATTGACATAATTTTAAAGAACACAAGTCTACATGATATTTTGACTTCTTTTTCGTTTTTAGTTTCTTTTATATTATACACTTCATATTCTTAAAAATTGTACTAATGTGTTATTTTATTATTTTAAAAATAATCATGGATATATGATTTATCTACAATTAATCATTTGAATCTTTATTGTTCTTGCTTAAATTTAATATCAATGAAGTTTTTTTCATATAAAATGAATTTTAGACAATTATTGTGTTTGTATTAAAAATTTCATTATGAATTTCTTATAATTTTAAGTAGATTAATATTTTATTTAAGACAAATTGATCACAGAGATTTACTGATGTAATAAAATATGAAATTCCGCAAATATCTCTACAAAGTAACCAACTGCGTAGCTTAATTTTATATATTTTTGTAAGAATTATTTATATATCGATTATATTTTTAATATAAATTAGATGAAAATTAATTAAATATTTTTTTAGCAGTTTCTTGATAAATTTTTTAACAACAGTAATTAATGGTCAAAGTTTTATTTCACACTATATCAGAAGATATTCAATCTTGCATATGCATGTTGCTCAATATATATATATATATATATATATATGATCTTATATATTTAAGTGTATATGATAATGAAAAATATCCGCCAAAATAGTGTCGATTAGATAAGTTAATTAAAAATAATTTGTTTTTTTAAATATCCTGAATGTTATTTTATTTTATATAATATTGAATGGTTACAATCACTACAAATACTCTTTGAAGATTCATTACTGTAAATGCAGAATAAAACAAAAAAATTTCATAAATTTTATCTATGATAGAACAGCTTAATAAGCAAATATATAAGGATTAAAATAATCTACTTTGTTTATATACGTGCTAAAACCTCCTGTAGATCTCATTCAATTGAAATTGATATTATATATAAATTTTAAAACTCTAATGAAACTTTTCATCCTATAACTTTAGCTGAACTTATAATAACTAAGAATTAATTTTATACTATTTATAACAAATTTTTAACACATTAGTAAGATCAAAACTATAAAATTCATATTTCGTTAAAGATTAAGGTTTATTTATGAAAAAATTAGAATTTCAAAATTTAATGAATGATAAATAGTCAAAAATATTTATTATTCAGCACTATGATGCACTTGATTAGATGCAAGAATATATTATGTATATGAGAATTTAAAAAATAACAAAATTTGAATGTAATTACAATTAATGGTTTATAAGATATACAACATTTTAACTAATTTTTAAAATAAAATACTGCTTCTATGTTAATATAAAGTATGTTATGTTTTTAACTGTTTTTTATTGAGTAAGTAAGGATTATGTAAATCTTTCATTAATAAAAATAAAAAATAACTTAACAAACAATATTAATTAACATAATTTAGAAAAAAAATTATTAATTTAAATATTTAAAACTTCATAAAACCTCAAAATATCACTTTAGATATCAAGCTTGTAATTATGAAAATAATTTTTGAAATTAATTAAATATAATATTAAAATGTTATTCTCATTTTAAGCTTTTGGTTTTTTTATTATAAAAAAATTCATTATAATTTATTAATATATTTTTTTAGAAAATCCTATTTTGCTTACAAATTAAAGTAAATAGTAATATATTTCAAAAAATAAAAAAATGAATAAATAGATTTTTCTTAATTAAAATATCTTAAATGTTTAATAACATAATTTTTGTAGCTAATTTTAATTTTTATAGAAATTGTAAAAAAATGTTATGTTTAATGTATTATGTTAACCTAAATTCAATACTAAATAATATTAGCATGATAATACCATATCTAGTATTGGAACTAAATATATAAATAGTATTATAAAATGTTAATAATTAATAATCAAAATAATATACAATCTTACAGATATATTTATTGAATATTTTTCATTTAAAATACAATATTTTGTATGTTGTTTCCGTAAATTTATCGATTTATTTTTAAATTTAAAAACACTGTGTACGCAATAATAATACTAATTATATTTTTTAATATTTTTAGTTTAATGCATACCGATTAATGTGTTGAAAGTCTTACATATTTGATTTTATAATAAGTATTTATCTAACTTTATAATAAATTTTATTTTATTAATTTATAATAGTTAATAATATAATTGTAGAAGTCATTATATGTTTAATAATTTATAAATTACAAATATTGAATAGTAATAAATATGCGATATTTTACAGATATTTTTATGTAATATAAATAATATAATATATTATTGTAAATATTTCTCATTTATAGATTTAGTATACATAATTTTAAATGCATTACTTGAACAATTTATTTCTTATGCAATAAAAGATTTATTTGTATAACTTACTCATGTATTACTTACAAATTATGCAATAATGTCAATAAAAAATTAATCAACTGTATAGGCATTTTCATAAAGATATATATAAAATTTCATTCATTTTGAGAGTTCCATAAATCTAAAGATAAACATATATTAAAATACCTTTTTCAAAAATACATTGATTAATAAAAAATTATGGTAAAAACATACATAATTTTTTCATGGAATTTTTTTATATATATTTTTAATTATATTTTTATGGCACGTGCTAACTAATTAAAAAATTATAATTTATAATAAAATAAAAATATGAAATCAAAAGTATCTATATTTTTATATATTTTAATTTATAATAATAATCAATAACTCTTAAGTTCTTTACTTCCTTGGTTCAAGCATAAATATTTAATTTGTGCAAGTTCTTTAAGTGAAGATTTCAAATTTCTAGTTTTTCTTTTATGTTGTCCACACATTTGAAAACTGTCGGTATATCAAATAGTAATGATTTAATTAAATTTTGACGCATTTGAATTAAATTTTCTAAGAGTAATTGTAGTAGTTCTGCATGTTCGAATATTTTTTAGTGCACTTTTGGGTTCTGTTTCATTCATATTGAAATCATCTTTAAATTACCAAAACCAATTTTTCCATATTCTAATTGATGGAGCATACTTTCTGCAAACGCCATTTCGTCGAGACGAATATTGCCATTTGAAAACTTGATTACAAGTGTATTGTACGTTAGAAAGAATGACTACTTGCTGTGTTTAAAAGAATTCACTAGCAATTTTTTAAAAATAAAAACAGCGTTTTTGTTATAGCAAAGTTCGTATTACTAAGTCATTATAATAAGCGCATTAGCAAACTGTAATGAATTTAAGAACATAAATTGAAATATATATAACTATATAAAATAAAAATTAATTTTTTTGTACTTTTCCAATAAACTATTTCGTAATTTTACTCTGACAAGCAAAAGGTAAAGTCGATCAAACACACTAAATTTCAATTTATAATCCGTAAGGGTCATTTATTCAAGAGCAATATACCTAATCCGTATCTATAAGTCGTTCAGTCATGATTGTGCTTTTGTCATTTTTCGAGGATCTTTCGGATTTGCAAGCTGACCCCCAGTCAGATGCAAACCAGCTGTATGACTTTTTTACAACCTGGTGATCGACTCGCCCTGCTCGTCGCATTATTTATGACTGTCGTAACTCAGATAATCCAGGTGCAAAACTGACTGAAAAGCAACTTTGACATAATGTATATTGATTTATTAAAATCCATCATGATGTTAATAAATTGAAAAGTTTTAGATTAACGCATTGAAAAATAAGAATATAGGTTTTCGTTTCTGTTAAACGTTAAGTTAATGTATACGTGTAAAGAATAAAAAGCAATTATCGATGTTTTTTTACCACAATTCAGATAAGTGCATTTTTTTATTTGTTAAAAATGATTTTCTTTCAAGAAACGAGAGAAATAGAAGGAGTGTGTATGCGCGCGGGCAGGCGTGTGTATGTGTGTCGCATACGAAGAGATTCAGTAATATGTACAAACTTCTAGGTTTAGGTTTTACATTTCTGTTTTGCCATGGTTCTGACAAAATTATGTCTGAAGTAATATTGTATCTTCTACTTTTATATTGCAATATACTTTATTGTTGCCTTTTTTATTTGTTTGTTTGAAGTTGCAACTTACACTATCATATAGCTAATGTAAAAATACTAATAATAATATTCTGAAAGTTTAGAAGTTAACATACTCGTTATATACTGGTTCTTTTAAAATTCGAAAAAACATTGTACGTATTAATTTTCTTGAACGATCTTTAATGCTGATTTTTAAATCTAAAACTATTAATATTATTTATCATTATTTATATCGCTTCAATGAAAAATTAAATTTCATTTTTTTTAAACTTATCATTTTTTAAATTAATTATCTAATAAAAATATCTAAAAAACACATAGATAAAAAATCGTGAAAATTTCTATTTTACTGTATACATGTATTTGCGAAAATGTATTTTCAAAATATATATATATATATATGGGTGTAATTTCTTTTTCTTACAAATTTTATTATTATTTATTTTTGATAAAGTATTAAATTATATTGCTTAAATATTTTATTACATCCTTCTAGGTTTAAAATATAGATACATTCAACACTTGAAATTTAATATTTGAAGTGAAAAAATTAATGCAGAATTCAATTATGAGTTGACGGATTACAATTTAGGTAAATTAAATTTATAAAATTATAATTTATTAATTCATCAATTATATAAATTGTTGTGTGGTATCATGGTTTGTATAAAAAAATTTGTATAAACTATGATAGCACATAATTCAAACAATAAAAAATATAAGTTTAAAAGCTATCCTTACATAATTATTTGTAGTTTTTAACAGTAATAAATTTTTGTAAATCTTTTTATAAAATGTTTTAATTTTAAACAAGAAGAAAATAAATTAAAATTCAATTAACATTGGTGCTCAAGCCAAAAAAAAAAATAGTTGTAATGTCAACAAAATTAAATTGTTTAATGTAAATACGAAGTTGATTTGGATTAGTCAATAATAAATTAGAAATAAAATTTGCTTGATCGATTCGAGCAAGAGGTATTCTTGGTCTTTGGGATTTATTATTTAACAGTTGATCAATCACAGTAACAATGTTTCTCAGCGCCGTTAGCACAATACATGTACAAGTTATTTATTTTCTTGTGCATAAAAATAATAATGTTTGATGTGGTACGGCACACCCAGTCACACAACCCCCTCGCGCATGCGCCCATTAACGGGGTTGACTCGAGTCGAACTGCTCTTGCTCTGTCCGTAATTCGTATCAAACCGAATAGGACGCAGAGGGGGTGGCTTCACTCGTTCTTATCTAAGTTTTCAGCACGCGTCCTTGTTGAGGCTAAGGGATAATTTAAAGAACAGTGACATTGTGGAAACGAAATCCGAATTCACCGCTAGCGAAACGTGAGTACACCACTACCCCGTCTAGCGAATGTATTCTTTAGTGTTACAAGTTAATCGTTATGTTATTCGAGTAAGTGGGGCACATTTATTTAGCTCTACTCTATGTCGACATTAGTATACACTCTGTATACTGATATCTGCGTCTGGCACTGATGAATTATGCTCTCCGTGTTGAGAAAGTGAAGGATATCTCGAAATACACTTAGAAGCAATCCTAGTCCACAATCTTGCAATAATAGGTGATTTTGATAAACTATTTCACTTTCACTGAATACTTAATTTAATTAAAATACTATACTATTTACCACTACGAACACTTAAGATTAATCGACGAGATTAAGCAAAAAATAAATTTCAAGCGAACTTCAACTTTTTTTTGGAAATCGAATTACTAATTTAAAAGGCACATTAAAAATCTAATGGTTATTATCAATCAATAAATAGAAGAAAATATTCATTTCTAAGGTTTTCTTTTTTGAGAATAAATCCATATCACTTTTTTTTTTAAATATATTTACCGTAAGCTTTACGTGCCAGCTCTTTACCCTCATCACATAAATTATATAAACGAAAAGGGTACTTTAAATCATTACTTACTTTAAATCTTAATAAATAAAGGTATAAAAATAAAAATTCATTTTAACAAATTAAGTGTAAAAGAATCAATAAAATATGTAGAGAAATAATAATAAACAGGGATTGTACGATAAAAGATTGTCAGTCACATAAACGTATAACAAGAAGATGAAGCCCAAAAATGCCGGCGGCTACCGGGTTTTTTGACTCAATCACTCCCCCCCCCCCATTTCTTTAATCTTTCTTTACTCTACCAAACCATTTTCTTTCTTTTGCAAAATAATTTTGCCATTTCTTTTTTCTTTTGCTTGCACGCAAATATTATATAGAGATTGCTTAAAATAATCAATGCGATGTATGTTAATAGATTAAAAAATTTTAAGATCCGACAGTTGTACAAAAATGCATCAGAAGTTTTGATTAGCTACAGCAAACATTAATTTTTATAATTTGAAATCGTTGACTAAAATTTAAAAATGCTTTTAAATTAAATATTTATTTTCTGGCATGTACATTTTTAGGGTTATTTAATTTTATAAAAATAATACTATTAATATATTTTTTACTTTATTTCGATTATTTAATTTATTGCCACGTACATAATGAAATTTTGACTAATATTGATAGCTCTGATGTATTTGATTGTAATAAAGAAAATAAAATGCATTAATCTTATAAGGATTGAATAATAACTAACATATTTATTTATGAATTAAGTAAATAAATATAATAACAGTAACACTGTTTATTTAAGGATCTTTAACCTTAAAACTATAATAAAATTTTCTAATGCAATAACTGCTACCAATTATTATTAACCATACAGACAATAAATTAGTTTAATAATATTGTACGAAACAAGTTCGAGTATGATTAAAAAAAAAAAGAATGAAAGAGCTAAATACTCAACTCTGCCAAGTTTTAATATTTAAATCAATAAGCCTGACCAATTAATTTTATGTACAGAATGCTGAAATAAAATATAAAATTTTTTTGGAATGTCACAGTGAAGTGCACTTTTTAACGATGAATATGATATCACAGTTGTATAATATTTTATTTCCTTAAAAAAAGTCGTCAAAATAAAAGTAAATTGTTCAGAGGATGATAAAAAGTCTTTTCCTTGTTTAGGAATGAACGTGTATATTTTTATTCCCAATATTATTTGAATGCAATAAAAATATACAAGGTCAGCTTAAATTAAAACGCGACTTAAACATTTTCCACAGTTGGCTCGAGTAGCCATGATTTTATGAGTGTGATATTGGCGTGCGGTGATATTGTTATTGATACTGCAATGACTTCGGCGGTTGAACTAGTTGAATGTTGAACACAGGGACGGAATGTACGCCATGGGCTCGATTTGGTTGCTAGTCGTTTGGTATCGTCCGTAGGTCAAGGTAGACATTGAGGTAAAAATCGAGGTGGACATCGACGTCGACGTAGACATCGCGTCCGCTCGGTTAACGACGACTCTCATGCTATTGATTAAGCGAGTGCGCGCGCGCTCTCCAAATCTCCTCCTCGTCGTCAACGTTCTCCTCGGACGCATCCTTATCGTCGACATCGCACAAGTTCCATGCGCTAACGCCAGAGGAGCCAGGGCTCAAACTACTTTCTTTCCATAAAAATTTCTTTTTTAACTGATGAATTAATCGGAGAGTCGTAGAGAGAATGAAGATGATAAGGTATGGGCGTCTCCTATTGAGCCTCGGTCTATACTCTCTTCTTCTTGGCTTTCAGAAATCTCAGCGCTATGCGTTTTAACGAAGCGATCTGCAATTCTATGCCACCGGTATTCATTGGGCTGCAGAATAAGTAAGTCATTCTCCTATTTCTATTTCTTTTTCAAAACAATAAACGATACACCATCCATAAATTGAGACCATAAACGCGTGCAAAAGTTACCCATCTTTTCAAGCTTGAATTCAATAATATTAACTCTTATTGAATAACGTTACTCTTTCTTAAATTAATGACCAAAACATTTACCATGAATTATTTATTTATACAAATAACTATTTTTTAATCATTTTTATCTTCAATTTAATTATTTAAATATACATTTGAAAGTACATGTGTATAATTAAGTGCAAGTCTATAATTAATTATAAATGTTAAAATTGTTAAGTATCGAAACGTAATATCGGCTATACTATAAACGATAAATTATCGTCTTTTTACTCAACATTAAAAAACATAAACAATAAATTTTTAAAACAATGATAATTATATTAACGGAAAAATAACAAATACGGTATAAAAACCTCAAAAAATAATAATAAATAACAAATTAATTATTACTACTAAATCAATTTTGAAAGAATTTTCAATATTGTATAAATAAATAATTTCATTTTATCTAAAAAGAACAAAAATATTATACACTTTTTAATGAACAAAACATTATTCGGTCTACATATTGAAATATTTCAATTGAGTTTTATATCGATTTAGTATAATAAAAATGTCAATTATTTACTATTTAAATAAATTACAAATATCATGATATTAATATTACTAGATACTTTGAATTTATATTCAGAAATATATTTGATATTATTATTGTCAATATTATTTTTAATATTTAATTTATAAAATTTTATTATCACTATTTATGTAATAATTTTATTTTATATTTTTAACTGTTAGTCTTCAAAAATAATTATGAAACAACTTGTTTCACTATTATGTAAAAATTTTATATAAATAAATATTTTATAATTTAAAAACTTTTATTATTATAACATTTTTTAATTTATTTTCAAAGTAAAAGAAATAAGTGTGTTTAACTAAAATAGTTAATAATGAGAAAATAAGTATTAAATATATTTCAATACAATAGAATTATAGTAATATTGAAAAATAAAATAAGATTTTATTATTTAATTCTCCATGAAATATTATAATTTACGAATTAATTTTGAATTTAAAAAATGATAAATTTCTATAAAATTTAAACTTAATTTTATCTTTTAAAAATAAAATAATTATAATTCTAGATATTTCAATAAGTACAATTATATTGCTGAATTTATGTAATACTCAATGTTCACCCATATTAGAAAATAATATTTAATTTGACTTTTATTACTTATTTTTAAATAAAAGAATTATGACGAAGATTTTTTATGTAAAGTACTTTCGATAATATGAAAATATAAACTATTAATGAATTGGAACATTTTAGTCAACTACATAGAAGCTCATCCGAGACAATAATCAATGTGCGAACTCATTCGACAATTGAGGATCAAGATATTAAAAAATGTCTCATTGCACTAGATACAAGAACGTACTCATCATTGGTTATTAATCATAATAATAAAATAAATAAACATAAAATTAACAACAATTTTGATAATGTGTATCAAAGTAGTTCAACAGAAAGTCTAACGGATTACGAAGGTGAGTTATACAATACAAATTTCTTCAATTTATAATTAGAATAATGATAATAATTATAATAATTATAATAATTACAATTAATAATGAAAATTATAATGTTATCAATATATTTTAATAATTTATTATTTACCAATAATATTGTTACATTGATTAAATGAATTTTTTTTTTTTTTAAATATTTATACATATATTTTAAAAAATTTCTTTTTTAATTTTTTTATAAAGAACTTTACACATTGTATGGAAGTGTATTAACAAGATATTACAAAATGAGTTGTTGTTTTCATTTAACTATTATTATTAAAATCTAATTAAATATGATTTTAATCATTTTTAATTTTATTATGATTATTCATTATATTTAGTCAGTCTATATTGTATTGTTAAATATTTCAATGACAAAAATAATAAATAAAATGCGCGCTTTTTGAAAAATAATAATTGAATATTAATTGTACAATTAAAAATTGTATGGTAAGCATTTATTGAATAAGTTTAATGAATAATACAAAATAAACATAAAAATGTAATAAATAGGATATTTTGAAGAAGAATCACAACAACTGTCTGGTTCGGATTTGTCGGAATATTCGGAAGACGATAGTTTCCTCCGAGGGTGTAGAGGTATTGTCAATCCAAATTACCTAGGATTTCAGCATCTTGGACCATCATTACTTTCTGATACCGATGATACTGAAGATGATCTAGAATTCAAAGAAGACTTTGCTAAAGAACTTGGTCATCAAGACGAATTCAATAACAATAATAACATTAAAAACAGTAATAATAATAATAATAATAATAATAATAATAATAATAATAATAATAGTATTCTTGACGAGACGATCAATCGGTTGGATGTAAAACAGGAGGATCAAAAACAGTTTTTATACGAGAAACCCAAATTCAATATTCAGGTAAGGAATCATTTTGTAATTTTAAGTTTCATAAAGTTTTAAAATATGATTTAATTGTTAAAAAATTTAAAACTTGGATTAAATTAAAATAGCAACCATCAATTGGTAATTTGATAGTTACTTACAACCATCTTGAAAAAATGCTATTGAACAAGAAAATACTTAATAGATTTTTAAATTAAATAAACATATGCTTATATTATTTAATTCGAAATTTTTTATTCTTTCCTCTTCATTTGTATTAATGATAAGATCGTTATTTCCTTCAAAAATTGAAACAATATCCAGATTAATTCAATTCTTGAATATCATTTCAGCAAACTAGAATTTGTTACGACTAACCTTATTATAAGAGGTTTTCGTCTGTTGAAGTTATTAATCACAATTTTCTTGTCTTCATAATTATTAATTTGACTACTCAACAAAATATCGTTGTAATTCAAAAGTTAGAGTGTTCCAGCAAATCCAATTAAATCATATCCACTTCCTATTAACCATCTTAATAATTGGTAATAAATACCCTATTTTATCTAATAATGAATGTACCTTTTAATGTTAATTTTTTAATAATGATAATTTATTCGAATAATTTTTTTATTCTATTTTATTGACTCAAGAATCAAAATTTAAATAGAAAACATTGTAGTTATAACCTGTTCTTTAAATCACTTGAATTTTACATACATATTTCCTCTATTTTTTATATACTCAAGCTTGTGACTTCTCTCTAAATACATAAATTTTTTTGGGAAGTGCAATTCAAGTTCAAAATTTTAGACATCGATTTTTTTGCATTTATTCGGTAGCATATAATTTATATTGGGCATAAAAAATCTGACTCATCTGTGATAATCTAGACATAAATTTATTGAAAAAAAATTTTGTTTTATACTTTTTTGTTTTATCAAACCTGTTTGACTACTATATTTTTATTTGCTTTTCATTCTTATTTCAACCCCAAATACTCTATCTCTAACCGTTTTCCTATCCCAACTTTTTACTTTTTATACAAGTACTCCATTGTTACCTTATTTTCACGAGATGCTCTACTGCTACTCTAGTTTTTATTCAATTAGAGCTTGTTTCTTATATCTAATTACAAAAATAGAAAATTAACTATCGTCATAATTAATTGATTTATTATTATTTATTATTACTCATTACTTGATGATCATTTTAATATGCATGAAAGAAAAATAAAGCTCTACGTTCAGATTTTAATATATTTCAATCTAATATGCATGTTCTCTACTATTTTGCTATATCTAAAAATTTAATTGGATCATTTTAATTTATTTTTGCAAATTTCATTTTCTTAATAATAATTATATCTTAGTTCTTCTAATAAAACGTTCACAACATTCATTATTCATACAGGAAAATATCGTATTCAATGATAACATTCATTGATATCACTCTAACTATAAATAATTACAGCATAAAAGTTATCTTTGATAATCACATATAATTCTGTAACTCTGAAGATTTTAAATTTTTACACTAATAAATATAAATTCTTCCTAATTTTTCCTTGTATACGTATCATTTGGTTTTATCAACTATTAATCTAGACATTTGCCTAGATAATTCATTAAAATGATTATATTCTCAATTACTAGAAAACTAACTCTTTTATAAACAGTCACTTTGAATATCGCCATTATTCCTGTTGTTTTGAATGTTTTCAGATTCTGTGATTTTAAGTTAACTAATATTAGTATAGTAATTTTTAAAGTTTGATAAATAAAATCCTTTAAAAATGCCACTTGTGTAGGAATTATTTATTTAAGTATTTGATTATGGAATTGTTTATTTTTATTAAATTTATTTCATCATTTAATTGATAATTTTATTATAAATAATTGAAGAAAGGCCTTGATTTTATTTAATTATATTAATTAAAAAAACAGTAATTTATTTATAATATACGAAATAATAGCATATATTATTATTAATGCACAATTTAATGTGTTGTACATAATGTATTTATAAAAAAATTTGTTTCTTACTTTTTTAAAAATATTCAAAGGAAAGTTCAATCAAAATTGAGATTTTTCTGTGAATTACTTACTTTTTAAATTACTGCACCCCCTTCAATCGCTTTAATTACAATTTTTGTACTTAAATAACTTTTAAATATATTTTTTAGTTTATATTAATTTATTTTTTATTAATTATTTTATGTACAATTAATTTGTATTTCAATTTTTATTTAATTACTTATTAATTTTTTTATCTTTTTTTCTTTTAAGACCTTTTATTTTTTCTCAGCTCAATTTAAATCTGTTTAAATACATGTAGCTTTCTGAATATTTACGCAGTTATTTGTCGTTCTATCCGAATACTTTTTTTTTCTTTCTATGAAATTTGAAATGGAGGTTTACACTTGATTCCACCAGATCCGAATTATACAGGTACCCATCTTAATTTCCATCGATAATGCATAATAAGACAAATAAAATATGATTATTTAATTGAATGTCTTTTGATATTTTTAATAAAAATAAGTTGTTTAAATTTGTTTTTTATGATTTTATATTATTCATTTACATTTTTTAACATTAATTTTTTAAATAATATTTCCAAAATATTTCTTGCTTTACCTAGTAACAAACATCCAAACATAATAGAGAACAAATTTTGCTTAACTAATCAAATTATTTCCAAAATCATATTCATTAACTTCGGACTTTTCCAAAGCTAAGTATTGTAAATACTGTTTTTTTTATTTCGTAAACGTATACAAAATATAAATTGTATATATTTACATCAAATAATAATACGTATATATATTATATAGTATTATAATACATTAAATTTTTACTTACCGTAAATATTATATAAGGATAATGATAACTAAAATAAAATATCTCAATAATTAGAAAATCAATTCCAATGTTTATCTTTTCACTATAACTATAATGAATACATATATAATAACGCACAAATACTGTTGTTTTGTATTAAAATTAATATACTATGAATAAATTTAATATACTGTATATATATTCTTTTTACTTTTTAATAAATTACTTTTTAATTCTTAATAAATTAAAGTATTTTTTTTATTTTATAACTGCAAATAATTATATAAATAAATTTTTAAACTAAATATTAAATTTAAACATTTCTTTAATTACATTGAAAACTTTACTCTTTTACATTTTAGAACATTAACTCTCTCGTCGAGTGTATGAATTGTACAGAAAATGTTCCTGATTCATCAACATTGAATGAAAATTCAGACAATGAAATTGAAATCATTCAACTAACAACAGCAGTAAAGGAGAGTCATCAATTCCCTAACATTGAACAAATTACTGAGTCTTGTAAAAATAGTACATTAGACGGGGTAAATAAAAATCAATGCTTGTAATGTAGCGTAGAGAGTGAAACATGGATTTAACAATAATAACATATATAGCTTTAAAACTTAATCGTTTCAGCTTATACCACACTCACAATGCTAAATTCAGATATTAAAAAATCCATCTTTGTGATGATCTACGCAACCGTGAACCCAGTTCGAATGATGTAATTTATGTTCTCCTCCAAATGATAAATCACAATTTTCAACACTTCCAAGGTTTTCTTTTAACTCTTCAGTTCCTACAATTTTAGGTGGCAATTTCAATGCCAAACACACTATTAAAGGCTATCCATCTACCACATCTAGAGGTAGAATCCTTTTCAATATTTCTCTAAACCATTTTATCAATATTGAAAATAATTCTAATTCTTCTGTAATTCTTTCGCTCACTTCCCTACATGTACAAAGAATAATTTGACGACATGCAATATACATGCATTTATTCTAAGTTTCGTATTACATAGTTGATTCTATAGGTTTTTCAGAAATTTTATCAAATCATCTACCAGTAATTCTTCATATCTCAGTTACACTTTCCACGACTCTCATTAACTCTATAGTAATGGACTGGCTATACCTTTGACACCTTTTAGTATCATCTTATATTCACCAAATGCCTGAATCTCTCAAAGAAGGTCAAGCATTCTCAAAGCTTATTTAGTGTCATGCTTTAATGACACTAAAAGACCTCCAAGCTCTTAACAATACAGCCAAGAAATACAAAACTCCTTTCGAATGTTATATTTTTTAATTGGATTAAAAGACATCCAAGACAAATATTTAAACATTCCAATTTGAAAAAAAGTTTTAGTTTTTCTCCATACATTTTTTACAAAATAATCTCTACAATAAAATAATTTTCAATCTTTCCCCTCGAACGTACTTCTCCTCATAAATTTAAGCGCACTATTAGTACTATCCCCAAAAAGACAATACTTGAGAAGGAAAAAATGCAAACCGATATTCTAAAAATTCTCCCCATTAAATTCCTTATAGCTCATTCCAACATTATCAATGCTCTTTTGTATAATCAATCATTTCCTTCTGCTTGAAAAAAGTTGGTTTTGTTTTTCAAAAGTAAGAAAACCTTTCGCTTTCTCTTCAAACTACAGGCAGATAGTTTGAGAAGCTTTTTACGCGAAATAACCAAAGTTGTAATTGCTTACACGTTTATAAACTGACATTTACAAAAACCAAATATCGCCAAATTCTATTATGAATTTCGTAAACATCATGAAAAAGTACATCCATTATGTAAGCCAATTTATTGTCGAAACGATAAGAAAGTATAAATTTAAAAAACAACACTGTTCTTTTCTTAATTTACGCTTAAAAATCTGTCGATTACATTTTCATGATAATTTAATTTATAAATTCAAACATCATAATTTCTGGCTTATCTTGTTTTATATATTTTACATATTTTAAATATTTGATATATTTGATATATTTGATATATTTTATATATTTTATATATTTTATATATTTTATATACTTTATATATTTTATATCAAGATTCTACATATATGTTATTATACATATATTTACACTGCAAATATGTAATTGATTAGCTCATGAACGGATTAACTGATTTCCAAACAAAAATGCTGATTGGATAATTTTAGAATAGACTTAATGTATACTATTGATGTAATAAAATTATTTAATATTGAATGTAAAAAAATATCATTAAAAAATAAGAAAAATAATAAACTTATTACAGCAACCGAATATTTTATGTAAAACAGGACAAAATAACTATATAATATAAAGTTTATGAATATTTAAAAAATATACTACACTAACTCATTTAATTGTTGAATATATATGCCAGAATTTATATATAAATACAAAAAAATTATTCGTTAAAAAAAGAGCATAATGGTATTTAATACACAAGTCAGTTTTAAACGAAAATTATAAATTAAGTTACAAAAGATTATTTTAAATAATTTGTAACAGTATTTTTATCAATTAATTATAGTATTTTTTGATGTTTTAACTCAATTTTTATATTATTTTTGTTTACTATTTAAAATACAGTATAATGTGTTTTTAGCATATATATTTGAAAAAATAACATATCTTTAGAGATGCTAAACCTCTAATCATAAATGTTATTTTTAAACTTTTATTTCATATTATATTGATAAAATTTCTTGATTTTGGACTTAAAATAATACTGATTATTGATAATTTTTTACACAAATAATAACTTTATGAAAGAAAAAGTTGTTTACTGATAAAATAAAAACTTTCATAGATTGATGAAGTAAATTCAGAAGAACCACTAGATCTTATACGAGAAGCCAATGCTTTGAAACAAACGGCTTCTCATCTGCAAGATTCATTTTTAACCAACAATAAAAATAATAATAACAACAACTACAACAATAATGATGATGATAATGATAAGGATACAACTAATAACAGCAGGATGTTAGAATCTTCGAAACCCGGTGTAGGTCTAGACCAATCGAATAAGTTCGGAGAAATTGATCTATTAGCCAACATTAATAGTCGGAGGGAGACTGGGTGCCAAGATCACCAGCAGCAATCCTCGGTACCAGACGTGATAGCCATGGACATTGACGTTTTACAAATGCAAGAACAGTCTAATGGTAGAAGTAAGCTCATTAATCGTGAATTTGAAAATTCACTTCGTGGCGATTCAAAGAAAATGGAAAAGATGATAAAAAACCAAATGAGTCGTCGACAACATAATATTACTGTAGAGAGAATGAAGCAAGACAATAAACACAGATCCGATTTCGAAAATGGTTAGTTCTATTTTCTTTATATATTTTAATTCGCTATATTATAAAGTTTTCTAAAATCATTAATAATGTCAATTTTAATTATGAAAATTAAAAATATAAATGCATTATAAAATCAAAGCATAATCAGCGTAGTTAATATAGAATATTAAATATACTCCCAAAAAATTTTGGAAACATTTCTACAAGAAACATTTTTATGCAAATTTGTAGTATGATATTTAAAATTCTTAATTTTAATATAGTATTTGGAGATAAATTAAATTTAAATAGTTATTTTTATTTCAATACTTTATTTTTTAATATTTGAAGCTATGATTTATTATTAATTCGTTAACAATAAAAATTGAATTTATATATTTACATATTAATAAGTAACTTACACAGATTTATTTTTATAACTTTAAACATCACATGCAATCTATTAAAACATAAGTAAATTGTAATAAATTACTTCTTTAAAATATATAATCGTATAAATATTTATACTATTATTTATTAGATTGTAAGAAAACGAAATTTTATGATTCATCGATAGATATAACTTGTAAATGTTAATGTATGTATACTTATTTGCAATGAAAAATTATATTTTATACTTATGAATTATGTTAGATAATTTTTAATTTAATTTTAATTTTTTGTGAAAATCCATAAACAATTTTGAAGTAAACCCACTTTATAGAAAACAAAAAAGAATTATAATAATATGTAATAATCACTGACAGCAGTAAGCGAATGAAAAAATTGAAGGTGTCACCAACGTTACCTCCTATGTATATATAACCTCTTGGATATTGGATCTTCGATACTGCAAATTAATGAACTGATGATACTAACTATGTATCACGTATTTTTACAAACTAATTGAAATTGCAGCAACCTCGTGAAATATATGAATAATAGATGTCAATGAAACATCAACATTGACCATTATAATTTCAAAACAATAACAAAATAATAAAATTAAAAAAAACTTTTAAACACCCTGTATCTTGTTGTCGCCTTTTCAGATAAGCAAAACTCTAAGCATACATACATACATTAACATATCTGCTAAGCATCTTAATGCATAAAACTTACAGATACTCCAAGCAACGAAGCACTTTTTAGGTAATGAAAAATTAGAAGGTAGTGACACATATCTAAATTTGTAAAAAAAAAACAGTAGATTCTTCAACAGTAGATTTTCTAAAATGCCACTCATGATATTCAGAGGTTTTTCTTATATAAAATTTTAATGAAAAAATGAATTTTTTACGTTTTTTGTTATAAAATGAAAAGCCTTAATTTTAACACATAGTATCCATGGGTGATTTGTAGCTAATAAAATTGTGAATAAAATTCATTTTTTTCATAAACCAATCGGAAAATTAGAAGCTGAGAAATTTACGAAAAAATTGGAACATTTTTAAATTAATTAAAAAATTTGTAACCTTTTTATTTTTTAATATTTAGAATTTAGAATAGTTTTGAGAAATTAAAGTATTTTATATGCACTTTATTTGTATAAAATTTTAACTGTATCGGATTATTAGTTTTCAAGTAATACTTACGTTAATTAAATTATGCGAAAATTTACAAAGCTATTTCCAGTTGAACTTACCGTACGATTTTAGTTATTTTAACAGTTTAAAAAAATATAAGTGTTGTTCAATAAATCCTGTATCTTGGAGTTCGTTTAAATATTTTGGATTGCTTAAAAAATGCATTTTTTCATTAAAATTGTTAATAAAAAAAAATCCTGAATATTATGAGTGGCATTTTAAAATCAAAATAAGAATCTAGTGATTTTTTTTACGAATATTGATATGCATCACTAACAGCATTTTTTCAAGATCAAAAAAGTGCTCTATTGCTTGGACTAATAACACATACATATACCTAAAATATTTTGAATAACAGCATTCTATCGTAATCTTCCGAATTTTTATGATGATTTTTTGATCAGCGTTTATGTTCTGAAAGGATTAGATCTTATATAAATAACACTCAATTTAAAAAAAGAAAATAATAAAATATTTAACACAATTTTTTTGGTTATTTTTATTTTAAGCCATTGTTTGTATTTTTCGTTTTTGTAACACAGCGCGACCAACCGCCTAGTGAAATAGCGTAATGAGGTAAAATTTTGGCTTACCGCTTGGTAAAATTACTCTGAAGATTTTTTTAATGTTAAAAAAAGTTTTTAATGGTAACTGTATGCATGTGTTGATAAATTCAGGGTGTCACTGATTACTCTGATCCTTAAATGATGGTTTGAACTCAAAATTTTGTGCATATAATGGACGTTATAATCGATTCTGGTTATTTTTGGGTTCTGAGAACGCGGATGACCGGTGATCTTCTCGAAAGCCTTATGCAATTTTTTTTAATTACAATTTACACGTAATTTTATTCTTAAAGACTATTCTTTAACATTTAAAAGTCTTTATTAGGCCATAAACAAATTTTTACTGTGTAAATCTGTTTCAACAGTTATTTCATTGCACTCTTTTAAAAAATTCAAAAACATCCTTCGCACAAAGTAAAATTCTGCCACTTCTAATAATTGAAAAAAAGGGTCAAATAGAAAAAACTCGCCTACACATTTTTCGACCTCCTCGAAATTGCTACGACAATCGGTGGCTTTAAAAAACATATCCATCGATATTTTTTGGATGGACGATGTACGATTCTTAAAAAAATTTAATAAAATAAGAATATAAATATCAAATAGAAATCACATATATTTGCCGTGTTTACAATCGAAGCTGTATTACAAAAATCGCACTTTAGCAAATACTAATATTCGTATTCATGATTTTTATATTCTGCATTTTCATATAATCGGAATGAATAACTTAAATTATCAAATGTGCTGTCTTTTATTGTCTAGAATAGAGTGTTCATAATTGAACTTCGAAGTGAACATCAAGTAAAACCAAAAAAAACGCAATAGAAGCAAAACTAATTTCGTATTTATGACCCTGACAATAAGAACTGCGGCATATCTTTTCAAAGAAATCAAAAAAAATTAGAAGTAAAGTACAGGAAGCATCAATACATTCAACAGTTGGATTCAAGAATGAATTAGTGTGTGAAATTTAAAGTTTTAGTTAAACTCCGCAACTACAAAATAAAAAATAAAATCGCTTATTCACATTAACAAGATAGTATATCTTCTTCTAATAAAATCGTTGTATTTTGTTTTATTTAATTACCGAATTCATGATTGAATTAAAATCATTTTCTTGCTTTCCTCACATTTTCTGTTCTATAATAATAGGTGTTAAAAAAAAAAAAAATTTTTCACGGCTTCAAAATAACAAAAAAAATTATATCTTAGAAAGTAAATGAAAAGAATTAATTAATATCTATGTTATTGTAAACCTCAATTTAAAATAATTAGGAACGAATAAATAAAATATGAATATTCAAATATAAATCATAATATAAGTTTATGCAAAATTTTAATAGAATAAATATAAAGTAAAAATAAATTAAATATGATAATAATTTATATTTATTATAAATAAAATATGATTTTTTAGGATGTTTTGATGTGTATAACATTGAAACAGCTATGCCGTATATTGACATGGATATTATTGAAACACATTTGAAAGCTGCGCGTGAAGAAGAGCGTCGGGTAATAATTATTTAAATTATTTTATAGTTATAGTTGTATGAAAAAGAAATCATGATCCTCTTATGTGAATTAGCTCTTTTATTAAAATTTTAATAAATTTATTATTTTTTTAGAGACGTACCGACAGGGAAGAAATTCGTAAACGATTAGCAATGGGTACAGATCAGGATGAAATGTGCAATGAAAAGGGTAGAAAACCTAGTCTTCAATCGCGTCTTCAAAGCGGTAATGTATTTAAGTCATGCATTTGCATAAAAATGAAATATTAAATTTGCATTTAATATTCATCTTTAAAGTTTCATTTTCAATTAAATTGAAAGTAATAATTAAAATATAGGTGTTGAAAATATTATTAATAATTTATGTTTGACATTTTTTATTAATTTTTATTTCTACTTATTCTATATAAACATTTATTTCTATCTTTAAAATCATTTTTATAATATTAAATTTTAGGTTCATAATTTTATAATAAGAATTATATTACCAATAATATTATCAAGTAAAAATAGAACTAGAAAGCATTGGAAATGATTAATAATATAATATACCTCTATAATAAAATAAAATTAAAAATGACTTTTATATTTTACATCTCAATATAATTATCAATTAAATAATAAATATTAAAATTAATTATTAGAGTTGGCTGTTAATGAAAAATGTGTGAATTAGCAGAAAATTTCGTTTTTTTTTTTTTAAATAAAGATAAATTATTAATGTCAAAAAATCAGAAAAGTATTTCTTCACTTTAGGCATGAATCTGCAAATATGCTTCATGAATGACACATCTTCAGACACGGAATCAGTACTGAGTCAGGACGGCAACGAGGTCATTTCCCCGAGTCGTGCACCATCATTCGTTGGTAGCGTATGTCCATCGTCCTTCCCGGCGGATTCGACATTAATTTGCCCCTCCGATAATCACTCCCAAAACTTAACTAAACCTCCAATTCTGAGTCTTCCATCATTGAGGCGTGACACCGACGACGAGTTCGATGATGCCGACTTTTTTTCTCGTCAGGCGCGTCTCCAAATCGAGGCAAGAGTGGCTCTTACTCAAGCAAAGGAAATGGCACACATGCAAATGGAGATTGAACGACAAAAACTCAAACAGAATCCGATTACAGAGATGGTTCGCTCGAGTCTTCATAAGGTCAATAGGATTAACCCAAGTGGTTTTAATTATTAAGCAATTGAATTTTTAATTTTATTTGTGAAAATGATTAAAAACGCATAAATACATAAATTGATAAAGAAACTCTTGAGAAGCATAGAATTTTTACATTTTAAGATAATTTTAATAAATTATTTCACTTTATTGAAAAAATTTGATGAATCATTGTTTATTTTATGTTCACTGTATCATTGCTGTATTATTATTAAATAAACATTATTAGTCACTTTTTTAATGTGCTTATGTAAGCGTTGAACTCGATTTTGAAATTTTGTCAAGTCCATAATATTATTGATACAAGTGCATAAATAAATAATGAAAGCTATTAAGCTCGTGTATTAGAAATATTAATAAAAACTTTAATCTGTACCTCTAAAAATATTTCCAATGATATTAAAAGCATTAAAATATTGATCAATGAAATAATAATAATAATAATAATAATAATAATAATAATAATAATAATAATAATAATAATAATAGTTTATTGAACGAATGTCGCTTAAGGTGGGCGTGACACTTGGCGAGGACCGACGTCGCTTAACCCGCACTCTACTCACTGAACTTAACATTGCACAGCTCCAAATTCTTGCCAACGATTTGCACACAAGAATAGCAACCCTAAATGAGTCCCTCGTCGAGGGTCTACTTCGTCGGGATGACTTACACATGGAGCAGGATTCTATGCTCGTCGATGTCGAGGATCTTACGCGATATTTGTGAGTATTTTTGCATCGTGTATATAAAGTAAATCAGCATCAGAATAAATTGTCTGCGAGAAACTTGTATTTATTTGGGAGCAGCTTCATCACAAATTTAACATCATGGTCAATTTTTTTACATTCTTTTTAAAATAAAAATCAATCGAATTATTATTTGCATTTATTCTACTAAAGACTTCGGCACCCCTGTACACACGCGCACACCCCCCCCCCTATATTTTAAAATTACAAGTACCTTAAAGATATGGATATAAGTGTTACATTTAATTAAACGTTTTTTTTTTACTTAAGAATCCAAAATGTCGTTGTAAAGCCAAAAAAAAATAAATGCAAACTATATTTTACGTGTATCCTTTATTAATAACTTGATATCAGGGTATTTTGTTGTTTTAAATAGGTTGCAACGGGCCGGGTTGCCTGCTTTTAATTAATAGAATTAAATAAATTATTTTAATATTTAAGCATAAATAAAGAAAGGTGATTTTAAAAGCACCTTAAGCCCTATGTTCAAGCCGATAATGCATCTCTGCACATGCTGTTCGGAAGAGTTCCGGCGGCGTGCGTGTACTTTTGTTTAGAATTACCTTTCGCAGTTAGCATGTGGGCGTGCACTTCAGGTTAAAATCTACGGGGTATGTAAGTGGTGTGCGTGGGCGTGTGAGTAGGCGTAAGTAGTGTGGGTATGCAGAGTGCTGTCGCTGTGTATACGCATTTTGTGTCCGGTGTGTGTACGCAGTAATAAGGATGGGTGCACAACATATAGAAGCAAGCGTGGATGTACACGGCCGCGTTATAGGGTATTAATGAACATTATATTTTTTTTAAGTAAAATGTTTATAAAACTCACGTAATTATTTAAACATATTATATAAGAATTTACTTCAGCGTCTTAAATTTTAATTTTCTTAAATTTTCAATGTAAATTCATCGGATTATTATTATTATTATTATTATTATTGTGATGAGACGGCTCCGTTCGTCCTTCATGGGTGAAGGGCAGAGTCGAGCTCTCGTCGAAGATAAGAGATATATTTCGCCGGGACAAGCAACAGCCGGTCTGCCAGAGCTTAGGAACGTTGCTCACAAGGTGTCATAAATAAAAAATTACGTTTTAAGTAAATAAATATCACCGGGAAGGTGTCGTTTAACAAAAATCATTTACATAAATAAATACAATTTCAAAGACATGTTGATATTTAGAATTTCATTTCTAGTCTTAATGACCGCAGCAGGGGTCGTATATATAAACAATAATAAGGTCGCCCCGGATACACAAAATCTCACGGATTATCCGAAATCCGAGTAATGATCATAAATAATTACTTAACAAACTTTATATACGCACAGAAATTTCGGATAGATTACCGATTTCGATTCGTAACGTTTGTGTTGTTAAACCAACACAAATTAATAAATTATAACACGTGACGGGAAATGAAAGATACGGGATGGCTTAATATACGGCAACGGTATCCTACGTAAGATTAACGGGAACAAGACAAACTCCTGGTGCAACATGGGATACAGCCCACAAGCCAAAGTTACAGATGTTACTACAAATGGTAAATTTTCAGCGGACGCAAATTTACACATTTGCCGTAAAATATCGAGCCATGTGCATTTTTCGTCAAAATTACAGGACTAGGAATCGAGTAGAATTGCTTAATAATTAAGTTAGTGGATAATATTAACCCGCAACGCGGGGAGAAAATCAAATACAACACGAGAAATCAAATAGAATTGCTTAACAATGAATTTCGGGGTTTTTGACTCAAAACACAGAGAAAACTGTCCGAGATGTATTGCTCCGTGGGTTTCAGGAAAACTACGAAACCAAAATGGAGTCAAGCAATAAAAGAAAGCAATTGCTTGACAATTTCCAGATAGAGGGGTTCGGCGACGGAACAATACGGAAGGTTACGAGATCGGATAACGGCGGATGCAATATTGCGTAATCGCAATATTGCCTCTAATTATGCATTATTTACGAGTGTACGCCAAGATAACGTGACGATGGAAGAAATGTGGAAGAGGTTGCTGATACGATAGCGTGAACAGCAGGAGTTTCGAGGAGAAGAGTTATTTTCAAGAGAGTCGGAAAGGTTCTGCTCCCGAGTCGACCTTATTATTAATTATGTATACGCGGTCATTAAGACTAGAAATGAAATTCTAAATATCAACATGTCTTTGAAATTGTATTTATTTATGTAAATGATTTTTATTAAATGATACCTTCGCGGTGATATTTATTTACTTAAAACGTATTTTTTTATTTATGACACCTTGTGAGTAACGTTCCTAAGCTCTGGCAGACCGGCTGTCGCTTGTCCCGGCGAAATATATCTCTTATCTTCAACGAGAGCTCGACTCTGCCCCTCACGGGTGAAGGGCGAACGGAGCCATCTCGTCACATAATCCGGCAATACTACCTTGGGTATGCTTTTGTAGCTGAACAAAGTTTTGGTCAAGGACTCTTATCCGTTTCGTAATCTTAGGTGTCCTTAAAGGAACTTTTCGAAGATCTGTACCGGTCAACCATTAATCCGCATGATGGTTATTGATTGGTACTATAACGACCGAAGGAAATCCGTTTGCTGCCTTCATCGTTCTCAACCATGACCTGAAGCCGTTTAGGGTCATAATGTTGGGCTCCGTTCCGACAGCCATTCTTCTAATCAAGGTTGATTATGTGATCAACTCGACCTGGAATCGAACGTGTTGTACCATTGTTGTCAGTAACCACACGTTCACATATCATTGATAGATACTCACTAAAGTATCGTGACGACATCACATGGAACCGAAACCGGATCAATGAATGCCGTTATTTGTTACCAGGTACGATGCTCGTTTTCCCCGATTACCGGTTGTCGCCTGATTACCAGTCACCGTTTCGATTGAACACGATTTTGTGTCGGTCAAATGTCATTATGATTGGCTGACGTTGGATGAATTTTTCTCTCGTGTTGAGGGTGACCCGGCTCAAGTGTAAACTGCACCCGCGCAATTACACTTGTACCGACGTTCCGAACCGAAAGTTGAAGCGAATCTTCTTTAGCACCAGAGATGCTCTGGTAATCATCCCTTATACATCCTTCCCATCAATATCTACCCGTTCCATGTGTTTCCTTAAGGTTCGTCGATAAAAATTAACCACTAACCGTCTTGTCATTTCCAATTGAACTAGCTTTCTCGTTTATTGCGCTTATTGTACATTGTTAATTCTGTTACGATTGTAATGAATCCGTTTTTTTTATGGTTTGTCTTTGGGTTCAGTGTTACAATATGTATGATAAATAGGTATAGAACGGCGAGTAAACACTTCTCGCCAGCGGGAGGGAAATGCAACGAGCCACCTCGTTGCTAGAAGTTTGGAGAAGGTTCCGTACCCCCTTTCAAGACTTCAACAGTTAAGCCCCCCCCCGCGGACCACCGCGTCATGACGAATCGGCGCTCTCGTTTTACCGCGCAGCAGCGGCTGCGCATCTACAGCGCCGAGTAACCGAGGTGATGTGGCAGCTCGGAGCGCTCGACTCGGGAGCAGAACCTTTCCAGCTCTCTTGAAAAAAACTCCTTTCTTCGAAACTCCTGCTATGCCACATCACCTCGGTCCACTCGGCGCTGGAGAAGCGCAGAGAAGGGAAGGGGCGATAGAAGCCATGTCAGTCAGAGAGGATCTAATGATGGTGGCGCAGGCACTGGGAGGGGATAGGATGAGAGTGGAAGACTGGGATCCCTTCTCATTACCTGGCTGTGTCTATTACACGGTGGATAGGGATGCGGTACCTACCGGGCAAGCTTTATCGGAAGCAGGCCCGGTGCTGAAGCCCAGTAGGTTTGACTCACCGTCTCCAAGGATGCTATTATCATCATCACCGGAGGAAGAACCCATAGAACAACAGACTGGGAAGTTCTTCACCGGCGATATCGGCGAAATGGTGAGAAGGTTGGTGGTACTAGCTACAGAGAAGAGTCCTGACACTTGCGCGGAGTACGAGCGCCAGGGTATGTGAGCCCTTCTGAATGGGGCGGGACCAGCCGTTCCCAGCGTCATAAATAAAAGAGAGAATACTCCCTGGGAGAGTGAAGCTGCCCGATTCGTTCCGACTGTAGCCGATAGAGTCGAACGGGCTACCGTCACTAAAACGTACACATCAGGAGGAGGCAACCTGAAGAGTGAAACTGGTTGCACTGAGGTGAGAACGGCACGCCGGACCGTTAGCCTGAGTGTCAAGGCAAAGAAGATGGCCAACCAGATCGATAAGCAGCCGATGCGTATCATGGGTCTGCTAGGAAATGGTGGGAGGAATCGAGCCTGGGCCATGGCCGTCGCTAGATGCCTTTGGAACAAGGGTATAAATGGTGGTCATCATAAGATTTGGGCCTAACTGTTTCCAAAAGAGGTCAAGGGCGATAGGAAGTTAGGAGCCAGACGATTGCACTTTCTCATTAAATTATGTCCGTGCAGCGGTGTTAGCATCGCGGAAGATGAGCGTCCTACATTGGAGGATGAAGCTAATAATGTGCCTAAGGGCCCCGTGGAACAGGAGCTTAACGTTGAGGAGGAACAACAGAATGACATCGCTCAAACTAATTTCACGAGCCTACTCGTGACCAGCCCCATGGCTGCATCTATTCGAGCGCATCATATCTGCACGTTCTGCCTCTTCGCGGAATTGAGGGGATCGGCGGGGTGTACCAAAGTTGTCTGCAACGATGCAACAAGAAGATTGCAGGGCGTAATGACGGGGACGTGTTCACACGTCTTTCAAAGAGTATAGTCAATAAGAGTTGGCCTCGATGCGGCGGCTGAAGCTAACATCCGTGAGATGCATGCCGCAAACGGTAACATCGATATGCCCGCTGATTATGATAGAAGGAGTGATAAAAAATGCAAGGCTACATTTATGTGATAAGGCGACCGACCAGGCGGATCCTGTCCCCAAGGAGTCGGATAATCTCCTCCGATATGTAAGGCACGCATCCTGTGTCTTCTTCACGAGAACCTCAGAGAGGGGCGACCAGTGCATAGCAGCAGCGGGGACCCTCTATCAATACCTGGGTACTGACGAAGTGTTGGACGTGCAACAGCCGGCGGTGGACGATCCTCCGCTAATAGTCCCCGATCTGTCCAACCCTAGCACGGCGCAGCAGACAGGTGAAGTCGAGGCAAGCAATGAGCAGCTGGAGAACCCGTTGGTGTAGGAGAATACCTTAGATCCGAACGAATCAGATGGATCTGACAAAACCGAAATAACCCGGACCGGGCTTAGCGACAGGTCAGGCGACAATGAAACCATAGCAGTGACGACCTATTCTCCAGAGACGCTAATGGAGCACTAAGGAAACCGGGCTGTGCACAAGAGTTAGGAGACGTCGCGAAGAGACTAAAATGGGTGCCGGTAGGCACAGATTCAACAAGGATCCACGGGGCACTTGAGCCTACCGGCATGGGTGAAAAGATGATAGATGCGGCGACCAATCCATCTCCCGCCGCTCCAAATCTACTTAACCCATCCAAGACTATATATACGTACGAGTACCTTTCGAGCGCGCCATTGCTCACGGAGGGCATCGGCAGGGCCATGAGTTGTGAATTACACGATTACCGGGCGCTCGATCTTAAGGTAGACCTGTATGACGAGCTAAGGGAGAAACGGGTCATGTAACATACCGGCGTGAACTATGCGTGGTCAGCGACACAACTGGACCCTCTCATAGTGCCCCTGAATGTGTTGGAGGGATGGCAGTACGATGTCATATTCCTATCAACTGACATCGTGGAGTGGGGCTTGAGACGCGGAGGAGTAATCCGCGTTGGAGATGGTGAAGGCCAGACTTGGAGCTTGAACGGTCCAGATGTCAGGATAATACCTCTGGGGGAAATAATAATATATAATACCTCACGGCAGATAGGGCGTCATATGTGGATCTTAAACTACCTAACGTACCCTTTAGCGTGGGTAGCCGAGGAAACAACTGTCAGGACGATCGGGGTAGCTCAAGCTAGATCCGAGGCGTTTATGAGGACAGCGGGGCTTATCGATATGCATAGTAGCGCCACCAAGATCATCTTCATCCCAGTATCACCGATGATTCGTACCCGTATTACGGCTCTCAATCTGCCGTACTGAGCTTGGACCTTAGGGTGGTGACCCGGGATAGAGCGCGGATCAACCCCGCCTTGATGCTAGGCTCTTGGGGGAATATGGCAAGCCTAGCTGTAGCGACACGGATGGCTACTTTTGATACACATAATGTCGAAAAGCCCCAGGCTGTGCTAACAAGATGCTTCAGCGAAGGCTGGAGAGGAGCGGTTTCTTACGTAAGGGGTTTGAATCTTTCAAACGAGCGACTGTCCACACCGAAGGGATCGCTTTCCCAAGCGAAGTAAACCTGGCCATGACCTACTGGCCAGCTATGATATCCCAACTCGATGGAGATGGTGTTACAATGAGCTGGTTCGCGAATAGATTCGTGACCCAGTATACAACATGGGGGTGGAATATGAACGTTCTACCCAGGATCGGAGGTGTTGAGACTTTGACGGGAATACGAACGCCGTCTTTTTAGGACAGGTCCGTCTATAATACTACGTGGACGGAATTTGATATTACTAGACTAAACCCAGATAGAACCCGCATATATATATTTCACGATATATTTCATGATGCACGAGATAGGTGGAGCTACCACCAATATACCCAGCTGGGTCAGGGGGAGGATGATTGGGTGCTGGAACAAGCACTCTACCTTACAAGAGCGGCCGGGAGAAAAGGCTTGTCGTATCAAACTCATCCCAGATATGAGAGGGTTGACGGGTATTCTTTCCTCGTCGATTACTCACACGGAGGTCGAGAGGCTCACAATAATGGTTGGGCTGAGTTGGGGAGCGTCGAGCCAGCCAACGACAAATGAGGCTGGAGAGTGCAAGTGCGGATTAAGGACTACCGGACCGCTCGACTCAAGACGCTGGTGATAGCAGCCGGTACGGGGGGAATAATAACGAATACCTATTTCAGCGAAGGTACGATCTTATACCGAAGCAGTCGGGATGCTGGAGTAACCGGAATCCAGCAACATTATCTCGACAGGCCGATGGGGGTAGGCTAAGATCTCTTTGATGACATGCCGCATCAGGGAAATGCCACCGGCGGTACCCGGGCACCCACGGGCGACTGCGTGGAAAGTATACATGCTCGAGACAAACAGCTGGTAGAGATCGAGAGGCGAACGGAGGTCCTCCAAAGCCTAAGAGTAACCGACAAGCGCTCGAACGAAGACGCGGCGTTGGAGAAGATCAGGGAGAGGGACGAAGGGCAGGAATTTCATCAATATGTCGACCCCCTCCGGAGAAATGAAAAGGACAGCTGTGCACAACCTGCCGGCTTGACTGAAAGAACATGGGCGGCGGGAGGCGCAGTCTGATCTGGAGAATGCGCGTGCCTGGAGGACGGATTAGAGTGGGGTGATGCCCCGGCTATCTGGCCCGAATAGCTCTGGTCCCCAGCGCTCTTTGCCGGAAAGATGAAGAGAAAGGAGAAGGAACTGATACTGGAAATAGGCCCAGGTTTGCACTGCGGCTGTGAAGAACCCGCGTGGGAGTTACCTTACGACGCCTTCATGTTGCAGAACATAAAGATACGAGTAAAGGATGGTCACCGCGGTTGTACCCTTCCTGATGGTGTGCTAGAGGATAACATTCATTCGCTCTCAGGGTATTGTGATTACGCAATATTGTACCGTGTCGACCTTCGAGTTTTAAAATCGACAAGCAAAAATATTTCTTTGCTTGTCCCCGCCGAATACCCTTTAAGGGTCCGTTATTTTCTGTTGTTTGTTTGTTTGAAAATTTGCAATTTTCGTGCAAATTTCGTTGGTGTTGATAAGCAATCAAAGTTGATTGCTCGACATATACTTTTCCCTTTTTCGCTAATTAAGGGATTATAATGTATGATATCCATCATCACGCTTTCTAATCGTTTGCGCTTTCCTTCTTTATTGGTGCTCCCTACTCTTTTTATTTGCTCCCCCTGTCGAGGAATATTAATTATGTAATAAATATTCCAATTATTAATCTAAGTGAATGCGCGTCATTGATTTCGGTTACTATCAATGTTACGGGATATTAATGGTGAATTAAATGTTGTAAATCGATAATCATTCGATTGCTCGCCCCGAAATTGCATTGCTACTCGTGTTAAATAATAATTTACCTTCAAATTATATTGTTAAGCAATCAAACTAGATTGCTCGTCCTCAAGACAAAGAGCGTATCCGAGAGCTTACTATTGAATACATAAAGAAAAATATTAACAACAAATCTAATTTTGATCACGATAAGACTAGGACTGAAATGATTAAACTCTAAAAAAACAAAAACGTTCTTAAAAAACAACCCAACATATTTTTTACTGAATCGGGCAAAGGTAATACTACTGTATGTATTGGTGTAGACGAATATACTATAAAAATGAAAAAGTTATTAGATGACACCAATACATACACAACAATTAATAAAAATCCATTAAAAAATCTACAGTTAAAAACTCACAAATTATTAAAAGACTTAAATGAGAATGAATATTTAGAGACAAAATACCACAATAATCAACTTACACAGACAAACACTAATTTAGCGAAAGCATATGGACTACCAAAAATACACAAACCTGACTGTCCTATGCGACCTATCATTTCGACAATTTTTTTTTTTCTTTCATTTCATTTCAAAAATTTTATATAACGAACTTAAAAAATGTATAACACCTCCCAAGTCAAGAATAAACAATAGTTTGGAATTAAAAAATATACTAGAAAATGTAAATATCCCAAACAATTATATACTTATTTCGTTAGATGTAAGCTCATTATTTACCAATGTGCCTTACGAGCTAGTAACTAAAAGCTTAGAAAGGAGAATAAATAATATATACAATGTTAGTAAAATTCCATTCAATGAAATTATTAAAATTACTGAATTTCTTATCGACAATACATATTTTGTATTTGAAAACAAATTTTATAAACAAATTTATGGCACTCCAATGGGTTCTCCAATCTCACCCTTATATGCAGATATAGTGATGGACGACTTGGAATCTGATTGTCTTAATACATTAAAAAATAAATATAATATCACTCCACTATTTTATCATAGATATGTTGATGACACAATTTGTTGCATTAAAAGAGATCATTTACAGATCATTTTAAACACTTTTAATAAATACAATTGTCGTCTTCATTTTACATCTGAAGTGGAAATCAATAATTCAATCAATTTTTTAGATTTATCTATTATAAAAACTAAAAATAATAGAATCATTACAAATTGGCATCAGAAACCTACACAGTCGAACAGGATACTCAATTTTCTATCCAATCATACACTGTCTCAAAAATGTAATATTATTTACAATTTAATAGACAGAGCCATATCACTCTCCAATCCTTGTTTTCATAAAGATAATCTAAAAAGGGTTAAATATATACTACTACAAAATAATTACCCTGATTACTTTATTGAAAAACATATTAAAAAACATCTAAAAACAATAAAATTTAAAAATACAAATAAGAACAGTAACAGTTTGGATGTTTTCCATACTATATCATTTCCATATTCTAAATTTTATTGCATATTCAGAAAAATATTTTTCTGAATATGCAATAAAATTTAAGAAATACGAAATAAAACTAATCCCTAATATTAATAACAAACTTAATTCTGTTATTTAAAAAAGAAAAGACGTTACGATTAAAGAAGAGAAAACTAACATTGTATATAAAATAAAATTTAAAGATTGCTCTTCTGTGTACGTTGGTGAGAAAAAAAGAAACTTAAAAACAAGAATTAATGAACATAAAAAAGACAATAATCATATATCGGTCGTTGCAGCACATGCACGAGATAAAGGACACGTGATTGATTGGGATAATGTAGACATTCTGGACAATGAGAATAATTATAAAAAACGTTTAATTTCTGAAATGATTTACATTAAAATCAATAATAATACCATAAACAGAAAAGAGAACACACAAAATCTTAATAATAAATATCATATGATCTTCAATAATACGACGAATAACAACAATATGACGTAGCGTATGACGTCAAATGATGTATATATTGAGGTGATATGATTTTTGTTTACAGTTTACACAATGACGTTACGACTGACAAGTTGTTGAATATTTACTTCTGAATATTAATTGGTAATTATAGTAAAATCGTTATATTATACATATGTAATTAATAATTTGTTAATTTTGTAATTATTATGTGTTAAATAAACAGTCTCGATAAGTGTATAATATATATATAAGATAAATAAGCAAGTGATACTTGCCGAAACGTCGACGAAAATAATAGAATAGACTTGTTTTATTCACCTGCACCTCTTGGGATCACCAATTTACAATAATACAATAAACATGGAAGGTACATCATATCAAACTTCAAAATATTTTTATTTATATTACTTTTAAATATAAAGTCTATTGCTTATACTTAAGAGTTGCGATAAATTTCTATTCAAACATTACATATCTAACAGATTTAATTTATACTGGATAATTTTATTAATGCATAATATTAATGCATACTATTAAATATTAATAGTAAAGACGATATTGAGCTTACGTCAATGTATTTATGTTTGGGCTTTAAACCCATTACCCACTAAAATGGACCAACGATTGTAAAAAACAAAATTCTATGACGAAAAATAAATGTTTTTGTGTTCATCAATAATTTCCATGTAAATTGTGAAAGGAAATTTGCGAAAAACGCGAAACGATAGACGAAATAATCCATAAGCTATGCATTGTGTGTATCTGTCTACAGAGGTGCCAAACAAGCGACAATGAATTGTAGCGAGCCCAGTGAGAATATCAACAACGGCTCCAACCTTCAACGAATTCACTCAGAATCCCGACCTCAGCATCCACACAAGGATCAGAAACAGCAGCATCAAAAACAACATCAACAGCAACAACAACAACAACAACAACAACAACGGCAAACTTCACGGGCGCGCACACTCGCACTCCTCGGGAAGGTTTCTTCGACAAGGCTGGCTGCGGGTCGACAACTCGTGGTAAACTTCGTCAAGAAATAGTACACGAGACTCGACTAAACTAGGCCAATCACACTAGACTGGGCCGTCCAGAACATCTAAGCTGCCGTCGATCCTCGGGACGCTCTGACTTTTTGGCCAATCGCCGATGCCACGTCTTGCGTTGCGTGTCACTCCCACTCAAGTAAATCGATTATATTACAATAATCTTTATCAGAAATTCATCATTAATAGTGTTAAAGGTCAAAAGTATTCCTTTAATTGTACTTTAAAAGGCATTTAGGTATTCTTGATTAATTTTACTTTGTCGATGTATTAACTGTTGTATGATTAATAGAATGTAAAATTGACTTTAATTATATTCATAATTGGTGTACGAAATATACTTGAACTATGCATTAAAAATATTTTTAACTCAATTTTTATATTATAAACATTACATCAAATTTTTCTTCTGTTATATTTAAAAAAAAAATAATTTTTTTAATAAATTTTGTACTCGATAATTTTTACTTGTTAATTATTTAATACGCTTAATATTAATTTAATGATATTTCTCAATATTATTCAATGATATTTATTCGCAATATTTTATTTTTATTGTAGTCAAGAAAAATTTATATTTCAGAATATAGTATTTGACATCTATTTAAATTATTATTAATTGAAGAAGTTACCTCAATTGTACTATGATTCTTAGTAATAATTAATAAATTGATGTAATTATGCAAATATAGTTAAGAAAATTTTTGTACCACATATATGTATTTTTTCCTTAATTTATTTTAATATTATTTATGTGTATAAAAAATAATATAATTTTTTAAAAAATTTAAATCTTTGTCATTAAACATAAATTCAAATAATAAATTAAGAAATTTTTTTAATAATTAAGGAAAAAAAATATATTAAGTGATTATATAACAAAAATTAATTCCTTGCCTAAAATTTAAAGTTACAAATAAATTCATCAACTATAACATACATATATATATATATATATTAATCTTTACTTATAAGATATTTTTTATTCCATTGATAAACCTGCATATTGTTTCACGTGTAATAAAATTTAATATTATTTGTATATTACTTAAAAATAAATATTTTATGATGTCAAAAAATGATAAAACTAAAATGTATTTATACGATGAAAGTAAAAATAAAAGTTGCAATGTTAGCAGAACGACTAATTTTATTATTTAATATTCTTTGGGAAATATAATATAATTCATAACTATTTGGCCTCACATTCATTAAAAACATTGTATTACTCACTAAAAATAAATTGTAAACGATGGTCATTTAATTTTTGAAATTTAATTCAAATATGAACAATTTATTTTTATTAAAAGAATGATAATCTCACTATTTGAATTGAAAATTTAAATAAATAAAAATTTAAATGTATAATTTATAATATATATATAGTAAAAATTTAAATATATTATTTATAATGTTAACGAAAAAATTGATAATATTTTTTATGAATGTACAGAATATCAATAATTTTTAATTCTAATTGATAACGATCTTTTTTTTATGCTCAAATTTAAAAATATTTCTTTTTAATTGAAAAAATAGTTATTTAATAAAATTTAATTATGACATCAAAATTAATAATAATTTGTAAATTATTGTGATTTTGTCAAAATATATTTATTATTTTTTAAAAAATAATAAAATAATTGAAAATTCAATAACTTATAGAATACAGAAATAATGATACAAATTAAAAAATTCTAGTATATACAATATATAAATTCTTATAATGTTATTAGAATTATAAGCTATTTTTAGATTTTTAAAAAAAAATATTTGTATCAAATATATTATTTTTATGAAAGTTCATTATTAAATTATTTATTCGTTTTAATTTAATATTCTGTAATCTTCATATGTAAAAAGTTTAAAATTAATATAACGATTTTTATAAACTTTATTACCGAAATAATAATAATTATCAATAATTCGAATTTTTCCTTATTGATTGTAACAGTAATCTTTGAAGTTTTATATATTTTTGTAATTCTAATAAACTTGTAACACATTTTTTATGTTTTACTTATAAAGTAATTCAAAAATATTATTTGATAAATTATTGTTTTATGTTACTTTTAATTAAAATAATATAAATCAGTATTTAGTGGGTTTATATTTAAATAAACAAATAGATACACAATAAGATTGTATTATAAAAAAATTAAAATAAAAAAAAAATAAAAATATTTTATTTATCAAATTTTAACTGTAAAATTAACATTTCTTTTAACTTAATATTGAAACAGTATAAAATATTTTAAGCAATCAACCTTTTATAAATATGTTTTGATATATTCTCAAATGCTTTTTCACAATCGATATGTAATTTAAATTAATTGATAAGATATATATTTTCCATCACTCTTCTTCAAAAGCGCTCATAAAAATACTTAACAATACCCATTGTATTCGTTAAAAAATTGTTTTTGTTGAAATAGATTAAAATAATAAAAATTAATTATGTTGTATTTTTTTATTTATCCATATTAATGGTGAACTGCATCTACTATTTTCAATGCTTACAAAAATTTTAAATTTAAATTAAAGTTTTCGTAAATATGTTTTTTATATCTGATGTACTTAAAAAATAAGAATATAAAAGTTCAATAATTTATGAGATTTTACAGTTAAATTTAATTAAATCTCGTAATTGTTATTATAAAATTATGAATAAGAAAATTTCTAATTATATTCGAGTAATTCTGTTAATTATTAGAAATAAATTATGAGTAGACACCGCTTCAATAATAATAAAAACTGCAGTTGAACAATTTCCAAAACTCCAGTTCTTAGTTTTTTTTTTTTTTTTATTTTACTGCCTCAAGATAGATTGGCAAGAAATTATCAAATAAAATTTTAATTATTAACGTTACTAATAATTATTGTTACAATTAAATAAAAAAAAAAAGTTTTGTCTTTTTTATTTTGATGAATGATACGCAAATAAATGTAAAGTACACGATATTGTGTATTATATAGTTTTTTAAAGTAAATTATAGATCAAAAATTATAAGAAAACAATAGAAAAACTAGCGCATTATCTACAAAATAGTTTAATCGTAATATTAATAATTATCAATATACAGGCTGTAAATAACTAAACAATAATAAAATACGCTGTAACAAATTCTTCACTTACTCTTTTCATTATGCAGACAAAAATTCTTTGCTTTTATTCGCTATTGGTTAATGTTCTATTCAATGCATCTTTATCTTTTTTTTTACATACGCGCGCGCGCACGCACACACACACGCGCGCGCGTAAACATACATACATAAAGACAATCAAAAACTTATAATTATATACTTTCATCATACTGCCTTTTACTCTCATTTTAAACATTAAAATTTTATAAATAATAATACGCGAGAGATCAAAAAGGGAGAAGGCACAAGATAAAAATTGGTTTTATTTATTTTTGAAATTATAATAATTAATACATTAAATTCCCTTTTTATTCTCTATGTTACAATGAGATATTTTTTCATGTTTTTATTTCTTTGTTATGCTTTTTTTAATAGTGTAATTGAGAGAAAAGCTCATGTTTACGGACAAATATTTCTTAAAAAGGTGAAAGTGCAATATAAGTAAACGAATGTAAATAAAATTATAACTTATGAATAGTAAAACATTATGACACAAATAGTATTGTCGTTGATTTGCGCAAGTATTCAGAAAACAATCAAGTTCATTATATCCATCTAAAATAAAAAATTAGTCAATGAAGAGTTCATAACAATCTTTCTGCAGTTAACATGAAGTAGATTTTTTTCTATTAAATATTTAATTTAATTTTAATAAGATAATTTTTGTTTTTTTATGTTGTAAATTAAAAATACATTATTTTTATAAGCGAAAATATCATTTTATAATTGATAATTTTAATGTTACTCCAGTCTATATAACTATTATTTCAATTTTTATTTTTTCATTTTCTGATCACATATTTAAATTATGCTTTCATTAATGATTATTTTATTACAGGTAGTAATATTATATTAGTATTTATTTTGTATTTTTTAAAAAAATAAGTCCATTTATACGAGAATATAATTTCAATATTTTAAAAAATATAATATACTTCACCTTTGGTTGGATAAAATATTTCAAATACTGTGAAAAAAGTATTGTCAATCAAAAAAATTATAATGTAAAATATGTTACTTTAGTGTATATATAAATTATAACATTAAATTGTCTAATTTTATAATTATAAAGTTTCTTAATTAAATTTTGGTTCATGACACAGTAAAAACATTGTATTGGTATCAATGTTATTGTTGCTTTTATATGTTTCAATGTGACAGAAAAATATTTATTGTCTTTTATTTATTATCATTAATCTTTTTCATATACTAACATAAATATAAAAAAGAAAACGACTTACTTCGTTATAATGATTCAAATCTATATCTTTAACGCTTCACATTTATATACAATTATTTAATAACTAATTTCATAATATAAATGAAAAAATTCAATTAACAATAGTAAATCACACATACATACATATACAAACTCTATTCATCGCCACTCTCTTATTGTTCATCATTCTTTGATATTTATGCCCATTTTATAGTGCGTTATTCCTTTTATATAGCAAAAGCAAGAATCAACATAATAAAGATAACTTTGACAGCCAACTATAAGTCACAAGACTAAACGAAAAAGTACTTTTTCAGAAATGGAAAATTTTTTTAATGATAAAAATTCTCATTTTGAAATAAATTTAGATATTCATTCAATTTTTTAATTCTTCACAAAATGATAAAAGTAAATATATTAACATTTTTTTTAGAAACACGTAAATAATTCAGTCGTATAAATATATAAATATTTCTCATATACAAGTCAACAGTTGTTTTGATAAAAACTTTTATTACTGTAGACATCAATTTAGTATTTTGTAATGATTATTAAGAACTTAATTATATTTTTTTCTTATTTTTATTATATTATTGTATGATAATGATTAAATATTAAGTAAATATGTACTTTTTTGTTCAGTCATCTCAGTTTTTTTATGTAAAAACTATGCGAAAATGACTTGTCTTTTACGCACAGATCATAGGAATTTATTATCGAAAAAAACTATAAAAAATAATACTATATAGTCGCCATATAACTAAACTAATATTAAACATTAAATACTTTAAACCACGAATTATACAAAAATCATCGGGATTTTTGCTTGTCAATAAGAAGAAAAAAACTTTGAGCATGCATGTTGTCAAACTTTATTATAACATTTTTACTTCTAAAGTTATACTTAGTAAAAATAATACCATTCTAAAAGAATATTCCGATGATTTCTCGCTTTTCATATCTTGAATAGTGTTAACTATCATATATCACATTGGTATTTCGCGTGAAAAATTATTCAAAGCTATTCACTGAAAGTCTTCCAACACTTATGTAATTCATTTTTAAAAACAGAACACACACTCAAATAATGATGTGCCACATACAGAAAGATTTTTTTTTATTTCTTTTTCGGTATAATTGTTATGACGAATGCATAGGAAGACATTTTAGAATTATCGCAATTTTTGTCTCTAAAATTATTTTATTCAAATTACCAATTTTTAATTTTCGGCTTGAATTAAATTTAAAAAAACGTTTTAAAATTTATTTGTAAAAATATTTTCATAATTATATTTTATGCATAAATATGAACTAATTTGAAGAAATGATAAATACATGTAATTTTAATAATAAAAAATATTATACCATATGTTCATTATGTATTACAATTATTAAAAAATTTTGTAAATTATGGTTTCTTAAATTTTTTAACAATACATTTTTTAATGAGAAAATTTTTTAGACTTAAAGCAAATATATTATATCTCAGAACTTTTAATAAAAAATATTTTTTTAATTGTTTAAATTTATCAAATTAGTAACATTTTTTTGTTTATAAAAAAAATTATAATATTTGAAATAAAATATAATTCATTAATAACTAACTTTCTCAAATTTAAAAATAACTACAAAAAGAATTTTTAAATATCAAATCCAATATTTTCTAAAAAAAAATAAGAAAATACAATTTATATAATTGCTTATGTTTAAAAATGCTACTAAATATACATTAAATAATTATTCAAAAATTAAAGAAAACAATGAATAGTTAAAAAAAGATATTTTGTATGATAGCAATATCCAATATTTAAAGTAATCTAATTCGCCTAAACTAATATAATCATAAGTCGAATTGTATAGGTATAAATATATTGAAAATATTGTAATAACTTTTAAGTATCTTAATTAGTATATACTTATGAAGTATATACAATATAAATTGCTAGAAATTTCATACTAAATATATACTTTACGTGCAATGAAAATTATAGCGTATTAGCGAATACTAATCAACAAACATTTTTATGGAGTGTTATTTATGCCTCTTTTATTGTTTTTCTTTTCTTGTGTATACATACAAAATACACGTGTACAAAAATTACATTCTTCAATTAAAATTTTCAATTAACAATTTAAATACAATTACAATTTACGTTATAGAATTGAATGAAAAGTCTTAATAATTTTTTTTTCAAAATTAAATTACCTTTCGAACAATGAAAAATCAAAATCACTGTTATAATTTCCGGAAGTTACAGAATAAATAGTAGTCGTTCATATTAAATATATATATATATATTTTTTTTATATAAAAATTTTTTTATAGCCGAGTCATGAAGTACAAAATCTTTTAAAAATTAACAAATAGTGATAATAATTCTACTAATTAATAGTAAAATATAAATTCTAAGATAAAGAATGAATTTTTCGTTTGTTGAATTTTTGTATAAAATTTTTTAATAGAAAATTCAAGCAATATTTCGTCGACCAACGAATGCATCTCAAATTGATCTACAATTGATAATTTGGTAATTTTTAACTATCAATTATTTTTTCATTAAATTGTTTATCAAATCTTCCTATTTCATAGGACATTAATTTAATTTCAAATATAATCCTTTTGTTACAAAAGATGTACTATATAGATATTTCAAAGGGAAAAAAAATAATTTGTTATATAAATACATATAATAAATTGTAATCATGTTTTCAATTGTACGTATTTAACTATTTTTAAACGGAGCTTACAATTATTTAAAAATAGAGAAACAATCGATTGTTTGACGCGTATTAAATTACAAATGTGGCACATCATATAAAAAGCATATATTATCGGCTGCGAGAATTAGAAAAACCTGCAATAATTTTTTATATTATAAAAAATAGATTAAACAAAAAGATCAACAACAATGTGTGATATCGATTTTTGATGTACGACAAACATTAGGCCAGTACCAGATTAATACAAATGATCATTTTTTTTTCCTTGCTTAAAAAAGCTCTCCTGAATATAGTCATTTACCCATACTCGCATTCGCGGGTAAAGTTGCTGATCTTTGTTGAGCTGATAAATATGGTTTAAGTGTTGATTTTGTAGATTCTCTGTAAAAAAACAAGATGAATTGTGCGCTAATTAAAAATTTACGAGAAATTTAATTAGCATTAAAGTTATATCTTTAATTTAAAATATTAAAGAACAAAGTAGAAGTCAAATAAAAGATAAACTTATTAACCTTATTAAAAATATAAAGAGATAAACAATTTTTTTTAAATTCAATAGTTTATAATTTTTTTTTTAATGGTCGAGCGTATCTAAAATGTAATACAAGATATCATTTTAATGTAAAATGTAGACAGTTTACGATGTAATAAATAATTTATCAAATAATTGTATGCAAAATCATATTATAATTTTTTGGTATTATGAATATTGTTATTTTAAATTTTATGTAACTTTTAATGAAAGAAATCTTTTATTATGTATAGTTTTAGTAATTAAAAATTATGTATAATTTTTTTCATTTTTTAAACATATTTTTATGTTAATGTAATTCTTTTATATTTTAATTTATATTTTAATTTTCTTTTCTCAATATCATAAACTTATAAATAGCTTCAAATTTTTATTATAAGGTAGTTTTTCAAAATATTTGAATAAATTGAAAATTATTATATAAATTATTACATTAAACAAAATATTAATGAAAATAAACATCAATAAATGGAAAGATTATATATTTATAAAATTCAGCTAGGTTAAAACAAAATATTAAATATATCAGAATTAAAATTAAAATAATTATATTTAAATTGGAAAAAAAAATTATTTAATTCTTTTTCTTCCTTTTTATATGCCTTACGTATTTGAATGATTATTTATTATATTTCATTATAAAAACTAAAAAAGGGAAATAATTGGATAATTATTTGATATTATAAAAATAATTTGCAAAAGTATGTGACATTTAAATTTATCGCAATGATATATTAAATTATTATAATAAAAAAAAGAATATTTAATCTCTCTAATCATACAATGGAATTTAATACAATTTTAGAAGAAAGCAAAATTTTTAAACAGTGTAAACGTGATTATAAATTGTTTAAAGAAAATTTAAGTGATCTCTATAAATTTCATTTTGAATTTGTTATTATAATAATGTTACAGTAATATGGATAATGAAATTCATTATAAATAATTTATCTGAGTAAAATAGAAATTATATCTTTGAAACACAATAGTTATTATATTTATATTATTTATATGTTTAATTTTTTATTTATGCTAATATTAACAAAAATCAAATTTAAAAAATATATATTGGTTAGATTTTTATTTAAAATAAACTTATATGTTTTAAAAATATCAAAGACAAGTATAGCAAGATATAATATTATTTAATGATTGTCAAAGCTAGTTATAAGTTAAATACGATTTATAATGTAATTATAAATAAATACATTTATTTTAAAATAATAAATATCAGAAAAGAATAAATAAAAAAAATGCCAAGGATTATGCAAATTGGCTTCAAAATATTACATCGTACCTCCATTCATATATAAAAATTATAATACAGAATAAATACACGCGTTTAAATAATAAATAAAATGATTTAAAATATATGTTATCTAACCGAAAATTATAAAATGAATATTGAAAAATTGAAGCGATAAGCAAAATTTTACTAGGAATCTATGAGAAATTTTTAGAGTCTCAAAGAATTAATCTTTACGCATGAAACAACGTAATTAAATTAAAGCTGAGCTAAATAAATAATTTTACAACAGTAAAATATAATTGAGTAATAAGCGAAGGAAAAAAAGAATATTCAAAATAAGCAAATCGTGCAAGCTCGCTCAATCGGAAAGACTTTTTAGTCTCTAACCTCTCTACACCAAACCATGCGATGTCACGCAAAATAACAACACAGACGCAGCGCAGAGAATATAGATTCTCGTTGGGCGTGTTGCAGCCAGCTTCTACGCTACCTTGGCGAGACACGCTGGCCCGTGCCGTCGATGTGCGAGTTCGCCTTGTAGCCGCACTTTTGGATCCTACGCGAAAGTCGAGTCACCCAGTACTTTTGGTCGTCTGGACTACCTGCTAAAACCAATAATTCTCGTGCACTATTTGGATCATAGTGGAGCTTGCACGGCGCTATGGCGTCCTCCTTCTTGTCTAAATGTTCCTTGTGCACCTTGATGTGACAGCCTAAAAAATTACAAATAATCAATATTGTAAACTATATCAATGGTAATTGTTCTAGGATTTTATTCCTCGTGCACACACACACACACACACACACACACATTTTATAATGTATCTTTAATAATTAATTTTTTAATTTTTCTACAATATAATATTTTTTTCCACCTTTAATCGTTATTTTAATGTTATTATAATTGTATTTTTTAAATAATATAAAACTATTATTAGGAGCTAAAAAACCATGCACAAAAGGTTGAATAAGCATTTAAGTCTTTATTTCACTTCGTCTTTAATAACTACAAATAAAATTTTTAAAAAATTTCTTTACTAATTTTATTTGTCATTTTCATTATCTCTTAATTTGAAATATAAACATTTTATTAATATAATAAGTATATTCATTATATTATAAAAATTCCTCTTAAATTATTTTCTATAATTTTCTGTCAAAGACTCATCAATAAATTTATGATGATACATGTGATAAAAAAGTTTTTCTGAGATTTTTAGAATATGTTTGACAAATTTTAAATACACACTATTGTATGTAAATAAAATAGTATGATAGATGGGTTCAACAAAAGAGATCTTTTCCCCAATGTGATATTACAGATATTATTAACGATGCACGAGTTGAATCAGAAGAGGAATTTTTCCATGAAGATTATACAATGTATGTCATTGGTTTATGAATTGTAAAATTAATGTAAAAGGAAACTTTTTTTTTTCGGTGTTCACAAAGGGAGTAGAAAATATTGTTAAAATAAAGGTTATAAAAAGAAAAGTATTTAGTATCTGTAGAGCTTAATACAAATAATTTGTGTAAAATAATACATTCATGCTTTATTCAAAAAAATTTTTTTTGAAATTAATGTCTTTGAAACAATTTTCAATTTAATATATAGAAATTAAAAATAAAAAAATTTAACTTACGTCGACACTCAAGAGCTGGAGGTGGCCTAAACATATGCCACAATTGTTTTGAACAAATTTCGCATGTGGTTGGCATGTGATAAGAAATTGAAATGAATTCATGACCTTTCAGAGGTTGAGTACCAGGCTTGTCACTTAATTGTGATAATTCAACTCCAGGCAAAGCATTTCCTTCGTCACCTGGTCTCCTCGCTTCACCTTCTCCAGCATACAGTAACTATAATGAAATTGATTTTTTAAATATAAAATACAATATTCAAACTAAAAAATATAAAAATAAATAACATTGATTCTTTTATCAAAATTAAATTAATATACCTGAAATATCCTAGGAATATCTTTGGCATCAGCTCGAATTACATCTCCTTGAGTAACAGATCTTACATGAAAAACCTTACTGAGGTCTAAGATTAAGACGGGATCTGCATTTAACTTATCATTTTCACTATTGTAAAAAATAATTTTTTTAGAAGAAACAACTACGTATTGTTTTTTCCAACCATGTCTTTTAATATTTTGCTTATTAGGTACACTTAACCATCCCTCTAGCCTCATGGCACCATGTTCAGACAGTACAGAATCTTCCCCATCGTTCTCAATCGACGAAACGCTAGCCGTTTCAGAATTCATTGACGTTATCTTTACTTGTAGTGTTTCTATTTCTGAATCTTTTGAATCCAGTTCCATCTGTAGTCTCAATTTTGCTTGATTCTCTTCTACTAATTGTGCCTAAAATTTAAAAAGTATAAATATAAATATATATTTTTTAATTCAATTATTAACAAAAAAATATTTAAGAAATAAAAATTTTTTTACTCATAAAGTACCTGTAAATCTTGTAAATCTTTCTGTAATTTAGCTGCTAATTGACTATATTTTTCCCTTTCTAATGTCAGCTCCTGTTGTAATCTTCTACAATCTTTTTCTTTCTTTTTTAAGTCTGCTGATGAAGCCTTATTTTTTGTTTTTCCACTTGCTGACAAGTCTTTTCTATTCAAAATCTCTGTAAGTTTATTTATTGCCTGATGTTTTAGCATTTGCTCCGTTTTAAGTTTACTACTCAGTCTTTCAATTTCATCAGCATTAAATTGAGATTTATTTAACTGGTCCTGCACATCTTTCAACCGCTTTGACAAATCATCTTTTTCCTTTATAAAAAAAGAAAAATTATTTAATTATATACTGAGTAATATGATTAAATTATAATCTAAAAAAATATATTTTTCATTGTAAATATATTTATAAATAAGAGATTTAGAATGTAAGTATTTCATGAAGTTTAATTTTTTAGTTATTAAAAAAAGAATATTTTTTATTAATAAAATTAAATATTTATAATAATTTCATAAAAATATTAACATAATACATGGACATATAAACTAATAAAGCAATATATATTTTTTTAATTCAATTTTCGTTACAATATAAATATTTTTTTTATTAATTTAAAAATATTGTAGTTAATTAAATTTTATATAAAATTTTCATTCTTTTAAAAATTATTATATAATTATAATTTACCTTATTACACTGATCAAACATTCTTTTAGCTTCTGATTCGCCATCTTTTATACGATTTATTAATTGCTCTTTGGAATTTAGCTCCTGATGATGCTTTGAAACACTATCTTTATATTCTAATTCTTTCATTGTACGTTCTTTTTCCAGATCTGCAACTGTTTCCTCTGCTATAGAACGAGCTAGAGCTTCGCTGTCAGCTCGAGCTAAAGATAATTGAAGTTGATGAACAAGAGAACTTCGTTCTTCTTCTAATTCTTGTTGAAGTCTGGTTTTTTCATCTAATTCTTCACGAAGCTCTTGAGCTTGGGTTTTATAAAGCGTCTAAAAATATAAAGAATTTTAATGTAAATTGATTAATATTAAAAACATATAATTTATATTATAACTTATAAAATTTGATTTTTAAAACGTTAAATATTTTAAATCTCATATTTTAAAATTATAAGTTGAAAACTAATAAGAAAAATATCGTAAAACCCTCAATATATATTTGTTGAATAATTGTTGAAAATAATAGAAATTTTGCTCTTATATTTTTTAATTCATATTAAATACAAATGAAATGTTCAAAGATTTTTTTTTTATTATAATTAAAAAATACAAAACTGTTTACGACCATAATATAAGAATTATATATACATATATTTTTTAATATTTAAATTCAATTAAAATTACAATTGTTCAGGTTTACATTGGATTTAAAACTTTTTCAGTTTTGTTTATAAATTAATTTTGAAACTTGAAAATAGAAATTTACACACTTTAATAACTTTTAACAATTTAAACTGATTTTTTTCAAAATTTTTTTTATGTATAAAAACTTCATCTTAAATTGTCAACTTCTATTATTTAATTAAAATTTTCAATTTCATGAGTAAAAAAATAGCATTTTTTTTTTAATTTTTAAATTATTCACATACTAATAAACCAGATATCATTTCATCATTATTATACCTAACAGCCACTTTTATAATTTTTTAATTTAAAAAATTTTTTATATTGCATAATACTGTATTATAGCTATTATATCTAAATATTTAATAATAGATTTAAAAGAATAAATAGTTAAATATTAGAAAGAGAAATCTAAAAAAAATTTTAATGTCAATTAAACAAACAAAATTATCATCTTGAAAATGAATAGTATATTAAACATACAGAGAAATATGCCTCAGCCTCTAGTTGTTCTTGTAATTCTTTTGTTTGAAGCTGATCAACATTTCTTTGAGCCTTCAAATGATGTAATTCTTCGTCAATTTGCCTCTTGGCTTCTCTTAATTGTGTAACTTCCCCTATAAGTTGCTGTTCTCTTGCTTTTAATCTGCTCGCCTCTGAAGATTGCTGTGCTAAATCCGTTTGCAAAACAGTGCGTTTTTGCTGTTCTTGTTCAATTTGTCCTTGTAATGCTTTTACTTTATCAGATTCCTGTCTGTGCTCACCCTCCAATTTTTGCAATCTCTGTTGAATTTGTCGATAATCAACGGATAACATTGAAGTTTGTCTCTCTTTTTCTTGTGCTAGGAGTTCAGCTCGTTGTCTTCCACTTTTTTCTTCATTTAATTTTACTTGAAGTGCTTTTTGAAAAAAAAAACGTACAAGTGAAATTTAATTTTTTATTTTTTTTTCAGTAAATAGAATAAATAACTCTTTTAACTTTCTTCTACCGAATTTTAATTTTTTTATTTAAATAAAAATGCATGATTTTCGGAACAATTGTAAAAATTCATTAAGCAATATTTCATCAATTAATAATAATTATGCTAGGAAACATTTTATTAGTATTTGAATCTATGTCATTCAATTTTTCTTTTTCACACTTTAAATATTTTTATTTCCAAAATAATTTAATTTTTTTTTTTTTTTATTTAAACATTTAAATATACTGTTTCAATAAATAATATTTTAAATTGACGAGAAAACATAAGTAATTAAAATTTCTTTTAAAATGATTTTTATAAAAACAAAAGTTTTATCATCCAAATACAAATATAATTTATTATATATGATAATTTTATAAAATTCTTTTAAATAATTAAAGTTTTTTAATATATTAAATTATGTAGTAGTATCGATCTCTTATACCTGTAAAGATTCTGATCTTTAATCTTGATTAAACTTGATAAAATCTTATTAAATTGCAGATTAGAATCATCAATCTTGTTTAACAAGCACTATAAATTGCAGCTTTATTGGGCTATACAATTTGTTATATAAATTCAAATTAATGCCAAAACTTATAATTCTCAATATATCTTATATTCTTATATATCAATTTATATTTAAAAAAATATTTTACTTAAAGATATTTTTTTTATTGAATTGATTAATAACTTAAAAATTAAACATTATAACTAAGTTAAATATGTACCTTTAACATCTTCTAAATTAGCTTCATCTTTGGGCGACATCCTAGAATGTTCAGTTTCTTGTCGGGCGACTATCTCTTGATTGTACCTTGTTTGAGCAGCCTTTAACTCTAATGCCAAACTCGCCGCCTCTTTTTCTAAGGCAGATATTCTTTCATTCAAATGTCTATTGTCAACGGTTGCTTTTTCTTCACGTTCACGACTACGGTCCAGCTCGTGGTGCAGAGCTGTTAAGCGGGTTTCTAATTCAACTGTTAATGACGAAGCTTGTGATCTAGAACTTCTTTCTTTCGATAATTGACCCTATTAAGAAATAAAACATTTTTAAATCACACTTTATAAATTGATATATTTTAATGCTAAATATATATAATTAAAAATTGTCTCATAAAGATTTACAATAGTAATATTTAATGCATAAAAAAAATCTTTATAATAAAGTAAACTAATAAAGTCGAACTTAAAGTAGGTTAAAAAATTTATGTATACGTAATTTATTCGTTTAAAAATTAATTTTCATTATAAATTAATTAATAAATTTATATTTATTATAACGTAATTCTATTTGTAGGTAATATTTAACAACTATAAGCTTTTTATATTTTCAGTATTAATTAGTAAATTTATAGATAAGAAAATAATTATAAATTATTTAATTGAAAAATTGTTAAAATAAATTTAAGAATAAAAATATTATATAATTATTATGCTCATTGTGTGAAATTGCGTAATTATTATTAAAAGAAAGTTCTTTTACCTGTAAACTTGCGACTTCTTGTTGTAATGAGTCTCTTTGTGCTTGCAATTGTGCTCTTGCAATCTGTAACTCATTAGCCATTTGTTCGGCCGTTTGTCTGGCTACTGTTACTTCCGTTGCTTGTTTTCTTAATCTTGTTACTGTCTCTGTTTCTCTCTCTAGTTTTGTTTGCATCTCTTTGATTTGCTTCTCAAGACTTATAATCTTCTCTGAAGTTTGCTGCGTTGTACTTGCATCTCTTGCTCTTCTTGTTTGTTCTTCTTCAAACTTTTTTTTTAACTCTACTAATAAAGATTCAGCTTTTCTACGAGTCTCACTTTCAAGATCAACTCTTCGTTGCGCTTCTTTACAATTATGTCGTAAAAGTGTCAATTCTTTATCAGCACGTGCTGCTTCTTCTCTCAGCTCTAATTCAATTTGATTTATAGATTCCAATTTAACAATGAGTACTTTTTGTTTTGATTCTAATTGTTCCACAATTTTTCGTTCTTTTTCCAATAAACATTCCAATTGATTTATTTTTACATCGTCACTTGTGCCATTGTTTACATGATTTTCTAATCCATCCACTGCTTCTCGACCTACAATTTCAATAACGTTTTCAGAATGCAAATATTAAAATTAAATAATTTTAATAAAAAATTTCTTAGAACATAAATTATTAAAAAAAGTATTCAATTTTGAAAACTATGTTTAAAAGCAACAGATGTAGAACGAATAAAAATATATTTTTGTAGCAAACAGATAATAATGAGGTATTTATTTCCATTTATTTAAAACATAAATTTAAAAATATATATTTTATAAATTACATTATAGGATATTATCTATTAAGTTATTAAATAACCAAATAAATTGAAAACATATTAAAAAACTATTTTTATAATCAAATAATTATAATTATTAAATAATTATAAGACTATTATTTTTTAAATGTCACTGAATTAAGTTTATTATAATGTAAAATTAAAAAATAAAATAAGTATTTTTGTTACCATTGGATATTAACTGATAATCGCCGGAATAAGTGAATCCTATAAATGGTAGATGATTGCCAGAAAAAGCCTTAGGAACTGGAAAATTTTCTTCTGGTCCATCTTCTTTTTCCACATCATCAAAATTACTTGTATCATCATCACCTGAAAGTTCAGGTACAACTGGAGGTACACACTCTCTCAGATTTTCGAATGTCCATTGATCATTCTTAAAAAATGCATGACTCTTGATCTCATCTACACCATTTCTGCCCAAGCGTTTACTTCTATCCGTCAAAAAACCACAAATAAGACTCTTGGCTGAATGTGAAATGTCTAACTCTTGAGGAAAATGTAGAGAATTTCGATGATCCATAATTTTAGAATATGTCCCAACAAGAGAGTCTGCATAAAATGGTGTATCTCCCACAAGCATTTCATAAAGAAAGACACCAACTGACCACCAATCACATTCTCGCCCATATACACCCTCACCACCCTGAGATTGTAACACTTCTGGAGATATATAGTCTGGTGTACCTACTGCTGTATCCGAACGTACGAGACCATCCTACAATAAATAGTCAAAGAAAATTGTATATTTTTGTAAATTTGAATTAACAATCTGAGCAACTTACAATTAATTATAAATAATTTTAACTAATATTATTATTAATTTTTATGATATAATTTATAATAATTTGTGTTTAATCTTATCTTTGAATTAAAACAATATCTTAATTTTTATACTTTTTATGGAATATTTTATTTTCATTTTTATTTTTAATAATTTAATATTTAAACATTTACAAGCATTTTTTACTACCACTAAAACTTTATCTAAAGTATGTATTATATTATTGAATATTTAATTATTTAAAATTTTTATTATTAAATTGTAAGTGTAATTTGAAAATTTTTAAAAGTGATTTGATAAATTAGAAATTAATATATGATATTTTGATTTAATTTCATCCATTTATTTTTCTTTTAAGTAAGAAAAAATTAACTTAAAAGCAAATAAATATATCTTGCAACCTTAATCTTAAAAAATAAATCAATGAAATAATTAAAACTTACAGCATCCATTCTCATACAAGTACCAAAGTCTGCTAATTTTAAGTGACCATATTTATCAAGTAACATATTGTCTGGTTTTACATCACGATGAACAAATCCCATATTATGTATTGCATCCAATGCAAGCACCACTTCCGCACAATAAAATTTTGCCCACTTTTCTGGTACATCATATTCAGACATCAAATTCACCAAGTCACCACCTGGCATGTAATCCATAACCATATATAGATATTTTTGATCTTGAAATGCAAAATGTAGTTGAACTATCCATTCTGAATTAGCATGAGCCATAATATCTCGTTCTTCCCAAAAAAATGCAGAGTCTGACCTTTTTATCTATACATAAAGTAGTTCATATGTTATCATAATATATAAATTATGTGAGCATTAATAACAATAAATAATAAACAGTATATAAATTTAGTAATAACTAACCATTTCAAATTTGCTAAGTAATTTCATAGCATAAACTTTTTGGGTTGATTTATGTCTCACTAATTGTACTTCACCAAAAGCTCCTCTTCCAATAACTTTAATTAATGTAAAATCGTCAGGACGCATTCGCATTTTACAGATATCCTGAGCAACTGAGTCATCTATTATTCAAATGTCAAAAAATTTATTAGCCTTTAATTATATAACTCTTTTTTAATATAAAATGTCATTTAATAATCAATTATTTTAGTTAATATTATATAATATAAAAAATATAAAAGTACTATTTAATTATATATATTACCTTATCTTTTATATTCAAACTATTCTAATTTCAAATTTTTTTTTAAACTAGTTATTAATTTAACTTTTTTTATTTTGTCTGTCATTATTATCAAAATAAATATATATTTATAACAATTTTACAATAGAATTTCAATGGAAATTTTTATTTTAAAAAATTAATGATATTAAAATAATATAAATAATTAAAAAGTAATTTATAAACAAAATATTTATTAAAATTCATAATAATTACATTAAAAATGTTTAACCAATATTTATTTTATGAATTTAGACTATTTCAATTTTAACAAATATTATAATAGCAACCATGAAGAAAAACCGTTTTTAAGCAACCTATGTTCAATAATTTTACACAAGTATATTTTTAAATAATTAAAACGTATTTATGAAATTATGAAATTATTTTAATAATAAAACCAAAATATTTTGTAGGGTTTTCTTTTATTAAAAACATTCTGAAACATAAATGAACTAATAATTATAATATTTTGAACACTGCATTATTGGTAATTATATTTTAAAAATTTAAATCATATAAATAATAAAGAATACACTAATTAGAGATATTAACACTAAATGTTTACTGTAACATTTATAAACGTAAACCATAACTATTATACATTAATTATGAGAGTGGACTAAATTATAAATTAATTAGGATTTTAAAAATAAGATATATTATATCTAACATTGTCATTATAAATGAGAAAGGTCGAATTATATCACTATTAAACTATTATTAATAAAAACAAAATATATAAATGAACATATATAAACTTACATCTGTTCATGTATGCTTCTATATTCTTCATTCGTTTAACACTAGGATGATCACAGTCAGCCACCAGAGCTTGCACAGTATCTAGTAGGCAATCAATATTTGTAATACTACGAGGATCTCTAATACGTTCTTCTAAAACTCTAAGGCGTCTGCACCTATCTTCATCTCTAACAAGCTCCATTTTTTCAAATTATCAGCTATACTCTTTTAATTGTGCCCTATAAATAAAAGTTAGTTAAAATGGCATTTTAATTAAAAATATACTTTATCTTATATTATTAAAGAAATAATAGAAAAAAATAATATGGATCACTAATATTATTAAATATTAGTAAAATTTTCTTCAGTAAAATTTATAAATTATAAAATTTTTATTCCATTAAAATAATTTAAATGAATAAAAAATAATTCAGAATTGCATTAAAATCTAAGTTTTGCATTCAACATTCATTAATTTTCTTTAAATATTCATTTATATAATAGTTGATAAAAATAAAATATAATAAATAAAAAAATAAAATATTGAATTTATAAATTATTTTCATTACTTGTGTGTGTGTGTGTGTGTGTGTGTGTGTGTATGTGTGTACGCTTGTATGTATTTATGTAACTAAGCAATATATTAAAATTATAAATTTAATATTAATAATCAAAGTTTATATGTTCATTATTCATATATATATTAATAAATACAAAAAAATTAAAAAAATAAATAATATTATATAAATAAAATATAAAAAACACAAAATTGGTAATTAACGAATAGTTATAGAGTAATAATAGTCATAAAATATCAACTGTTCTAAAATACCTACATATATTATATAAAATTAGCTTATTTGGTCATAAATATAATGCATTCTAAACTTTATCCAATGTGCACAAATTCTAATAAATTAAAATTTTAAATTAATTAAATCCTAAGTGAAATATTATTTTAAATTAGTGTAAAAATTAGAAATGCAAATAATATAAATAATTTAAATTATGATACAAATTTATGCATAAAATAAAACGTTAATATATCATATTTATTATTTTTTTCTTTCTACTACAATTAAAATTTATAATATTTTTTTATTATCTTTATATTCATAACTACAAATATAAAAACTAATTAATCAACTATTTGACTAATTTATCTATATTAGTTAATCATTTTATATCTTACTTGTTAAAGAGCATTTAGCTTAAGTTTGCTCCAATAATTATCTGAATAATACATCAACTCCTCCTGAGCAATACGTTAATAGAAAAAATATTCTGACTTATTGACACTAAAGTATTTGGCTTCCTAACTGTGCAAATGTAGGGGTATACATATGCATGAGTGTTTAAAAATCCAACAAATATACGTACGTACATACGTAAATACGCATACAAATACATGCATACATAAAATCCTCAACAAAGTTAGAAAAAAAAAACGCTAATAAAAACGCTGATATCTCCTTTATATTTCTTTAAGAAGCTTTTATAATGACGTTAAATAAAGAGAATCGTTTTGTATATAGATGCCTCTTTTCTTCGTCGTCGCGTGCACACCTAAATATGTGCGCGCATCCGTCGTGTGGGTGTACACGTATATATGAGTTCATGAATGTACACATGCATATCTGTATTCGTAGATGATTCAGGCGTAAGCAGAACTATCAGTCTTTTTCATCGTCATAAAAGAATCCAATTTCTCCACATTTTCATAATCTCATACTTTAGTTTTTTAGCTCTCGCAGACTAAGCATACTAAATTAATTATTGAGCTAAGGGTGAAAAGTAGCACGCTTCGGGCATCTTACACGTACACACTCACCCGCGCGCAAGATCTTGCATTTTATTTATTTTCCCTAGGAGTGTTGACGTTACGTTATATTTCGTTTACGAATCTGTTGGCAGTCGGTGGACAAAAAGAAAATTAATAATGAGCGGTTGAAACGCATAATCATTTTGCTAACTCCATCGTGAAGCGAATCGTTAAAACTACTCGCGTGAGTTCACAGCTGAGCCGTGCCTGCGCCATTTGGATAAAATTCTTTCTTTCTATTACTATTAGACCAAATTCCTGCTACTACCACTACTATTACTACTAGTGCTGCTACAAGTACTACAACTACTATTACCACCACCGCTAATAAACAATCACGAGCGCGCAACACATTCGCACATGTATTAAACTTGCACTTCAGTGTGTATACATATGTATCTCAACACCACGCGCATCAAGTTCGTGTCCCAGAACGAGCCGAATTCGCGATAGTACTTTGTTTACCATAGGTTAAAGCATGGAAATTATAGTTAAGAAGTGTCAACGCTGTAGTCTAGATACATCGGAAACATTTATAGAATTCCAATATTGTAGGTGGTGCTGCGATCAGTAATATTCTGGGATTTCGGTGTAATTTCCATTTCGGGTTTCACGAATACGACTTCGACAAGGGAAAAATGGAACTGAACTAATCGATTTATTTTGTTTCTACAACCGTTAAATAAAAGCTCAAAATTCCTCTAACTGTTTTATATTTATTTATTATTTTATTTATTTAAACTTTTCGACATCTTTAACCTTTCTCAAATTCAAACTCACAATATAAAAGTTATGATCTAATATTAGAAAGAAACTAGGTACTATGTATGTTTACGATAGATTTGAATTAAAGCATGAAACGAAAATAATTCGTCAACCTGTTACTAAACTTCTGACATGCTTACCAAAGATGGGTTGCGTCACTCACGTATACTCAAGCAAAAATTCAAATACATATAATACGATATGTCTTTCATCTGCAGATTTTCCAAGTGGTTAAATCATCTCCTTGGTATGTTCCCATCCTTGCGTTATTTCAATCCAGCCCATTTTGCTTTAGATATTTCATTTCGGTCTCCGATATTTTTAGAGTGTAAATAAATATACAATATGAATATAAATACATGAATCTCATTCATTTGGTTTTCTTCTTAACTTAATTTTAAACAATTATTGTAACTTTTCACATTTCCTCAATGAATTCCGTATGTTGATTTTAAAAAATACACCGTATCTTCAAACCAAAATACATAGTTTATTAGTTTAGATTTACATAATGTATGCTTTATCTTATTACTTTCCTTAAAATTATCTATTCACTTGATTGTGTGCATACATTTATGGACTAAGATTTGCCTACCTATATTTATATTGAAAGAGCTTATAAATAATTTTTAACATTATTTTGTTTTATATTTTGAGAAAAAATGATTTTCCAAGTCATATCTCAATCTTTTTTGCAAATATTTATTTAATATTTCGCTACAAATAATCATTTTTCTCTACTCATCTTTTTTTATCATAAAATTTATACATCACTTGTATTCCATTTATGGAATTTTTAATTCAAACAATGTTTCAATTTAGGTATACAACCTTAGCATCTTGATTCTTTTTGATAGCAACTTTATGTTTCCACATCACAATATAGGGCTTAGTGTTTTAAATATTTTTAATGCTAAAAATGATTAATACCACCTTAATTTTCAAAAATACACTTGTTAATCTCTACCGTGCACTCTTTTTAAATAAATATTTAAATAAGTCAAACTTACTTCTAAAAATATTGTAATATTGGTCGCCGTATTGTCAGTCTCGAACAATAAATGAAGGATATTGCGATACTTCGAAAAAAATTAAATAAAAATCAATTAAATTTATTATTATTAGTATGCAATTATTGAATGTAAAATTTAATTTTGAGGTCCCTACATAAAGTGACACCTTTTATTAAAAATCACATCAAACTATCTTGTAATGTTGTAATGTACGCATCATTTTCCTTGAATATAATATTTTATTGTACGCGCATACTTTTTATGTTCAATTGTGGTATTCATCCTTATACTCCAATTATTGTCGATAACATAACCACTTCTTTGAATAGTAGTTTATTACGAAAACTTCTGGACATCTGAAACGACTTAAGTACGTAGGGCAGCGGCATCAAGAAAATCTAGACAAGGGACGCCTTGCCACCTATTTGCGAGATGTAGCTTTGACCTGAAGAAGTTTCTCGATGTGTGTCACTTTTATTCCGACGGTTGACTAAGAATTATCAGCGCAAATTTTAGTACTTATTTTTTAAATTCATGTAACAAACATTTACTGTACATTTAACAAATAAATTTCAGAACTACATGAAATGATTTGTCTTCCACCAAACCCTTATAATGTATTCATGATGAACAATTATGATTCAGCTACTGAAATTTGTACGTGCCATTTTCTGAATTGTAAAAAACATTTTTTTTGAAAGTCTGAAATATGTCAAAGGCTTGTTTTTATCAAATACAAAAGACAGGATGCTCTGTTTTTCCGTTTTCATTTGAAAAAAAATAATTGAAAATCACTAATTCCTGTATGAGCCTTATGGCGAATGCTCTCTCGATTAAAATTTGTGCATATTAATATAGACAATGCTAAGGCAATAATTAGAAAGACAAACAGCGGCCAATGCAATCAAAAGAGTTTATTAATAAATAAAAATAGAGATTTTACACGATTAAAATTTATGTTAAAAACAAGAAGAACTTACAAAATCATTAATAGTAAACCAAAAATGTATATCAAAATATTTAAATAAATTAGAGTTAATTAAAAAATAAAATAAGCTAATTAAAAAAAAAAAATACTGTAAATTCATGGCAACGGACTTTAAAAGATATTTGCCTATTGCTTGAACTCGAATACTACTTCAACAAAACAAAAGAAAGTCATTTATACATCATATGGTAATTAGTGATAAAAAGTGAATACACTACAATAACTCAAAACTTGAACAATCATATATGACACCCTGAAAAACAGGAGCATCGCAATTACAACAATATGTTAAAAAGAGAATGTTATCTTCTTCGGTATCAGAAAAGTATGATCTACTACGAATTGTTGAAAAAAGTCCAAAAGATCATGGACCCTTTTACTAATTGATGCAAAATATCTTGTTTAGAATACCCTTTGCTTCTCAGAAAAATATAAAAAATTAGATTGATACGTTCTGACTTTAAAAGATGAGAATTTTTTTGGGATGAAATCCATAAATTACCTGAATTATGGAAAAAAGATTTTGGTTTTAGATGAGCCATTCTTTGAATAATATACATTATATTTTTTTATTTAATAAGTATTCTGGTAAAACAAAAAACAAAATACATAACGTTAGATTTTATACCTAATATTTAAAATTATAAAATTGTGTTTCTTATTTCATTAAAATCGATAATTCTTCCTTGGATCTTCTGAAGTATTTTGTGATAATTTATATTAGATAATTCATCAATAGTGTTGTTAAAAAATCTTTATCTTCACTGGTTAAATACTTTTAATATTAACTTTCTAGTAATAAAAAAGACTCAATTTCACTTCTTCATAATATTATGCTATTTTTATTCGAAACAAATCACATTGAAACACTTGGTAAAAATCTTTTAAAACACTTTTACAAATGTTATCAGATCAAATTATTGTACCTACAGTTTGAAATTCTTTCAGTAAATTAACTTTGATTTCATCAATTACATCAATTTATGCAAAAACCTTTTTAAAATTTTATTTAATCACTATAAATATGTTTGTGTTAATTATTTCCATTAAAATTAAATGATTTTAAAAGAGTTATAGTCTGCTCTATAAATTAACAAGAATATTTCATTATAATTTAATAACTTAAGCTTATTTTGCAATTTTAAATCACTTTTTTAAGACTTAATCCCATATAATAATTTATATATCCTAAAAAACAGTAATTAAAGTTTTGTATTTTCTGTTAAAGTAATAATGATAAAATTAGTATGTTTATTGAATAGATTTAATAATATTTATAAAACTCGTATAATTTAATTGAAATTTATAAACTTAATTCATATAGAACTTATTTTCAAAACAACAAATCTTGACTAGTTCGTATCAAACATTTATGAACACTTACGAATCTGATATCATACAATAATTAATATTTTTAAATTAAACAATTTGTATCTGTAACAACTAAAATATTGAAACAAAATCATTTTAATTTAATTGAAATTAAAAAATATAAAATCCAAAATAATTAGGCGAAAAGAATCACATTTAAACGTAAATGGATCTTCTATATCATTCTAAAAATTAAGAAATTTATATTGTTAAATATAAATTTTTAAATCTAAATTTGCTATTACATCCAAATTCGGAGAAAAATTAGTTTAAAATGTATACAATAATCAAACCAATATTAATAGTGAGCACTCGAAATATAATTACATTTATTCTTATTTTTTTTATAATGGTATACTTATTTTATGAAGTGAAATTATTGTCTTTTTAAAATATTTTTTAATGTATATTCTCAGAAAAATAAAAAAACCATGTCTTTTTCAATTAAAGTACATATATATTATAAATTATAAATAAAATATCTATTTATAAATCAGAAATATATTAATCATTTATTTAAAAAAATATTAACCAATTAATTTAAAGACGTATTTCTTACTGATTTCTATACTATTAATAAACAGCAAACTATTTGGAATACAAATTTGAAAGAAATTAAAAAATTATTGTAGAATCATGGTATATCTACATTTTCCATCAAATTTAACGGAAGAAGAATTAATGCTACAAGCAAAATATAATAAACTGAAAAGAAAGGTACCTCTATTTTATAAATAAATATATTTTTTAGTTTTTAATATTTTTAGGTTATGATGTATTATTTACATCTATTATTGACATTACAATAATAATATAATTTTATATTTTATATAATGCAAATTTATAGAATATTTTATATATTTATATATTTTATACAATCATAATTAATACATATTCTTTATTAATTAATCATATTCAACATATTGTTCTCTTAATATTTTAGAAAAAAGCCTTACAAGATTTGAAATCACCCAAACCAGAACCGGAACGAGCTCCTCAAATACCTAAACGTCCTACAGAAGCTAGAGATGCCCGTGAAGTTGCGAAAAAATTAATAAAGTCAGGTGTTATTACTGCACCAAAAATTTCAAAACGTTCAGAACAAGCATTTAAGAGGCCTCGAGGATTAGAACGAAAGTTAAATAGTACAGAAAAAACTGTATCATCATATCAACCTTTTTCAGCAACTCAATTGGATGAAGAAGATAGTGAACCAACTAGACCAAAAGTAAAGGGTCTTTATGAAAGTTTTGTATCAGCTACTGATGCTGAAGATAAAGTAAATAATGAAAAATTAGTATGCATAAAACCAGAAGATAAGGGTATTAAAGGAAACACTATATTTGTTTCTGGATATAAAATGTCTGAAGATTTTCTTAAAAAACATTTTTCAATATTTGGTAATATACTTAAAATAACAATGGAAGCTGAGAAAAAGTAAGTTATAAATTAAATTTTTATAATTTAAAGTAGTTGCTTATTGATTTAAACGATTAAAAATTTATTTTTTAATTATTTTTATATTAAATGAAATACTTTTCAATCATTTATAAAAATTCATTTATATAAAAATTTATTAAATTATATTTAAAAAACTTTAGGGTAAATGATTCATTTTATATAAATTATTTAATACACTTATATTGTAATTAAAATTTTAATGATTTATATTGAAATATGTTTTTAATCAATTTTATATTTTATATAGAAATAATGACATGTTAAATAATGGTTAAATTATTAAATAATATATTTTACTTTTCTATAAAAATTATATTTGTTACATACATTTATATTTGTAATAATTAAGTAAACTATTTTTATATAATAAGAACAAAATAAATACCAGGTGTACTAAATTCAATGTATTAATAAAATTTACAAAATATTGAAAATAAAATTATTAAATATGTATTAAAAAATATAATAAGAATATTTTTATTTTTAGTTTATAAATATTTATATTGCTTTGTACAATTAATAAATTGTTAATAAAATTGTCAATACTATACTTTATATATATAATTATAATAATAAAAAGGTTAAAAAATATAATAAATACTTATCACTGCAAAATTAGTATAAATTAATTCAAAACAAATTATTTTATATTTAAATAATTGTAAAAAAATTTTTTATTTTATAATAAATAAATAAGTTTTATCAATAAAATCTAAAATTGATTCAATTAATTTTAATATTAATTCATCTTTAAAATTTTATAAATATTTATTGATATCTTATAAATATGAAATTAATGTTTAAAGGTATGTTATCAATATAAAAAAAAATTTTTTTAAATAAATATAAAATAATTAAGTATAGTGATACAATTCATTTATAAGTATATTATTAATTATAATTAATATTTCAACAGAGCTTTTATAACTTTTGAAAAATCAGAGTCAGCTGAACGTTCAATAAGTGAAATGGATGGAATAATGGCTTCATCAATTCAATTGAAAGTTTCTATGGCAAGAAGGCAACCAGTGATTGATCCAATAAATGATACAACCTCTAGTGCTATGTGGTCATCTTTAGCAGCAAGTTATATGCAAAAAAGTAGTCATAAAGATAAACGTAATATTCTTACTTACGAAGATGATATGTTTCAATAGTAGTATAGATTAATTTTAATACAGATATTAAATATTTTTTGAAGGTAGAAAAAATTAAATACTTAAGAATTTTAATATTAATCAGTATTTTTAAAAATTTAATTAAATTTATCACAAAAATATTTTTTAATTTTTTTAATTTCTTATTTTACAAGGTAATAAGATTTAAATAAATATGTATATCATATGAAGAATTTGATACAATTGCATTTTTCACTGAATATTTTTTTCTTAAAATTGTATAGTTCATTCTTTGTTTCATTATATTTTTTTATAAACAATTTTTTTTTTTTTGATAATTATTTTATATTGTGACACATTTTGAGCAAAATAAAAAATGAATATATTCGCGACTTCACTATCAAATTTTAGCAATCCCCATTTAAGAATCTTTCTATAGCATTAGTGATTTAAATATGTCATGATAACATTTCAACCCTTTGAAACTTTGTATAATTTATATAAGTATTTTATGTATAATTATGTAAAATAGTACTATAAAAACATTACATAACTTACATATGTACATATATACATATTTCATTTATATACATGTACAACATATATAATTGATTTATTAAATTGATTAAATTTATTTGATAATTTAAATAATGTTAGGCATATTAATTATTAAAAAATTTTTATTTATCTGTACATTATATTACAGTTTAAAACCTATCAGAAATTTTAAATTATAATAAGTTTTAATTTAGAATTACATAAATTTAATTTAATACTTTTATATTAAAATCTTTTAATTAAAAATAATTTAATAAGAAAAAAAAAATTTTAAACTAAGCATATTATAAATAATCTATTTCTATTTTGAAATAATACTACCCGATTTAATTCTAATTTTAATAGTATTTGTAAATAATCAAAACTATTTTTATTATTAAAATATAATTTATTTACAAAAACTAAATTCACAATGTTAATTTGCATTAAAAAATAGGCACTGCCCATTTTAAAAATGTTTTTTATTATGGAATTCATTGAATCATTCAAGTAATGCTTTACAGTTTACTATAATGTAGAAGTAATTATAAACAGAATAAAATTAAAGTTATTTAAATATATGCAATGAAAGAACTACTTTATCCAATATGATTTTTATCATTGTATATCTTTTTATGTGTTAGAATTAACTTTAATTTTAAATGTAAACAAATATGTAAAAAAATTTTTAATAAATGAAATTAAACAGAATTAATAAATAGAAACAAAATGTGTGCAAAAATATGAAACAATGTAATAAGGAATCAAAATCAAATGATACAATTTCTTTGAATATTATTTTTTGTATTAGGTATTGTATAAGAAGTAGAGGATCCTGTGAAACATTTCCCTCTTTACTGAGGATCATATATTTAGCATTATCTATTTTTCAGTTTAATATTCAAAATTTATGATATCGTTCATATTATTATTACGACTGTAACAATACGAATCAGCCATCAACCTTTCAGATTAAAAATTTTCAATTAATTAATTCGTTATTTAAAACACCACCAATCGTACAAAAATCACACTAAACTAGAGTATCAGTAAAATTAATTCATTGATTGCAGCAAATAAATATGACCTTGGAACATTTATTGCTTATAAATTATCTTACAATGATAAATAAATATGCATACATATATACGTACATATATATATATATATATATGTATATACATTTATAGTATATTAAAAATATTTTTATGGTTTTTTTATTTTATTTGGCATGAAATATATTTATTTCGAGAAATTTGTTATTATTCTAAATGAGAAATTATTAGTTTCATCAATTTACAATTGTTATAGTATTTTAATTAGTACAAAATACCCCAGTCTTTCTTTATCATATCTGCAGCTTTTTCACCAATCATATATGTTGGTGCACACGTGTGACCTGATATGATTTCCGGCATTACACTTGCATCAACAACTCTCAAGCCTTTGATACCGTAGACTCTCAAACTGTAATCAACAACTCCTCCTTGATCATAGGGAGCCATTTTGCAAGTACCCGTAAAATGACCCAATGTTGTAGAAACATGTCTAGCTACACAAGCCCAATATTTGTTACTGTTAAACAAAAATTTATCACAGCCAGTAAATATCATGGGTAAAAGTGTTGAATTGAACTCCTTAAATGCATGGCTTGAACCCACTTTTATTGCCTAAAATTTTAGTTCATTAATTATTTAAATAAATATACAAATTACTTCAATTAATTAATACTAATTTTTCAGTTCCAATTTTATCCATTATTTTTCATTTATTAATAACTGCATTATTAAAGACATTAAAATGGATATAAATAAATTACGCAAGCATATTATCGCATTACATTATGCATGATCTGCCCGGAAAGAAAATCCAATTTATTATTTTTAAAACCACTATTTATTGCAGCAATTTTGGGGAGGTCAAAAAATGTGCAGGGAAGTTTTACCTATTTATCTCTCCCCCCCTTTTTTTTTATTTTTCTATCATTAGAAGCGGCAGAATTTTATTTCGTACGAAGCATGTTTTTAAATGTTTTAATACTATCGGTCGATTGAGCCACTATTTGAACTGATTTACACAGTAAAAATTTGTTTGTAGGTTGATAAAATGATGTAGAGACTTTTAAATATTAAAAAAGAATAAAACTTCATGTAAATTGTAATTAAAAAAATCGTATAAGGTGATCAAGAAGGTTTTCGATGAGCACTTCATATTTCACACCCAGAACCCTTTGTCAGACCCAAAAATAGTTTGAATCGATTCTAATGTTCAATTACCAATAGCAACTTCAAAAACAATAAATTGGATTTACTTTTCGGACAAACTATGTAGAGAGACAGATAAAATGAAGATGTAGAAAAATTGATCTTTGATAGCTTTAAATATTGGTGCTACTTGTATAATTGTTATTTAAAAGGATACTTAAATTTGTCTTTAAAGTTACAAATGAATATTATAATATAATATTTTTAATTAAACTAACCACTTTTATGCCACGAATCATGGTATCTAAATCCTGCTTTTCTTTATAATAATTAGGTTCCAAAATTGGCGGATCTAAAGGATTGGCACTCCGCAGACTTACTCTGCCACGACTTTTTGGTTTCAGTAAAATTGGTACAATACTAAAACCATCTGAACCTTTATAGTTACCATAAACTTGATGTTCGAAATCGTCACTTAAACCAAATAAATGACGCATACCACCCGAAATATCCCCTGTAAGTGATCCTATTCCTAAGACAAGTTCAATGTCTGGATAATCCACCTCTAGTTGGTCTTCAAAGCTATGTTTCCCTAGAACTGATTACAAATTTTCTTTAATTATAAACCAATAAATTTATGCAATAGAAATTATGAATTTGTAAAATTTAAGTAAAAACAATAATCCTATAAGTTTTACGTGTAAATTTTAAAATTAAACAACACTTTTGATATAAATAAAAATTATTATAGAATAATTTAATTAATATTCTACATGAATAATAAATAACAATGCATAAAGCTTTAAAAACATTTATGCTTGGTCTTCATACTCTGTATGAAGACCAAGCATAAATTTCTTTTTAAAGTTACTTTTCTAAATGTATATGACCATTAATTCTGATTTTACTAATATATTGACCGTAGTTTTAGTTTTATTGACTTATGGAGTAGGTTCAGTTGTTTCAATTTAACTTTAACATATAGTTTCTATAAAGCGCAAAAAATTTATAGATATTCATTACATTCCTACACTTTTACAAGATCATTTGCTTTTTTTTTATTAATTGAATCAAATATGTATTCAATTAAAAAACTTACATTTTTTTGTATCAATGAAAGCTAAAGCTTCCGCTCCACCAGGTACAGTAAATGGTCCTTTGCCTCTAATAACATAATCTAGAATATAAGTTGGATTCGTAGCTAATCTCGATTCTACGATTGTCACAGTTTCATTTACCAAAAAAGTTAAAGCACCCATGCTCACATGATCTTGCAGATTATATCCAACAGGTAAATCTTGTACAACGTCAATCCCTACGTTTTGAAGATTATTTTTAGGTCCAATACCTGAGAGCATGAGGAGTTGGGGTGAATTCAAAGTTCCCGCACACAAAAGTACTTCACGTTCAACTTTGATAACAGATATATTTTTATTATTATCAATGAATTCAACACCTATTGCGTGATGCGTTTGACGATCTACAAGTATTTTGGTAACACGAGAGTTAGTCAATATATGTAGATTTTTACGATGATGACGAATCGGATTTAGAAAAGCTTTCCCAGCACTAACACGGCGACCATTGCGTAAATTAGCTTGGATAGTTGAAAATCCTATTAATCTTAACGTAAAAAATACATTAACTATTCTAAGTTACATATCATAATTTATATCATATATCTTAGTGTATACCTAATATAGAAAGTTTTTAGGAAATATTTCAAAATCTAATTTTTAAATCAAACTGAAACTCAAATAATTTATATTTGACATTTAATTATCATAGTATTTTTTAAATAAAATTATTCAATTTTTTATAATGCATATTTGAATCAATATTTAAATCAATCAAATATATATATTCTGATTGCTCTTGTAATACATTCAACAATTATTGTTGTACAGTGTATTAATGAATGATTAATAATGTGAAGCATCCAGTTTTTAAAAAATGTAAGGATTCTTAAATGAAAATTAAAATAAAAAATTAAAAATATTTAAAGTTTTAATGTTCTACAGTAACTATAACTAGTGTAATACTAATAAGAAAAAAAAGATTTTTAAAAAATTTATTATCATAATACATATAATAAGATATAAAACTTTTTGATTATTTATAGGATAAAAATAAAAATAATGTTTCATACAATAATCCGTCTAATAACTATGTATCTAATATTAATTTCAAGATAAAATAAATATTTATTTCATTATTATTCAATATTAATTCATCGTAATTTAGAATATAAAATATTGTAAAGAATAAGTATTTAAAAAAATTATTTTGTGCTTGTACTTTTTTTTTATATTATTTCTAAGCGTTTATAATGATTCCACAACAGCTTTGTCATTATAATTTTTCATAAAGAATTACAAAAAAAATGTTTTTTCATTTTTACTAGAAATAAATTATTTTATAATAAAATAACAACTTTAATATACTTACTCTTCGCCATTATAATCAGTAATTTTATATCCAAATTCTTTAGCTGACCGTAAAAAAGGACTTTGCAGTTTTGATACATAGGGAACATTAGAAACATCCAAATAACCACCAGTAGAATGAAAGTTTTTATCTTGGTACTTAAGTCTAAAATTATATAATATAAAAATAATTTATAATTACATGAAATTCTGAATAATATTAAAGTATTATGATAAATATGAATATTTCATTCTATTTTGTATTATAATATAAATTTATAATATGTTCAATATAATAATTAAAATGATAAAATCTAATGTAAATATTTAATGCTATTATGCTAAATATTGTCGAATACAATACATTGTAGCAGTAATCAACATTTTTATTACATTATAAATGTATTAATCTAGTTTATAAACTAATTATGTTATAAATTGTATAAATATAACATAAAAAATAGTGCAGGTGACATTCAACTGAGAAAACTCATGTTCAATTATATAGTTAAAGGAGTTATGGCATATGGAGCGGAGATATGGGGCAATGAGGATACCGAAGAACTTGAAAAAATCAAGATGGACCATTACAGATGGGTCTTGAAACTGGATTTCTGCATCCCCAGGTACTTGATCTATGAGGAGATGAGTGAAACTAAAATGGAGGTTGACTGGAAAATAAATAAAATAAATAAAAGAGTCATGAAGTATACAGAGAAAATAAAAGAAATACCTGAAGACAGATGGATAAGACTATGCTATGAGGAAAAAGTCAAGATAGAAGGAGAAAAGGAGAAAAATAATACAAAGAAATGGCTGAACAATCTGGGTTTCAGCAAAGAGCAACTTGTCATCTGGAAAGCATATAGAATCGATAAATACAAGGAAATTAAGAGCAGAAACAGGGAGATTCTGATGCAAAAAAGAATGAATCAAATAAATAACTCCAGGTATAACAGAGAATATAAAAGAATTAGAGAAATAGAACTACCTGAGTACATAAGGGAAGAAAACAAGCCAGAAAGAATCAGGATGATAGCAAGGGTAAGATGCAGCAATATAACGAAATGGAACATGTATTGGCTGGAAGAGGATGAAAAGAAATGCAGATTATGCGACACAGAGAATGAAGACTGGAATCACTAGATAAAGAACTGCAATGAGATAAAGGAAATATTTGAATATATAAGAAGGAACAGGAAAGAACAATGGCTCATTGATGACAACAGAGGCTATATGAGAAACACCAAGATTCCAGTCTAATGAGAGACATACAAGAGCTAGAAAAGAAGCTAAGGTAAAGAGCATAAAGGCAAGAGAACCATTCAATCGAGCACCCCCATAACATGAGAAGAAGGAAGAAACAGAACACGAGATAAATTAGAGAAACGCAAATGCAGTATTAAAAAATTAAAATATTAAAGTATAAAAGTGTAAAAGTGTAAATAAACTACAACAAATAAAGTATAATAGATGTATATATGTAAAGTAATTAAAAATGAATAAATATAAATAGATAAAGAAAAACTCTTAAAATGTAAAAAAGGTAGAAATGTAAAAATGTAAATATATAGAAAGCTATAAAAACACGACAATGTATTAAAGTAACCCGTTCCTGGGCCACGGCTGGAACGTAATAATAATAAATAAATAATAAATAAATATAAAATAAAAAATAGAATTAATTATTTTAATAGTCTTATTATTTATGAACTAATTCAATGTAATCATTTTTTTAATACGGTTGAATATATTAAACGTAAGTACTAGTATTAAAAGAAAATTATAAAAGAATAATACAGCAAAATATATGATATGAGTTATCATATATATTATATTATTATTATTATTATTATTACGATTTAGTTACAAATTAAATAATTAAATAAAATTAATTACGTGGTGAAATATAAAAATAGAAAAATGCTCATGAGAAATTAAAGTTTTGTTATAATTTGTAACATTATTGAAGAATTATTTAAAAAAATCAATGTAAAAGGAAAGTATTTGTTAACAATGAAAAAAAATTCTAAAAAATGTAATAAATTTTTAATTATAGTACATTTATACATTTATATACATTTATATAGGTACACAAATAATGACAGAATTTTTAAAAAGTGAATAAATTATTTTTTTTATTAAATTAATAATTTTAAAAATGGAAATTATTAAATAAATTAGTTAAATACAAGTGTTTAGTATTTATATGCTGACGAAACTTTATATTTGTGTTTAGAATAATAATTTATCAGTAGCTTTAAGAAATACGAAAAAGCTTACAAATTTAGAATGCCTATGCTAATTTCAATATTAATATTACTCAAGAAGTTATTCTTAGATTATTAATAGAATTTGTATGTTTGTAGTAATAGTTTAATAATTCAAACGAATATAAACCTTCGATAGAATTGAAATAATTATTCCTTAAGAAATAAGAAATTTGTTACCATGAGCTATGGTTTATGTAATGATGTCCGGAGATTGTATAATGAATTATTCTTTATATTTAGTATAAATTACGATTAGTTTAGACGTATAAATTCAGAAAGAATGTAAATATAAAAAAAATATAGATTTATAAACGCATATTAATATTTATGTATTATTATAATTTGTATTCACATTATAATTAAATATAATAAATCAAATAGAAATTAAATTGCAATCCAATGTTTTTCAATTTTTAGTATTTGTCATATTTTATTTATTAAAGTAATTTTATACAATAATTAACTCTTAAATAATTATGAAAATATTTTTATTATCATTTTTATTGAATTGTTTTCACCGATTATTAATATGTAATAATATGAATTAAAAGGTTAAAAAGTTTTGGAATTTTAATTTAAAGGAAATATTGAAGTACAATTTCATGTTTTCATTCCTACATAATTTTTCAATAATGTTCAATATATTGGAGTCAAATTACATAGCAGAAAATTTATTATTTTTAATCCTTAAATTCAATTAGAGAAAATATTAATATTAGATCAATAATAGTTGCACATTTATTTTGAAAAACAGATATAAATTTGAGAGGTAATGTTAAATTATTTGAATTTAAAAAAATTTTCTTATTAATATTTACTTAAAATAAATCTAGCTTTAAAGATGTTTTTTATTTTTGAACAATACAAAATAATAAATTATATTTATCTTTATATTTGTCGTCTCTTCTAATTTAGCATTTAGTTAGTTGATTTAAATTGATTGCTTTAAAAATGGTAATTAATAATTTTTATTTTATTTTCAAATTCAATAAATTAAATAGTAATTAAAATTTCTCCCCCAAATTCAGTCTCATTGTTTGTTTGATTTGATATTATTTATAACTCATCGATTCATTATATTTCAATAAGTATTTCTATAATTTCGTTGTAGCACTTTAGAATTTAATAATTGAATTAATAATCATAAATAATATCTCCTATTTGAATTTTTAGTAATTTAATTTCAATAAATTATAATTTTATATGCAAAATAATATATTATAGATTGTATATATTTTACTATATTTCATTCTTACATTGTTGTGGACATTCATAAATATAATATTAAGCAGAGATTATACATTTTTATTTTATTGCCTAATCTAAACTCATCAATTATATCAAAATTAATCTGATTGTTTATAAGCTATTTCTTACGTACCTGCTATTTTCTGATTTTAAAAAATACGGAAGAATATCGCTGTAGCTCCATCCAGGATTACCCAATGTTTCCCACTGATCATAATCAGATTTAGAACCCCTTGAATAAATCATAAAATTGATGACTGATGTTCCCCCTAGGGCTTTACCTCGAGGCCAATTGCAACGACCATTCACCATTGACAAGCAGTAACCATGCTTTAACCAAAAAGATAATTTAATTGAACAAAATTTAAAATATATATTTTATTTTTTAACGTTACCATTCTTTGAATTTAATTTTAACTAAAACATATTCATTATTTTACAAGCCAAATTTATTTTTTAATATAATAATAATTTGATCTTGGTTGGTATATTTCAATATGACGACTATTGTTAAAAGTTGAATAACTGCATGAAACTTTTTTTAATTTATTTACATTAATTACTTTATTAATTAATCAAATACTAACATTATACTATTAGTAATGTATAAAAAGAATTTTCTTTGTGTAATTAAAATTTAAATAAAATAATTTTAAATAAAATAATATTGCCTTAAAATTATTTTAAAGTAATGAAATTGTAAAAAATTTTGATTAATTTTAATTATTTTTGGTTCAGTCTTTTTAATTAATAATATTTTTGTTTTAATCAGTTAATTGAAATTTTAATAATAATACAAATTATTTATAATAATTATTTATAATATCAGTGAGTGTACAATTGGTTATAATTTTTAAATTATTATATTATTATCATATTATTACTACTCATAATAAAAATAATAAAAATTTGTCAAATTAATTTTTTTACGTGCAATTTTTATGTTTAAATAATTAGTGACTCCTGTAACGTAATATTTTAAACTTATTATTTACAAATTTATATGTTTTATATAATTGCAATTTCAAATATGGTAAATAAAAAAAAAACATTTTTTATCTTATAAAGTTATGTATTTTATTATAAAATAATGTTTAAATGTCAAAAAATTTTATTTACATCTCCTTTTTTGGATTCAGTTTTATATCCCCAATTGTAGTCGGTTATCTGCATGACAGGCGCAAGTAATGGAATATCCGTAAGGAACATTTCATCCTTTCCAGCTTCAATTAGTAAGATTTTCCATTTGGTCACTTCACTTAATCGATTTGCTAATACTGAACCTCCCGAACCAGCACCAATTATTACAAAATCGTACTTGTCTAAGTATGATTCATTGGAGCATCCGCGTGAAATTAATATAAAAGAAATAAAAACAGCAAAAATTAATGATATGCACTGCATATCGGCTTATTAATTTAATTTACTATAAGTTTTTTTTACAAATATAATACTTTTTTATAATTTATTTATAAACTGAATTCGTTTACATTAACAAAGCCTTACAATGTAATAATCGTAGGTAATTATAATTTTTTATAAAAGTAGCTTGCTTATTACAATATTTTGATAAAGCACTTTAATAGACAATCCAAATAACTAATGCTAAATTATTTCATTATATATTTTTAATGAATTATTCACTACTTGTAATCTAGAGATATTTATTTTATCTTGTAATTTTAAAAAAATCTATTTTCATTATTATATGTAAAATAAAAATTTACAACAAAGTAAAATATAATGTTGGAATACAACATTAACACATAAGATCAGCATTCAATTTTTTAATATTATTTTGTAAAAACGATTTTCAAAAAAATTTTAATAGCAATTTTAAAAAAATCTTTTGATTTAAAAACTGATTGAAATAACGATTGATGAAAGATCAATGCAAGTAACTTGCGAGAAGTGAGTATTAATAATATTTTTATAAATTATTATTTATTACTGAATTAATTTATGCAATATTATAAAAAGCATATTTTATAGAATGTATCGTATCGTGTAGTGTGTATTGGAATACTGCTACTAAACTGAACCGTTCACAATAATTTATACTTTTTTATAAAACATAAAAAAAAAAAATATTCTTGAATATTATATAAAGTTTATATAATGTATATTTTTTTTTTTAAATCACTGATATAAAATAAAATTTAGAGTATATTATTTCTTCTTTAAAAAAATACTTTAAAGGAACTTGCACTTCTTCGGGATCGTAATGTAGGTGCGCGCCGATCAACCGACCGATTGAATACTGTACTTGCAGTTTACTTCGTATTTTTCTTTCAGTGACAAGGACGGTTTCATTCTTCGTAATATCACGTTTCTCAACACTGAAACAAGTTAGCCTTTTAATTTCGAAAATGCCACAGACGGACATAAAATTCAGATCAGGTATGTACCGTAATACGCTTAATACCATGATAATTGGAATAAAAAATTTAAATACTGCAAATGAAAATACTATTACTATAATATTTTATGGCCAAAAATTTCCTTAACACTTAGAATTTTTATTATTTTATTTTTATGATTTATCTAATTTTAAAATATAATTTATGTTTTATGTGTGTCAATAGATTTTTTAAAAATGATATACAGACTAGTTGGAGGCTTTTAATTTGGCTGTATTTTTGGATTCACCATTAAATGTATGCAAAAATGTTTAAGAGGTGGACTAAAAATTGGTGTAAATTTAAAAAAACTTATTCACTCAGTTGACGTAATTGGGCTTTTGTTAAAAGACAATACGCGTTATAATAATATGATATAATGTTAAAAATAATTTTTAAAATAAGATAAATAAGATAATAAATAAAATAAGATTGAATTTTTAATTATAAAATATCTAAATCTTCTAAAATAAAAGGTAACAATAAAACAATAATAACAGGTAAAAATAAAACCAAGAGAAGAAATTAAGTTAATTAATAAAAAAAAAAATTAAGAAACCTGAAGAGAAGAAATAAATAGATTTTATTTATAATAATTGTTAGAAATTTAAATATTAATCGAAAATTATGCTATTTATTTATTTATTTTTTGCTTTCAAATAGTGATAGATTGTACTTATAGATTATATTTATAGAAATATATAGCGACTAACACAATATTCAACTTATTAACATTTGATACAAATTAATATATTGAATATTATTAGTTAATACAATGAAAACCCATAAGAAATTATAAACTCTGTATAATGATAATAAGTTATTTAATTACAATAAGTTTTATAATAGTATTATTTTATAAAAGTAATAATATTTATAAAGAATAGTCGCTACAAGCTTTTTAAGTATTTAGGTATTAATTAATTCCATCAATAAATAATTGATAAGTAATAACAATCTGTGGACAATTAAACAATACAGCTTGTTTATCCAACTTCATTAATAAAAATTTAATTTAATCAGAAAATGATTTTTCTGCTTGTAATTATTTCAAATGTTGTCAAAATCTTATATATGACAATAACTTTATAAAATCATATGCTGATGTCGTATCAATTATTTACGTACAAATATTTGATATGTTAAATAAAAAATTATGAATATAAAAAATATTTATTAATAAAAATTCTTGTATTAAATTCTGTAATTATAAGTAATAAAAATAATAAAATCTATTGCTATACTAAGATATGGATAACTCAAGTAAAAAGATTGTTTGTTAATATCTATTAACAAAGAATTTCTTTATAATATAATATTAAATGTAAAAGAAAAATATTTCACTATTAATTTTAAACATCAATATATTAATTATATAATATTTTTAATAAACTATTGCCAAATTTTGTTGCGGTAAAAATTTCTTTTTTGATCAAAGAATTTTTAAAATCATATAATTAGTAAAATGTTTAAATTATTTATACAACTAGCATAATTATCACATTTATGAAATATACAATAATATTCATAAATTAAAAGTAATAATTTATTATTTAGTAATATTAATTCATGTTATTGAAAAGGTTGTTTAATTTTATTTATAACTTATATTTCATATAAATTTCGTTTTAATTCAGTTTTAAAAATTCGAAAAATCTTAAATTAGAAATTTTAATGGAAAATCCATCTATATATTCAGTAACGAGACAACTTTCTCCGTTATAATCTTCTTGAATCATATGTGACATCTTACAGCTACATTTTACTTCGCGACCATTTACTTTTTTTTTTTTTTTGGTAAAATATTAGATGTTAACAGTAACTTAGAAATAATGATAGAATTCGTAGAAGAAATTACAATGTCAAGCACGAATTTTGTTTTCATTTCGCTTTAATTGGTGCAACATACATATTTATATTGACTTACGTAAGATCTTTATCTCCAGCTACGGGTTTCTGATTTTTAGCGAGAAAAACTTTCAGTGAAGTAAACGATCGATAAACGAACATTAACAAATTGCTTTCAAGATAAATTAAGAAGGTACATATAAGAATAAAAAAAAAATTGTAAAAGAATATTTATTGTTGCTTAATAGAAAATTAAATATTGAAAAGAGTATTCTTTATGGACTTGGGAGCTTCTTTCTTATCCTTGAAGACAAATGTTATAACTGTGAAAAAACTTTTAACCGTGTCATAATCAAATTATAAATAACATTTAATTATTAAATTCTTTCTTCTTTTTTCGCAAAGAAATTACGCGTTCTCTAGTTAAAAGTTTAGAATGTATAATCTTATATTACTATTAATTATTTGTGAATTAAAATTTGATTTATTTTTTTTATTCGTCTATATAGTCTTGAATGTGAAATATTTAAAGTTTCTTTTTTCTATACTGTAATACATAAACTTGAATTTAATATATTATAAATAATTAAAATATAATTTTTATTAATACATATCTGAGATTAAAAATCTCGGTTTTGGTACTTTATAAATTTCTACAATTATTAATAATGCAAATATAATTACTCAATTATTATTATGTATGATTTCTGGTTATATATAACATCTGTTTTAAATAGATTAATTTATAGTTAATATTATAAATTAATACAAAAAACTTATAGATTAGTTTTAAATATATGTTTTTATTTTCTGTCAAATTTTTATAAATATTAGGTTTAGTTTGTAATATTATAGGAAATGATTATTCGAGTCGTCTATATAAAGTGCAGAATAATTTGTATTTGCTCATTAACGTTCAATTAAATTGAATCTTTATAATAATTTTTACTCTATATTTTTTATTCATATGACTTATATTCATATTTATAACATTTTTTTTTATTTTAATTATTCTATATGGTCATCATTTTTTATCATTAATTATTTTATTTTTTTTGAAACATATTATGAATTGCAACATATAATTTTTATATTTATCTGTTTCAATCACTGTACTAATTCCACACTATTTCTATTGTTAATAAAAATAATTTTGATCTTAGGGTTTAATTTCATAATAATTATATTAAGTTTTTTGAATATCCAACTTAATTTTTTTACTTTTCTAATACATGTAATTTGTTCTATGAATATCTTTACGTCGCGAATTCATGAGGTAATGCTTGGCAATAAAAAATACTTTCAACAAGATGAGCATAAGACCATAAAACTTGTAAAATTACTCTAACATTTTTTTTAATAATAAAGATAGAACAAAGAAAAAATATAAGAAATAAAATGCTGTAATAAAAGATATAGATACAAGGTAGAAATAAAAAAAAAATAACTGAAAAAATCTAAAAGTTGGATAAGCATGTAAATGGAAAACATTTTTATCTTGGAAATAAATGAAATAATCAATACAAAATAATAATTTTAGAATAAAAAAAAGTTTATCAAAACATATATTAATAACAGCTATTTATGAGGAAAAATACACAAATATCTAAATAAATATAGATAAATAAGTAAAAAGGTATATTTAAGCTAAATTACGTTGTTATATTTCTATTTTAATTTGCTTTTAAAATTAACATATAGTTTATTATAAACATTTTTAACTATTTAATTTTAATTTTTTGGAAAAACTATTGATTATAATTATTTAGAAATATTTTTTTATAATCAATCTAATCAATGAAATATAATATATAATTATTCAAAAATTTGATGACTTATATTTAAGGTTTTTTCTATTCTTCTTTTAGTTATGGAAATACCTATTTCGGAAAAAATAATCTTCATATATAGTAACTTCTCAAGCATTTGTTAAAATTCAGTGTTTAATCAGATAACTTAAAAAATATATATATATAAAGTAATTTTACTATCTTTTATGGCAAAAGTTCGTTTGGGATAAGAGTTTTTTCTCAAAACTTTGTTTTTCGATTTGCTTTTGTTAGAACTTTTTGTTTCAGACAACTTAAGATATAATACGCTCGTTTTGGGTGAAAAAAGTCCAAAATGGAAATTATACAAAATAAGCGATAGTTGTTTTGTAATTAGTAATGAATAGAAATGGAATAAAATGTAATGGGCAAATATCATAAAAAATAATTTAAATTAGCTGAAATTAAAAAATATCGTGTTTTTTTCGATAAAGCCCTCATATTCGAAAACTTAACTCGAATGAAAAAATTTCACAACCTCATTTTTCTTTAATGTATATTAGTGCATCTGAGTGAATCACTAAATATTTTAAGATACTAAGCTTACTTTAATTTTTCTTATATTAATATTCTTCTGAATACAAAAAAATAACTGACACCAAAATGCTTAGACTTATAAACTTTGAGAGTAAATCCTATTTTGCATAACAATATGAGAATATTACTAGCATCAGTCAATTGAGAAAATAATTAAATGATGCTATACGAGATGCTCAATGATTAAAAATTAAATAAACAATCAAAAATAATAAAAATTCAACAATTAAAAAGAACATAATATTATATAAAAACAATTCATATATAACTTTAATAATGTCTTCAATATAAACATTTTATTTATTTATTTTATTTTAATACAAGTACAACTACTTGATAGACATGTTTATAAATGTTTATTTATTAATAAACTATACCATATACATATATTGTTTCTTTATATCAATTTGGTGTACGATTCTTATAAAATTAATATTTCTTTTTTTAATTAAAAATATAACAATGACTTATTAAGTTAAAAATTTTATTTAAATATCTAGGCATAAAACACTGTTTATAAAAAGAACAAAATATATAAATATATATAACCAATGAAAAAAATTGAATTTATTTTATCTATTTATTGGTGTTTTCGTTTTTTTTGGGCCATTATTTCTGGATATAAAGCTAACTGCACTCTCAATTCAATAGCAGCTTCTTTCTGTTCAAAAATACTATGTATAAGAGTCATCAACTTTTTCTGCAATATAAATATTTTTTTATAACATATAATCACACTTATTATACTAATTATAACATGTAATATAAATTCTTATTATAGTTTCACTCATATTTATTCTAACAATAAAACAAATTAAAAATAATTAAATTATATATCAAATTATACACTGAATAATCTATGTTTAATACAATGTATTTCAATATTTCAATGGTTTTTTATATGGTAAATTGTTCAAATTCAATTGATGATCTAATTAACTTATTTTATTATAAATTATTTATAATCAATAATAAACATATATTGTATCAAAATTTATATTTTTACATTTATTTTCAATAATAATTATCATGAATCAAATAATATAATAATAATAATTTATTAAAGTTTTTTTGTGATTTTTTTGTTAGTATTATTTTAACAATTTACACAAAAGTATTATTTAATAAAATGTAATATATCATTATCTATCTCCTTAATATTTTTTTTCTTATTAACATTTAATAGGTATTCATATAAAAGGTAATTAAAAAAAAACTAAAAATAAAAGTATAACATACAATGTAAGAAAAAAGTAAGATCAATTCAATAAATGAATATTATTGTATGTAACATACATTAAATAAATTTTGGATGAATAAATATTGGTATGAATTTGTTAACAGAAACAGCTTTCTATAAAAATTGTAAATAATATATTTTTTTTAATAGTTTACCTATTATTAATAATTTCATGTTTTTTAATTTATTTGTATATTCAAGAAAATATTTTTTGACAAGATATATTTTCTACTTAAAAATGTAACAAAATCAAAATAATTAAAGTAATTAAATTTTATTGTTAAAATTAATGCACGATTAAAATAAAATTTATTAAATCAAGTTACCTCTAACAATTGATTCTCATTGACCAGTTGAATCATAGTTGTTAATTCACTATTGTTTGGACTAAGCTTTCGTTCATCGATGTATGGTTTAAGTTTGCTGGCACTAATGCGTTCCGATATTATTTCTGTTAATCTTTCGATCTCATAACGCTCATTGTCAATACGTGTTTTTAACAATGACTGCATGTTTAACAACTCTTGATAAATGAGACATTCACGAATTCTATCTATTTCGTTTTCAACTACTGGTAATTGTTTCAATTCTGAAAAATTAAAAAATTTTTCAAAAATTTATTAACTGATTGTGAAGGTATTTAATTATACATTAAATTTAATTTTTATTTTATTAATTGAATTTTTAAATTACTTTTATTCAAAATTTAATTTCAAACTAAAATATTTTTTAGATAATACTGAATATTAAAGCAAAGTTTTATTAATTATTTGAATACTTCAATTGAGTAAAAATAAACTTTTATTACATATATTAATAAAAATTGAAAGTTAATTATAATAAAAATAATTTATATTTGTATAAATTACTTTAAAATTACCTGTTTCTTCAAACTTATTATTTTTTACATAAGGCATTTCAATTTTTTTATCAGTGTTATCAATTTTATTTTTAACGGGTTTATCAATTGTTTCTTTTTCAATGACTTGAATTGGAGAATTAATATTTTCAATGGATATGCATTGTGATTCTTTTTTAGTTATTTCTAAGCTTTTTGAGTAATCTATTTCATCTTCAAAAGTCGTTGCTATATTACTCAATTGATTATCTGATTGTGACTGAGATTGATTATCATAACTTTGTTTGGTCACTTCTTCATCTAAACTTTTTTGTATTGAACCTTCCATTTTTTGTACTAATTTATACTTTCTCTATAATCATTTTAAATTAATGATGAATTTAATATTTATTTTTAAATATAAATGAATAGATATTCCAATTTTTGAAAAATAAATTAGTAAAAAAAGAATACATTTTGAATTAAATAATAAATAAGTATGTTTTTATATAAAATTCAAATTTTTTAATTGTGTTTTATAAAAATTAAATTTTCTTTAGTAAAAAGTTTATGTTAGTAATAATTGGATTATCAATACATATTTGATTAAAAATTTACTAAAAATATTTTTTATAAATATCATCAAAATCTTTTTAAATATCTTTTAATATATTCATTAATATATATTTTAATAAGTTTTAATAAACAGATACATATGATATGTTTCTTTAATTAAAAAATCCTTTATAAAATAATAAATACCCGAAATTATAAAAATACTAATTACAACTATTAATATCAGATATGTTTACGATGTATATCGTTTTATGTTTACTCAACATTATCAAATTTAACAATGACAATATAAGTTAATTCTATTTTGGTAAAATTATTTTTAATTTCGAGTGATGGCTAAATGTGAAATATTAAAAAATAGATATTAGAAAGATTCAAAGTTAACGAGTAGAGGGAAAGTTATCGGAAGAAAATAATACGTAAAAATGAGCATCAAATGCAGTCGTCACGTCTTTCGTATATTAAATAAAAATTACTTAATATGGTTCTCACATTTGAATTATTTATTGAACTTCATATATGATTTAAAGCAATATTGTATTATTATTTTGATATAATATTAAACCAATAGTTATAAATATCACTACAAATATTATTAAATACTCATATGTAATAGATCTGGTGAATTGTTTGTGAATAAAATGTATTGAATTGAAAAATTAATGAAAATATATTATATATAATAATATTCAAAAATATTTTAAAAATTTAATTATTCTAAGTTTCTTTTTTATAGCATATATTTAATACATAAAATAATTCGTGAATCAAATATTTTCATTTTGTTTATTTTATTTTATGCTTTATAATTAAATTATAATTATTAATTATCTTTTGTAAAAGACCTTCAATTGTGTGATCATCCGCTGCACTTCCCAAAGTTGTTCCTCTCGAGACTTATTAACATAGCCAGCATTCATCAACATATGAATTTGAGATAAAAGAGACTCTTGCTTAGCCAACTCTGCAGTGATACCTTGAATTGTTTCAGGTAAACGAATGGAACCGGCGGGTAACGGTGGAATATACCTTGTTAGTTGAATTTCAGGAAATAGCGCTTTACAGTGAAATAACAAAGCTAAAAGAAGTCTATGACTCATTTGTAATGTTGGACTCAATGTCATTGCTATGGTTTGAGCATTCATTTTGGTGTTTTTTTCCTATTATTCAATAGTGAAATCATAATATAATATATTATTATTCATAAATTTTATTATTATACTTAGTTATTGTTTAATTTTAAATATATTTTAAATTGAGAAAAAGTTTTAGAATAATTAAAATTATTTCTAATTAAAAAATATACATTTTCATTAATTTAAAATATTTAAATATCAATTTGTACGCAATAATACAAGAAGTTCAATCATATTTTTGCATATTTTAATAAATAATTTATTATAAAGGAACACCATTTTAAAATTTTTAATTAAAAATAATTATAAAATCGTTGTTTTTAATAGTCTATATAATACATGTATTATAATAGAAAGGGAGAAAATTTAATTAGTTAATGAATATTTTCTCAAAGTTAAAACTTCATGTTATTAAAGACAATACAACATACCGAAGTAGTAACATGATCCAAATGTAAAGTTATCCAAGCTAATAGTACCCTATTGCATTGAGTTAATTGTTCATTTGCCAATTCTGCAAGCTGAGATTCTCTTTGCCCAAGATCTTTAGTAGAGGCAGCTTGCTCAAATCGAGATATTAATTCACTGCTTTCAAGTACTGGTTCCGGAAGTTCTCTATAATTGATAATTAAAATATTTAATTAACATAAATTAAAAATTTGTAATTGAAAATAAAATAAAAAAATACATCATTATTAATAGTTTGACAATGATTTATTAAGTTTATATATTTAATAAATATTAAAAATATTTTTTATATTGTACTTATAAATTTACTAACTTGATAAAATATAGTAATAAACTTGTGGCCACTGTTGGTTCAAATTCTAACATATTTACATTTTCTCGTTGGTTATATAATTTTTTTAAATGTTGAACTTTAGATTTATTTCCTAAAACTTTATATAAGCCTTCAACTGACAAGCCATATTCTTCTAAATAATCAATACAATCTCTGACCACTTGAGGCAATTCAACACCATCATGACATCGACTTCTTTCCACTGCTAAATATAAACTAACTCCAAAAATTGGTTCTTCTTCTATAATTATGGATAATTAAAATTTTTATTAATATGATAAAAAAATATATAAGTATATTTTCACTATAATTTAGTTTATTGAATTTTTTATAAATAATATTTATTAATGTTAAAGAATAAATTAAATATTAAATAAAAACTTAAAAGAGTATACATAAATTTAAAATATGTTCAATCATCAATAAAAGACAAAAACTGAAAACTGTAATATTGTAAAATATTGTTTGTTTTTTTCAAATATTTATAGTGACAATTTTTTACCACCAATATCTAAACCATCATCTCCATGTTTTCCTTTTTTACGATCTTTATGCTTTTGTTTTATTTTGTCTTTTTCTTTACGTTTATCTTTATCAATATCTTTTTCATTTTCCTTATCTTTTTTCTTCTTTTCTTTATCTGAATCTTTCTCTTTTACATCTTTTTCTCTTGATTTTTCTCGTTTTTCTCTATTCTTACTTGGAAATTTAAATGTTTTTGTTTTAGATTTTGATTTGGATGGACTCCTAAACCCAAATTAGTTTACATATTTTTCAATTAAAACACATATTTTTTAAATATTTTATTTAAAATATTCACTAACTTGATCTCTTCTTCGTCAACTGAACTCTCTCCTTCTAATGTTGCATAACCTCTATCCTTTTTATCTTTTTTGTCCTTGCGCTTATTACCACTAAGTAATTCTTTTTTTGAATGCTTATCATGTGCACCATCATCACTAACTGAAAAAAATGTTCAAAGTGACTTTTCTGCTTTTTAATGTTAATGAGAAAATAGTAAATAAATATTGCAAAATATGTGAAAAAAACAAAGCCATAATAGTTTTCAAAAAATTTACCATGCATCTCCTATAAAATACCGTAAATGATGAAAAATATACATTCGAAAGACAAAACCGTTCGTTTTTAGAACCTAACCTAATGAAACTAATCATTGCAAAATAAATTAGTGTTATACTAAAATATAGTAAATTAAATTATAAACTGAAGAACTTACAGTCACTTTCACTTTTTTTCGTTGTATCAGATGCATAAAGTCCTGGAAATTCTTTCTCAACATCAGGGCTTTCAAAGTCCATCTCTCTTGCCATTCTTTATTTCTTATTTTCTTTTAATAAAACAATACTTTTATTATAAAACAAATACAATTAATTATTTAAAATTAGTAACATTTTTATCATTATTCTTGTATCATTACAACTTATGTATAATTAATTGGTGGTACTGTTTTATAATATATCCATTCACTGCCGTTTGAGATTCCATTAATAATAAAAAATGCTTATAATTAAGGTTACCTTATTACCCACGTAAGTTTATAATACATATAATATATATTTAAATATAAAATAACATAATATAATATATATAAAGATTTATGAAATGCTTGTCAATTTCAGTGAAAATGAATGTCCAATTACGTTTTTTTGTTCAATAAAATATTCAATAATATCTGCTATTTTATGAAGTTTTTTTTTTCCAATTTTTTTTTATTTCGTACCAGAGAGTTCATACTTATTATTAATACACATAGATTTAAATAATTTTTAATGCTCTTAGTAAATAAATATCTTTTTTATATTTGTATATTTTTAATTTTAATTTCTCTGTAAATATGTTTGTAAATTTCTATAATAAAAAGTTATGCATACAATGAAATGATACACTGTCTTCTGGTCACAGTGATATACACTTCACAATAAAACCATAACCTTTGATTGGTTAGAAAATGCGGTATTAGTTTATTTTGGTAATAATAGATTACTTTTAATAAAATATGCAAGTTAATAGAATAAATTATTTATTAATAAATAATATACGAACATCAATTTATGTGCGGAAGAGGCTCATGAACTCTAATACTGTAAAATCATTATCATACAATGAATATGGAGAGCCGACAAATGTTCTGCAAATAAAAACTGATTCTCTTAAAAAACCAAGTGACAATGAAGTAAAAATATAAATACAAATTATTTATTAAACATTTATTTTATTTTTTATATTTGATTGATAGATATTTTAAAAAATTGTGCTATTATTTAAATAATTCCTAGGTTGTTGTAAAGTGGCTTTTTGCACCTATAAATCCAGCTGATATCAATACTATACAAGGAAAATATCCAAGTAAACCTCCTTTACCAGCTGTACCAGGTAATGAAGGTGTTGGTGAAGTATTAGCAGTTGGTCCAAATACTCCAAACTTTAATATAGGTGATAGAGTGATACCTAATGGTGTTAACAAAGGCACATGGAGATCTCATGCAATATATAAATCTCAAGAATTATTTAAAGTAATAATTTCTTAATTACTTATTTATTTTTATATTTTTTTTTCTCATTGTTATTTTATTTAGATACAAGAAAAAATGGATGCAGTTGAAGCTAGTATGCTTAATGTTAATCCTTGTACAGCATATAGAATGTTGAAAGATTTTGTTCCTTTAAGGCCTAATGATTCTATTATACAAAATGGAGCAAATTCTACTGTTGGACAATTAGTTATACAACTGTGTAAAATTTGGGATTTGAAAAGTGTTAATATTGTTCGAAATAGGCCTAATATTCAAGTCTTAAAAGTAATATTGGTTTGTTAAATTAAATTGAAAGAAGCTATGAGAATTTAATATTTATTATTTTTTTCTCAAGGATCAACTTTTAGAGTTAGGGGCTACAGAAGTATTAACTGAAGAAGAACTAAGAACAACAACAATTTTTAAGAATAAAAAATTATCTGTGCCGCAGTTAGCATTAAACTGTGTTTGTGGAAAAAATGCATTAGAACTTCAAAGACATTTAGGCCATAGTGCTGTGATGGTCACCTATGGAGGAATGTCGAGAGAGCCATTAACCATTCCTACATCTTCATTAATTTTTAAGGTAATTAATATAAACATTATTTAAACAATATATCGTGTAAAAAATTTTTGAAATATAATACAAGTATATATTTAAATTTTTATAGGACATTCATTTTAAAGGCTTTTGGATGACTGCTTGGACCAATAAAAATTCTAATTCAGTGGAACGAGAAAGAATGTTTGATGATTTACAAAATATGTTTGTAGAAAAAAAATTAAAAGTTCCTCCTCATGAGCTTGTTCCTTTTCATATGTATCAAGATGCTGTTACAAATACTCTCCCTGTAAGTGGTCATAAAAATGTAAAATATATTTTAGATTTACAAAAAAATTCATAATACTTAAAAATATAGATATTTTTTTATTAAATTTTATCAGAATTTGATTGTATAATAAAAATTAATATATATACATTAATGTAAGTACATATTAATTATTTACAACCCAATTAAAATGTTATAATATATTTAACAAATTCATAATATCCATGGGTTCTTTACTACTTTCATCAACATCAGAAAAATCTGATACAACGTTATATACCAAATTATTTTTGTACTCATAAATCAATTGATTCTTATCATTAAAATTATTTTCCTCAGAAGTAACATTTTTTTTATCAGGTTTGTATAATTCTAAATTATCAAAATTGCTCTCAATCTTTCGATCATTATGTGTAAGTAATTGTAAATTTAGTGATACACTGGATATCGTTTCTTCTGTACCCAACTGGGTAGAAAGGATTTCAAGTTCTTGTTTTAAAGCAATGCTGCTTTTTGTTAGCATTTGATGTAAATTTTGAGTAAAACTGCTATTTTTTGAATGTCCAAAAGTATATAAATATCTATGAAAAAAAAAAAAACTTTTTAAATTGAATTTTGTTTACTATAAAGCAATATATTTAATTTACAAATATAAATAAATATATAATAGTATTTTTATAATATTTTGATAAAATATTTATTTAGGTAAAAATGTTTTAAATACAACATTCAACTTTAATGAGAAAAATTTTTTTAAAATATAAACCATAAGATAATTATACAAGTGGAGATTTAATAAAAGTATTTTTATAGAAATAAATTTTTTTTTTTTTTTTTTTTTAACGAAATTATCTTATTTAATTGAAGTTTTTATTTAATTTTATAGTTTTTTATTAATTTATTATTTTTATTACTTAAAAGTTTGTGTAAAAATCTATTTTTTTAATAAAAATTTTCAAACTTTTAATATTATATTATATTATTGTTTATTTTCAATTAATACTTACAAATTTTTACCCAATAAAGTAACTCGATCACCGAATAAAGAAAGTGATCCAGTAGAACTATCGTCATCTAATAATTTAATATTTTGCAGAATTTGTTTTCGTTCTCGGTATCTTTCATTATATCGTTGAGTTAATCGATTAAAAGTAGCATCTTCATTTTGAACACCTAATCTCAAAAGTATGGAAACTCGTATAGTGTAATTTTTAAGTTCTTGAAGACAGGCATTTCTTATTTGCCATATTTCTTCATGCTTCATATTACCGAATATCTATAATGTAAAAATTCAGTTGATTAATAATTATACATTTATCTTTGAAGATGTTAGTTTTATTGGATATTAAATATTGCGTAAATATATTTAATAATTAATATTCTTTATTATAAATATACTTTTAATTTGTCAAAAAGTACTTGGTAGTAATATTGGTGGACAATTGGGTGCAAGAGAAGTTTCTTGATATTATTAAAGCAAAAAATATCCCGAATTTGTAACTTGTTCATTCTTGAAAATGCGTCATGCTGAGTCTTTAATATGACAATAAAAACCGTTGTACGTATTAACGTTTCAAGCGAAAATGCGTATAATCTTTCGAGTACTATTTTAATATTAAATTTATGTTAGTCAATTGTTAAACAAATATATTTTATTAAAGCGCCAATTGCTTGCTCAATTTCTGCAGCTTATTATTAAAATAATGTAGCCTTAAACTATTATCAAATTGTAAAATAAAATTAAAATCTTTTGTTTTATAAAAAAATTAAACAAAAATTTAATGATAATTGTTTCTTTGTTAATTACTTTTTTTTACTCCATAAAAGATTAAGTATTTAATCTAAAAATATAAATTTGATTTCAAACATTGCACGTGTATATTGTAATGATTTTCTCGCTAAACGGTGATTAAGGATTATCCGTTTCATCGTGAGATATGTGACGCTGAAAATCAGTAATACTACCAATTGAAAAATACATATTCTTCTTGACAAAAGCAGTCATACAATTAAATAAATTATACAAAAAAAAACAGTGCAAAGACCATTGAATTTATGAATAAAATTAATTAATTCAATTGTTTACAGTGGAAATTAGTATTCAAAATATCTCAAAGACATCTGTACTATAGCAGTAGTAATAAATGTACAATAATAAACTTAATTTCTATTTTTTGATAATAAGAGAAAGCGAAAATATTTTTTAAAATATTCTTAAGCTAGCTGATTCGTGTATATTACGCACCATTAGTATTTTAAAATATTGTAAATTTTTATTCTACCATCGCTAGACACATGAACTAAATGCATGAATTTTTAAATTTAACATTCTATTAGTTAATTTTATTTTTGCAGTCAATTATATTTTTGTTTCATGAACTGTTGCGTTTAAATTATTAAATTTGTATTTTAGTTACAAACTCATTACCTCTTATTCGGTGTTAAGATTTAAGCACCCCGTACAAGAAAAATCAATACTTATTTGTTCTAAAAAATAAAAAATTAATTTATGCGGTAAATAGTGAAACTAAAAATTTTTATACATAAAATGAAAAATATAATAAATCAGAAAAATAAAATTTATATTTTATTACATGATAATTATTATTTGTTACAATATAAATTTAAAGAAAAAAGTTTCATATTATATGTCTTTCATTATCATTCGTGGTAGATTTATCTTTTTTTATATTTATATTTATATTAATAAAATAATAAAATAGAACCAGAAGAAGAAATTTTATGCAAGATATTCTTACCCGTTTCACGTTGAATAATTTATAAATAAATTTATGGTACATTGAATTTCTATGAAATGTAAAGTTTTGTTACTTTTTAAAGTTATTACACATTCTTTTTATGCAGCTACCTTATTATAGATGGCTTTAATATAAAATTTAAGATAAAATTAAATATATAATATTTTTAATTTTATTATTTTTTTTATTAATATTATGAATAAAATATATTATTATAAATAACACTACAATCAATGTTATACACTGTGTTATTTGATCATTTTAATCATATAATTATAAATGAAGGTTAAATGCACTGTTAAATATTTATCTTATATAATTAAATAGTTATTTTATATTAAATTGGATTAATATTTATATTCATTTTTTTTACATCAAAGAATCATTCTAGAATACTATAAAATATATTTTATTCCTTTAATTTTAAATAACGTTAAGAATTCTTTGAACTTTATTGTTAAAATTGAAAATATTGCTTAAATAAAATGTTTATTTCAATTTTTTCTAATTTTTTTTTTATAGAAATTAATAAACATCAACATTTTATTTTCTAATATTATTATATTTCAAATAAATAAAAAAAGAATATAGAATAAAATGGGAATTTATAAAAAAGCCTTTGTGAATACGATAAGTTCAACGTATAGAAAACATAATAAAGAAGAAAAATTTTGAACTTATTTGTATAAGAAGTAACTACTTATCATATTAAAATATTCGCGGCATTGATATTCCACACAATTTTTTTGATATTTCTTCAATGTTATCGATTTCTAAATCGACCCGATAAAAAAGTTTAGCGGCCTTACAGCGTTAAGTTAGGTAGCTTTAAAGAGTAACACCAAGGTCAAGGGGTCAAGGTATAGTAAATACATTAATATACAAAAGGTAATTTGAATCGAGGGTTTCAAGAATTAAACCTAATGCTACATAAATATGTGTGTCGCTTGTGTGTATATATACATATATATTTTTTTAATGAAATAGTATACATGTATATACACATCAGATATAATAAGTCAACAAATTAGCACGCAAAAAGATACAAATTAAGGAGTTAGAAATATTTGCATTCATTTTATTCGTAAAAATAATCAAATTATAATTCTTTATTGTTGATTTAAAAAAAATGAAAGAAAATTTGTTTTTATTAGCATAATTTTATTTATATTTTATTAGATATTAAATATTATTATTAAATTTTATTAAAGGATTTTGAATTGCTCAACTGATTAAATACATTTTTCTTGTATTTTGTATATGAGATTAAAATTGTATAAGTATAAATTATAAAAATATGATATGACTATCTTATTTATCGATAAGATATTTATTCATGAGATATTATTCGATAAATATTATTCTAAAAACAAAGACAGTGTATAAATAATTTCTACTTCATGTGTGGATTTTAAAATACTACTATGGATTATATAATTTTTTAGTCAAAATAACTTTGACATTATAGAGATCAATGTTTATATCTGAGATATATTTTTTATATCCAATAGTCAGTTATAATTATTAAACGCAAAGCATAGTCAATACTCGTAATTCTATACAATTTTTCTTTTTATTCCAATTTTTTTTTTAACATAAAATTAAATCATTTACTTTTGTAAAAATAAATTAGTACTTTAAGAATTAAACATTAAATTTATTATAAAAATTTAATAGTTTTTGTCACGTATATAATATTAGTATTAATGCTCATATCAACAATCGCATACATGAATGGTATGAAATAAAATGTTTTAAAGTATGTTTGAAGATTATAGCTATTAGGTGAACTTGAATTTATCTTATTTTTCAACTGCAATATTAATTATTCATAGAAATCAAAATTTTAAAGCATAAAATTTAATGATACAAACTTACATCAAGAATTAATCGATGGACAAGATCAACGTAAACATTTAACGTTTTATCAACAGCCAACTCTCTCACAGCATCCATATGGTTCAAAGTTAATAATATAATTTCACGAGGACCAGTAGCAGTATCCAATTGATATTTAACCATCATTATTATTAGTTCAAAAAGCTTAGTCATACTATTAGTATCAAGTTTCATTATAGATGACAAAATTACTTTTTCAAGAATTTTGCGAATCGAATACAGATTTTTTAATGAGCTTTTATCATTAAAAATTATGTGAATTTGTTTTGAATCTAAGAAAGTACCTATTACCTCATTCATCACTGAAAAAAATAAAAAAAATTTTAATGGACTAAAACTTAAATGTATTCAAATTTATAACAGCTTTTTTTATACAGTTTCAACCTATAGGATTTTTGTAACTTAAATTTATGACATAAATACCTTTCATGGTCATAAATATATAAATTTAATATTTGAAAGAAAAAAAATCTATTATATTTCAAAAAATTATTTTTACTAGTATTGCAAACATAAGAATTTTTACAAGTAACTGAATGTATATTTTGTAAAAAGTACTAAATAACATTTAAAAATCTTTTACAATATACGATTTGAAAGTTATGAAATATTTTAGGTAAAAAAAAAGATTTTACTATTTATTTGCGAAATTATTTATGTATGCTCATATACTCACAAAATCTATATATACATGTAAACAAATATACATACAATCATATAAAAATTTATACATATAAGAATAATAATTAAAATGAAGCTATCATTCACAATCAAATGTATCATACATTCTCATTCTGTTTTATTGTATATTCTTATAAAAAAAAACTATTTTATCTAGTGCTAAATAAATTGGTATTATGATTACTAATTTTATTGTATTTATTGTTATTATTATTCTTATTCTTATTGTTGGTGTTGTTGTTGTTGTTGTTGTTGTTGTTGTTGATGTCGTTATCGGGGTTATTATTATTATCATTACTATTATTATTATTAATATCAGTACAAATAGAAATACTAATTGAAACTTAATTTTATATTATTACCCAACTCAATTATGCAGATTATGAAATTAAAAGTAAATTAAAATTTTTTTTTATATACAATAAAAAAATTTTTTAATACAATAGGTATTACAGTTTTTTGTCATTGTTGAACTAAGTACTTAAATAATATATTTAAATAAAAAGTAATTCATTAAGCTTAATAAATTACATATTAAATATTGTTTAAAAAAACAAAATGAATTAATAAGAATAAATATTTTTGAAAAACCAATTAAAATTTTTTTCATTGAAAATTGAAGTCATATATTAATAGGTCATAATATAAAAATAATTTATTAATTATCAAATAAAAAAGATAAATAGAGAAAATCAAAAAAGACATAGATAGATAAATAGACAGATAGAGAGATAGATAGATAGATAGATAGAGAGAGAGAGAGAGAGAGAGAGAGAGAGAGAGAGAGAGAGAGAGAGAATAAAGAAGTACATTAATTACATTACATTACCTCATAACTAAAATAAAATTGACATGAATGTATTTCGATTAATATTTTTACATTACAAATAATAATTTCAATTTAACAGGTTATTCTATACTATATATATATATAAAATTTTTATTATAATAAATTAAATAATTTTAATAATTAGAAATAACAAATAAAAAACTAGCCTTTAATAGTTTTCTCCGGACAAATTTTTTGAGCGTGTAATCTTTGCTGCAAAATATATAGCATTTCTCCTCCCAAATTTAGATATAGCATTGGTAGAGCGTAATACATGTCTGAAAGTTACCGATACACGTTTTTAAATGTTTATTATTACCACCTTTAATCTTTAGTATATATTATAATTAAAAGAAACAGTTGTTAAAATTTTGAATGAATTAACTTGTTTTCATTACCGCATTTATTAACTTTGTTGTTTAAATATTATTCAGCCACTGTTCTCCAGACAGTTTCCAAGACGATGAGAAATCAAAATACAAAGCGCGCAAGTCTACTATTTCTTATTTCTTTATAAAACGATAATTAAATAAATAACAATTAAAACAGTACTATTTAAAAACAATCAAATATACAAATTATACATAACTTATTATACATTTAAGATTTTATGAATTCAATGTATTTATTTATAATAATATTCTTGAAAATATAACATAATTTATTTATAATATAATAATTAATAACATGACATAAAAATATGATATAAAATATGACAGCAACATCATATTTAGACTCAATTTTTCATTTAATAACTGGCCTCAAAGAGATTATTTTTATTAAACAATTCTATACTATAAAATTTATGAATTAATCATTCAATTTAAACAATAAAATTAAATAATTGGTATAAAAAAGAAATAAAAAGTTAATCTATTGACTTACCAAACTAATGTATCAATTCAAATTTTTAATTTAATATCAAGATAAGATTTTCAAACTCAAGTATAATTAATGAAATGAAACGTTCAAAATATTCTAAAGATTCAAAAAGTTTTTAACTCATTTGGTGGGAATTTAAATAAATTATTAAGTGTAAAAATTTTTTTAATTCATGAGACTTTATACAAATTTTATACAGAAAAATCAATAAATATTGTGTATAAAAAATAAAGAAATAACAATATACTTTTAAAATTTAATAAACAATTGAATACATAAAATAGCATTTTTTCTATTATTTAAATTAATTACATTAATAACATTATACATAATTGTTAATATCCATTTTTATATAAAATAATATCAAAATTATATTAATTTAGAATAATAATTTTAATAATTTTTATGATAAAATAACATGAAAAAATTAACTTTAATAAATATTATTTAGTTTTCTGCCATAGCATCTAAAATTCGATGTTTTCTGTTGTATTTTCTTCCGTTACCACGAATTGGTTGCTTGAGTACCACCTTTACAGAGCCGCCACATCCACGAAAATAGAGCAAATTCAATAATGGAAAAATGGAAAATTAATAAAATACTAATACTTTATTACATTATAAATATAAAAATTAATAGTTTATTCGTACACAACCAAAAAGCGATTAATAAAATATCTTATGGGTTAAACACAAGGGGTTAATTTTAAAAAATGATAATTGTATTACCACTGTAATTATTAATATATGTTAATTAGACAAATTAATTAATCTATCAAAGAACAATTATTCGATAATATAAATATTGAATTATAGTATATTTATATTAAATGCATCAAAAGTAAAAATATAGTAAACGAAATAGAGTTAATTATGCAAAGAATACGCTATTCCTTTTATATATATATATATATGGTATGTTCCCGAAGTTTCGAGTATTTTTTTTATTGTCGATTATTGGTCGTAATTATTATTATTATTATTATTATTTTATTAGATTATTAGTCGTAGATTAGGAAACTTATCTATTTCATCTACTTACGCGATGGAATACGATATTTGTATTGACCAAAATTTATGATAATTTTAATTATAAAAATAAACTTTAAAAATTGATAAAATAAAAGGATAATCAACGTACAATTTTTAATTTACTTTTAGTTTTTAGTTTTATGTCGAGAAATATCAATTTTAATATAAAATTTTTCAATTGATTGAGATATAGAAAAATTTAACAAATCCAATTTGAAATAAATTATTTGTTATGCACGTACATGTGGCTTTAATAAAGAAAATATTAATAAACCAATTGATCTAATTAAATAAGAAAATTGTTTGTTAAAAATAAAGCTACAACCATTTGTTTCAATTAAACCTAATTTCAATTTATTATCAAGGAGTACAGATCTGATTCAGAATTGGTTAATTGCATACCACGTATTTAACCAAGCATCATTTGAAATGTGAAAGATATAACCAATTCGTTATTACTTGTTGTGCTTTTACATACAACATACATGGTATGTCCCTGAAGTATCGAGTTTATTTTTATTATTTTGCGACTATTGGTCGTAGCAACTTGGGAGGGGTCTTAAAATTCAGAGAAAGCCTTTTTCCATTTATTGTATTTTTTTTTTTTGTTTTTTTGTTTTTTCGATAATTTGAAGAGGCAGGATTTTCCCTCGTCAGAAGGGTGTTTTTCGATTTTATGATACAGCGTGCTGAAGGGGTTCGTGAAAAAGTGCTACGCGATAAAATTTTGTTTGCAACTTAAAAAAAACTTAAAATGATAAAGCAAAAACGGAAACTTTTAAAATGTTAAAAGTGACTTATAAAGATAATTGTGTGTCAAAATCGCAAAGTAGAAAATGGTACAGAGCTTTTAAAGAATACTGGGAAAATATTATAGATGAGTCTTGATCTGAGCTCTCAAAAAGCTCTCGAATCGCTACGAATACCCACCGGGTGCTAAAAATATTTAATTCGGACTGCCGATTAACCGTTAGAGAAACTGAATTTAACGAAATCTATAATGCACAATATAATACAAAAAAATTTAGAAATGGGATAAGTTTGGGTAAATATCAAAGCTGAGAAGTTTCAGACTGTTTTTGAGACCTGGAAAATTCGTTTTCGTAAATGCGTTGATGCTGCAGGAAATTATTTTGAAGAGTTTTAAATTTTTATTTTAAACTGATTATAATTCCACCAATAAATCATATTTCATTAAAAAAGGTAAGCGTTTTCATTTTCTTTTTTTTTTTATAATCTTTAAACGAAACATTCTCGCATAGCATTTTTACACTAATCGCTTCATCGCGCTTTGTCAAAAAATCGAAAAACACCCTTCGCACGAATTAAAATTCAGCCTCATCTAATTATCGAAAAAATAAAAAAAAGGGATAAATGGAAAAATATTTTTTTTATATTTTAATATCTCTCCCAAATCGCTGAAATCAATATTCGCCAAATGAAAAAAAAAAGTTGACACTTCAGGGAGAGATCATGTATTTGTTTTTTATTATGTATAATATTTTTATATTTTACTACTTTTTAAAACAGGATGAATAGGTAATCAGATTTTTTATTTATACTAATCAATCATGAGTATTAAATGCAATAAATTAATTTTTATAAACTTACATTATATTGAGTAAAAATAATAGGCGGATATTAAATATTTTATATATTTTTTATATTTTCGATATAAAACGTGAAAATGGAAAATGTAATAGTTAATGGTCACATTTTGTAATTGAACGAAAGCATTAGTAGCACATCATTATGAACATAATTATTGAAATAGATATTTATTTCTCCATGATAAAATAACGATAATTATTATTTACTACAATGATATTTACTAATTACATCTTTGTTTTGCTATCATTATATTCAATTTATATAAAATTGTTAACTAAAAATATTATTTTTAGTGAAATAATTGTTTATCTAATAAGTAAACTAATTGTAATGAATAATATTTAAAATATTCAAAATAGAGAACAAAATCCATAAAAACATGTACAAAATTACTAATTCTATGCTTAATAAAAATTTTATTTTTATCACAGTAAATATTTTTTTATTCATTATTTTTTTAATGTAGGAAAACCTGCATTTGCCGTAAAAAAAGATAATTGGAATAAAAAAATATAAGTATATAATGTAACTTATTTACTTATATGGTAAAAAATAGAGCTTTTAATTTTTTGATACTATATTAAATAATCGTAAACACTTACAAAATTGTCACTCATGAACACGCGGTCAGAAACACAAATACCCACACATAAACACACTGAAACCGCACACGCCCACACTTCAGACAAGTAAAAACATACGCACGGAAAAATATACAAATTTACTTTCAATTAAGCATTAATAAATATTATTAAAAAACAAATGTAAATAATTGCATTAAAATCAGGCAAGTCAGTAACAATAGAATTATTGACAATTGGTATACGTTGCGATCTGATGAACTTTTTATTGGAATATCATTATTTTTTTGAGAAAAATCCTTTTCATTTATAATAAAATTTATTCTGCCTTCAACACCAGGATAAACTGGACTTGTTCGGTTAATATAATCACTGATGACATCAGCCAGTGTTATATCTAAAAAAAAAAGAAATTAGCACAAATAAGTAAATTAAGAAAATATTATGTTTATATAATACTTAACTCAAAATATTAAATATGGATTATAGAAAAGAGAATAGTAAGGATTTGCAAAATATATATTTCTAGATAATAGAAATAAGTATTTTATTATTATTCAGATGTAATAGAAAAAATCAGTAAATTAAAATTTAGTAAAATAGTGATTTTAAATTTAATGATATTTTGTACCATATTATTACCGATAACGTATGATTTAATTCATAAAAATTAACTTAAATCTTTTTACAATATAATATAAATAAAAGGAAAAATGAAATAATATCAATACGTAAATCGAAAGAAAAGTTACATTTTACTATAATTCAATTTAATTTAATATATAATATTAAAAATAAAAATAAAATAAATAAGAGATGAGTAATGTATGAAATAGATATATAATTTATAAATACCCCATGAAGAGTTTGAAGTATAATTTTATATTATATGCATCGACAAGCAATAAAAAAAAAGAAGATAAGATATCGTAAAAAATAATTTAAAGAAAAGAAATATTATTTGATTGATTTTTATGAGTTATACATTAAAAATACGTTTTTATGCTAAGTAATATATAATTAATGGTAAAAATAATTTATTTTTTTTATAATCAAAAATTTTAAATACAATAGGTATTAACCTAGAATGTAAATTGTATTGCTTAATAGTTTATTGCAAATCGTAAAACAACTAAATGAAGAATAACTAATTGTAGAGTTGTCTTACTTTTGCTTAAAAATTTATATATAAAAAAGAAGAATATTGTAATACACACTCATATTTGTATAAGGTAGATCCTTCAGCATTAAAAAGCCATCACCTCCGTAATACATAAAGTCTGGCATTAAAATAGTGTAAGTGGCACTTGTGTTGAAATTTTCGTAAGTTGGCGTTATGCACTTGCTGCATCGAACTTTAACCGATACAACTCGTTTATTTAATGGCTTTGAGACATCATAGGTAATCTAATGAATTAAAAAAATAATTTTATATTAGGAGTTTTTTCGAATTGATTTTATTTTATTATCTAATTAGTTATTTTTTCTTATAAATTTTTGCAGTATTCTTAACTTATCTTTTTATTAAATGAGTCTCAATCAACAGTATTTAAAATATTAAAAAAATATCCTTAATTTTTTCTTCTTCTTCATTTTTTTTTTTGTGCATTTTTTAGAAGAATATTGCAAAGTTATCATTTGAGACGAAAAATTTAAATTTCATGTTGTAATAAAATTATATTAATTATATTGTATTACTATATTGTAGAAAAGTTAACATAGATCTATGAATTTTGATATAATATAATATTTTATAATGTAAGAATTGATGTAAGTAATTTTTAACAGAAACTTTTTTTATGTAACAGCCTTTTTAATAATATTTTTGTTCGTTTAATAACATTAATGAATCTTAAGAATAACTTAATAGTAATACTTATTACAAACTGTTATCCTATTTATCGACCAAGTTTGGGTTAATTAGTAAATAAATGTAATCAATTAAAATTACTTAATTATATATGTACTAATTTTGTTCGTTCTTATATTCTTTATTATTCATGAAATTTATAATAAATTTGTTCATAAAATAATAATAAATGTAAGTATATAAATAAATTAAAAACAATTTTATTTTTAATCATTTTTCATTAAATAGTTATCTTTTATATCAATACATTGTTTAATAAAAGAGTTTAATGAAATCATATGATTAAAATACTGCATTAAGTTTTGTTAAATGTTAAATACTTATATAAGAATCATAGAGTGATGATACATATAGAAAATACAAAAAAATATATTTAAAATTTATTTAATGTTGGGTTTGTATTAATCTGATTAACAGTTTTAATTAAAATCATGCTTTACAAGCTATAAATTAACTTAGTTTACAATAAACGGAAAGTAAGCGATTAAAGTTGATATCAACTTTTAGACCTATACGTAATTATTTTTTCTTTTCCAATTCACAATTAATATATTTAAAATCATTTTAAATAAATTAAAAAGTAATTCAATTAAAAGAATTTATTGTTTATCAGTATTTTACTTTTACTTACTAAAAAATTAATGTTTTAATTTTGAAAGTTCCATAATATACAAATATTTTTATACAATGTATATGTATAGATGGATATATCGTATATATTTATTAATTATATTGGTTATTTAATACGTTTAGATAAAGTAAACGCTACTATTATTTTATTTATTAAGAATACTGTATTACTTAGTTTACTTACCTGTATGATTAATAATTGTACAAGCCAGATATAATTTTAGAATCAGAAAAGATTTAGTTCATCAAATTATTACTAAAACTTTACTTTATTTTTTATTTGTTTTTTTTTTGATACTATAAAACAATATCAATATTTAAAAATCAAATATTATAATGCGAAAAATAATATATCCGTTTAATAAACATTATTGTACCAATGCTTAAATTAAACGTATCTTGCTCAAAAGCTTACTTGCCATTGCCAATTTTTTTATTTATTTTAATGTTGAATAATGATAAAACAAATAATGATAAAACAAATTTTCATTATTAACATAAAACGATTACAAATAATTTATTCCGATAATAATATTAAATAAAAATATATATTTTAATAAACTCATAAAAAAAATTATGAAAATACAAATACAAGTAATATTTTGTAATAAATTAATATATAATTAAATGCATTATATTTTGAATGTTTTAAAATGCTAGTAAATATGGAGCTTTTGAGTATATTTCGTTCGTTATTTTGATAAATATCGAATGATATGAGTAAAACAAATAATTAGGCAAGGGACATGAATGATACAATTTAAGAACAAATATATGTAATATCATCTTAACATTTACGTGTAACTTGAAAAATGTAATATTGTTTACTGTGATTATCTGGACGTTATCAATATATGAGATTCACAGATAATCGATACCACATGGCTGAGACAAAACATTGGTCGTATATTGACTCGCGGATATTTAAATAATTGTTTTAATTATTCGCGATATCGAATTTGTGGTAAAGGTAACGATAAGATGCATCAGATCAAATTTTCATCAGTGAATTATATACTAAAGAATACGGCTTTTAACCTAGGGACACAGCAGTAATCGAAGAAGGTTGAAAAACAAAATTTAACACATTATCTTATATATTATTGTTTCTCTGAACCCTCGTGTTGATCTGCATCAAATTCTTTTTCCCGAGCTTTCACATTTTTGTAATAAATAATTACTCAGAAAATAATGAGATATGGTATAATTATTTTTAAATTTTAACTTGTTTATTAAATATTTAAGAAATTATTAATAATTATAATTGTTTTAGGTGTATTGCAAAATTCTTAAATAATTATATAGAGATAGATGTACATATATATTAATTATACAGAGTTAGCATTTACATTTTTAATCAATTAAATTTTTAATCATAAATAATAATAATACTAATAATGATAATAATAAATCTTTAGTTATAGTATTTAGCTTAAGTGTATAAATATTTGTATGTATAGATAGATGAAAGTATCATAAAAACTATATAAATTATTTCTATTGATTTTGAAATTTTTTAATTTAATAAAATATAAATAATTTTTTTAGTTTACATATGATTAAGATATTTATATTTTTTTTATCATTAATATTTTTTAGGATATTAAATAAGCTTCAAAAATAGTTTCAAAATGTTTTGTTACATTTTTAAAGCATATGTAATATTAAAACTTCGATTAAATTTTTTTTGATTTTTTTCAGGGTATACATTAAATAAAATTACATTGCAATAATTTTTTTAATTAAATTAAAAAATAAGATATAACGTATTATATATACCTGAATTCCAGAGAACTGAAGAAAAGCTCCCCCGTGACTGGTTGTATTTTGATTAATCCTATCATGCACAGACCATTCTAATGCTTCTAATAGAGTTTTAGCCTTCACATCAACTTTATAAACTTGGGTAGTGAAAGGAAAAGCTGTCGTAACATCGTCCATTGTAATCTAATAATTTTTATAAGTATTATTTTACATTAGAAAGTTAATAATTATTATTGCTCATTATAGAGTATAATTCATAATTGAAAAAATTAAAATATCAAACTTAAATGTTATTAATTTTTTAAAATTATTTTTCTGATAATTGCTTCTAAAATAATTATAAATTTATAAGTAATAAAGTAAGGTTATAAAAAGATTATATAACACGCTATTTTGAAATTAAAACGTTTTAATTCCAAATACAAAAAGTTATCGAGCTATTTTTCAAACAATACTACAAAAAGGTTTATATAAAAAGTATTTTTTGGTGAAAGTAAAAGTATTATATAAAAAATTATGGTAATTTTAATTTTTTATCATAATATTAAAGTTTAATTAAAAATTAATACCTTTCCATCATTTACACTATCGATCGAAGATCGTATTCCTCCAGATTGAGTTACTGCTATTCCTGTATCCGTCCATCCAACGCTTCCATTAAAATTTTTAACGTTCTTGTAATGATAAATTAAGAAAAATTTAATTTTACAAGATTAATATTTAAGAATTAATTCTTATTGACAGAAAATTTTTTTAATTGGGAACAAAAATATTTAATATTAATTTATTATTCAATATTTAAAAAATAAAAATAAATTAAATTTGACACAAAAAAATTTAAAAAAAATACTAATACAACTAGAAATATGACATTTAATGGTTGAGTAATGAAATATTGCATATAAAAATAATTTTGTAATTTACTAATCTATGTATATCAGTTCAGACATCTATCCTTATGATAAAAAAGGGAACATTTTCATAGGAAAACAAAATAAGGACACTGCCCGTATTTGAAATCAAAGAAAGACAGACAGACAGCAGAAGTAAATAAAAACAAAGGAGAAGAGGTGTAAGAAAATATAATCAGAAGTATTACTGGGGAACTGGCAAAATCTTTTTGCAACGTTTATACGTCACCTAGCGAGTAAGGATATTTTTGTGTACTCTTGGATACCGTGCGTGCAAAAAAATAGTAATAAATTTTTGTTCGTGAATAAATAATAATTTTATTTGCTTAATAAACATGAGTTACTTATTGTGAGTGCAGTTGCATTGTGTATGACACGCTTCCTTTGTCGTGTGATTTCTTCGAATTTTATCGTCTTTATGATGGGATATTAAATGGAGATGGCATGCATTAAACGAAGGTTTCAAAGATACTAGTCTATTGATGGAACAGTGCACTTGCACTCACGAAGGACTCCAAGTACATAATATGGTGTGCATGTGAGAATAACCCCTAGATGAAATTTCCTGCATTTGCAGAAAAGACAATTAATTTTAGATATAACAAAGATCCTTCTTAAATTACAATAGAAAATACAAATCAAAGTAACAAACACTACAAAACAAGAACGTTGACACAGATTCATTTGTAGGCTTAATGAAAAAATTTTGAAATATATGATATAACAATTAAAAAAAGGAAAAAAAAGGAAGATGTTGAGTACAATACACATAAATATGAAATAAAAAAAAATTCATTATTGTGAAATAGGAAAAGAATATTGTACAATAAGTAAAGTAAAATGAAGAACAAAGTAACCGCATACATTATAAAGAACCTAAAGAAAAGAATTAACTCATCAAAAGCGAAGAATAAACTTTTGAAATAAAGTAGCCAAGTAATAAATTAGGTCTACGAAGAAGAAATATTTAAATCAAAGAGTTGTTCTATAAATTATAAAGCTGTTACATAAATCTTACTAACATCTTTGATTTTTGAGAAAAATATAATAAAAATATTATTTATTATTTAAATTAAAAGTACAAATATTTTAGATATTAGTTAAAAAATATTGAGATTTTAAATTAAAAAAATAAAAATTTTTTTAAAAAACGCTAATTCGAAAGTTGATACGAATCAGTAAAATAATTTTTTTTAACATGCTTTTTAATTTATAAGATTTTTATTCAAAACTTAGAAAGTTTTTTAATTTATTTAATAATCCTATAGAGACTTCAATTAAAATTAATTTAAATATTAACAAATATTAAATAACAAATAGTATAAAATCCTAAAATATAGTTACAAAGTAAAATGTTTTGGCTTGCAATAGATATAATGGATAATATATTAATGGGTAATTTATTTAAAAAGCTATTCAACTATAAGTAGAGTACATTCTACTTAATGAATAATGATTAAGTATTTAGGTCAATTTATATAATTAGTTTTGTATAAATACGATGAAAAATAATAAATTGTGATTAAAATTTAATCGGAAATGAATTAAATGCGTAATATTTTCTTCTGAAATTTTTTTATAAAATTTACATGAATAAATCATTATGAATTTAATGAAAACACTAACAAATATAATTTATTGTATATTAATATGTAACATTCGAAAATTACGATAGATATTTTTAGAATAAATATTAAATAATCATTTATTTTTTTGGAAAAATATTTTGAAAAAGTAAATTAAATGTATAGATGAATAAGGGAATATTTTAATTGTTTTGGATAAAATTTCTTTAACTTATAAAATCATTGTTTAAAATTTTGTAAAACCATATAATTGTTTTTGAAAAAATATATTATAACAAATATTTTATAAAAATAGCTGGATATATTAATATAAAATGTAATAATACAAATAAATTATTGTTTAATTTTAGATAAAAAAAAGTTTTGAAGTAGTAGTCGACAAAAATAATTCGCTTAGTCACGCAATTTATGTTAAATTACAAATAAGAAAATAACAATAATTCTCCAATTAAAATAAAAATGCTAAAAATTTGTATGTAAAAAAAAATATTCCAAAAGATAATTTTAAAATGTAAACATATAATAATAGATAACAATTATAAATTATTATTTTCATAACCAATTTAGGAATATTGTATTGCAATATTATTATACTGTAATACTGTATTGTAAAGATGTATAAAACTTGATTGCAAATGTTAAAATTTTGTAATAAATAATTTACTTCATTGAAATATAAAATAATAAAATATTTACTTACATTATATATCATTGCATCAGTCAGTAAATTTCCAAAATTACACTCTTGCAGCCTGCAAATTTTTTCATCTCCTTGTAATAGCACTTTGGTAGTACCTACGACTGTTAAAGAAATATTTTTTAGAGGCTCTACCCAAGTATGAAGTTCTTCAACAACATCCTCTGCCATGGGTATGCTGCTATTAACTAAAATGGGATTTCCTTGGATCTTAATTATTTCACCTTCTCGATTAAAATCAACAACGATGTCACCCAAGTATTTAGTGTACGCATAAGCTTGTACTACATAAGCTTTTCTTCCACTGGGCTGTACTACTACAGTTGGATAGAAACCCTCGGGTGCTTCTGTATCAGGTTGGGCACCATTATACAGAAAAGTGTTTGTATGGCCACCGATAACAAGATCGACATCTTCAACTTCACGCCCAATTTTCATATCTACCTCATAACCTGAATGACCCAAAGCGATGATAATATTGATACCCTGAGACTTGAGTTTTTTGGCTTCTTTTCGGACACTTTCAACCTCGTCTAGAAACACTACCTTTCCCGGACGAGAGAGCACTTTTGTATCAGGAGTTAGATATCCAATTACTCCAATTTTCTTGTTTTTAGCAACAAGAATAGTGGATTTGCTGAGTGTTCTTGAATGTTCTAGAGCTGGCTCGGCAGACAAGTCCAAATTAGAGGCCACGCTAGGGAAGCTCGCGTTATTTAAAAATGGTACAAGTCCCTCTACACCATTATCGAATTCATGATTCCCCAAACTCTGGAAATAATAAATTATATTAAACTGTAAATAATATTCATAGTGCTATTTCAATACTTCTTTTTAAATTTTGATGATTTCAAAATTTTTTACATATTTTTATATATTTTGTAATCATTAGTAGAATATATTCATTTATTAATTTTTTAATTTATTATTGATAAAATTATTAAAAATTTAGAATACAACGATTAACAAGTAATGTTCAATATGATTTTATTTAACTTTTTAATTTTTTTGAATTATTCCTTTGTGTTTGGTGCATTTCTATGGCCCTAATCATCTTTACGGTTCTTAGTCACGGGTTTAGTTTTTCTTGTAGAAACACGTATAGAAACTTTACTCGGTAGAATAATACCGAAAGTTATTAATTCTCGGATTATAATTTATTGCAACGATAAGCTGAAACCAGCTGCACGAAATAAAACTAAGAGATGTTGCACGTCTTTTCGAACAGGAAAAGGAATCAATTGGCGGTTAACGTCCATTTTAAGTGTATCGAGAGGATGCAGTGTCGATCGGAAAATAACAGAATTGTTTCAGAATTTAATTTAAGTGTTGATATCTCGGTTATCATTATCGTGTACTCGTGCATTCTGTGTCTGTTGGAACATTGTCGATATTTTTTCTCCTCGATGGCGTGGAGAAGATGTTTCATTTGTCATTACCGAATCCTGGTTAAAGGCTAATGGCATTTTGCAACAATTGTCTTAAACTGTGTACGATCTTCCCAAGAACAACACTGAATTTACTAATTCGCGAGGTTCCTCACCTTTTAGCTGTAACACTGTATAATTGTTCTGGACATGATTAGGACGTCCATGATCGGCTCTACGCCCTTGAATTTGATTCATTGAACATAAACTATCCCGATAGAACGATTCTTAATTAGTGCATCAAGCAAATTATATTATATGGCTTTTGTCCTCTTTATCAGGAGGTTTTTTTATGTCATTTGAAAAATCGAATTGTTTATTAAAACGCTAAATCATCGTGTTTTATTGGTGTATTGATTCATCTTCAACCACCTCAACTTTTTAATTGCAATTATTACTTCAGTACGATGTAAGAGATAGGAATATTTTTAATTATATTACCATAAGAGAGAATGTATAATTATTAATTATTTTAGCCTATATAGACTACACATTCAAAATGTTTTCCCCTATGATATGTATAATTAAAAGTTTTTAAATTGTTACTTCTCAAACACTTAGGTCATTTTTTTACTTGCCTACTGTTAGAGAAAAGTATATTGTTTTTTTATTTTTAACTTTTTAATTATAAATAATCAGTCAAACATTATATAGTCGATATTTGAATATATAATTAGTTATAAAAAATTCTGAATATTCTTGACTATACAACAATTTTAGTAAAATATTTCATTCAAATTATTTGAAAACAAATTTTCTAATGTAATATAATGGTAATATAATTTTTAAAATCGTCTATATATACGTAGAAATTTTATTTAATATATATTTTTAAAGATAAACTTGTTATTCATCACTAATATGTTTATACCTACCGCAACATCTGGTTTCAAAATGTTTAAAAATTTGGCAACAATCTTCCATTTGTAATGTCTGAAAAGTTTCGTGCCTTGATAAGTATCTCCGGCATTTAAGAAAAAGGTTGGTAAGTTTTCAGGTGCAGACGCTCGTGCTTGTCGAACAAGTGAAGCTATTCTTGCAAAACCTCCGTAACATTTATTTTGTTTTGCAGCTTCTTCATTGCAAATTCCTGAATGTTGTGAAGTTTGTTCAAATCTAAATACACCAAAAATAGCTATTATTGGAATTGGATGATTAATTTATATTTAGTGCATATTTATAATCTTCTGTCTCAACATAATATTTTATTATGCCATTACGTTTATATTTGTATTTGTTAATAAATCTTAATACATTATTAATTAAATATTATGAATATATGCAATGAATATTTTATATTTGTAAAAATTAAAAACAAATTATGAAATTAAACTTGATATTTCTTAAAATGAAGCAATTTGAATATATTATATTTCTATTCATTAAATGTTAATAAGTGAGACATTATAATAAATTTTACGTAATTATATTTACATATTAATTTATAAATTTGAAATTATATAATACAATTTATTATTTCTATAAATTTAATTACGGTATCAATTTTTTTTTTAATTTTAAAATAAAAAAAATAAAATAAAATTTACTGAAATTTATTTATTTTCAAAATAAATTAAATTATCGTAAAAATAATACTAAAAACTGTAATATTAAATTAATTTGCTATATTCATGTTTATATAAATTGAACTATATCATTGGAAATTTATGTCAATATAGAGATATATATATATATATATATAATTATATATATATATAATTTAACTTAAATGAAATCAACTAAATATATATAAAAATTCTAATTTAATTAAAACATAATTTTTAAAAACTATTTATCATTTGGTTGAGCAAAATTTTGAATATTGTTACAGCGGAATACTCTTTAAAGTATGTCATATGTATATGTTATAAATACTATATATTATAAATATACATAAATAAAATTTTATTTAAATTGATAAAAATAATAAAAAAAAATTATATTCGTTAAGATAATATCAGGAAAATAGGTAATGTATTTTTAAAAATGCTAAAAAAAATTAAAAAGATTAATTAATAAAATATGAAATTTAATATTTTACAGATAATTAATATTTTTAAGATTATAGAGTATGAAATCACAGAAGAAAATTAGAGCTTCTTTTTTCTGTAATATAAGTATGAGTAATTTGATAATATTTCGTAAAATAAAGAAATTAGGATAGAATCAAATTCAGCAAAAAGCAGTAAAATGATAAATTAACAAAGTTTATTTATTTTTGTTTGTGCTGTTGTTACTCTGAAAATTATTTATACTAATGTAATGAAATGTTATATTTTTTTATATGATTGTGAGTTAAATAATCTGATTGATGCCGGATACTATAAATATATATTCGCTATCATTGCAAGAAATGCTAAATTAAAAAATTTATTATTTATATAATTACGTGATGTTTTGTATTTATTTATTTTTAACGTATCTTTTATATCACTAAATTACATTATTTGTATAGGTTTGACGAAATACCTTAACAGATAAATAAGATAGTTCGTGATGTGCATACAAGGAAAGCAAATTATGTATTCGTTTTAAGATAAATATTATTGAATGTAGAGTTGCATAGTGGTAAAAATAAATGTTTCAATAAAAGTATTCTATTATAAGTTATTATTATAGTTATGTAAATAATTTAAATAAATATTTAAAATAAAAAAAAGGAACAAACTAATAATTTCTATATTTAATTGGGAATCATCGTAAATATGAAATATTCATATAAAAGATGAGCAAAATAAAAAGGAGTTTTGTACTATAAAAAAAAATATAACTAATACATTTATAAAAACTTTATAAATGAAGAAAAACATTTGACAACATATTTAAAGTTAAAGTTATTATTTAGTTTAGTATAACTAAAGTTTTAAATACTAATACTATATACGAAAAGTAAAAATAAAGCTCTTGCAAATAAATTGAGGATGAAAGTAATATAATTCAATATAATATTCAATTAATATAATATCAATCAAATATTCGTTAAAAGTAAAATATATTAAACTATAAATGAAAAAAAAACTATAATATTGAATCATATTTAATATATGAAAAACATTTTATTAATTATCATTGAAATATTTATACATAGATATGTATATAAATGTTGCAAAAAAAAAAAAAATTAAAAAATGAGATTTTTAAAAATTATACATAAACAAAAATTCGATTTTTAATTTACAAAAATTGTTTTCATGTAATAAATTTTTTAACAATAATAATGATTAAATTACTCAATATATTTTAAAGCTCTTACATTAATAGTTTGAAATAACAGATACAAATGTTAAAACTTAGCCAGACACAAACGTACATATAGATGCACAATATAATATATATCCATATACACGTACATGTAATATCTATAATTTATATAAAATATTTATTCACATATAAGTGATACATAAATTAACTTTTTATAATTTAATTACAAGATATTGTATAAAAAAACATATTAAAAATACATGAAAAATAAATTTTAATATTACAATTGAAAAAATTTTCTTAATTGTAAGTTAACTTTTTAATAATTTGTTCGATCGATTAAATCATAGTGCCTTATGCATATTAAAGTCTTATCAACAGAGTATTATTAATAATTAAATTTGAGGTCATATTGTAAGATACTCGATAATTGTTTCCGTTTCTATTTTTATTTTTATCATTAATTTATCATTTTATATCATATTAAGTTATTATTATGTTATAAATATATTTTTAAAATTACACATATAATATAATAGATAATTATAATTATATAATTTAAAAAACAATTTTGGTAGTATTAGTCAAATAACAAATACAGAAAATTTACATTTAATTAGCTTTTATCGTTCATTTTATGTATAATAAATTGAAAAAGATTTTGAATGTTTTATATTAATTGCAAACTTTAATATACCAATGATAATATTTTTAAAAAAATTAAACATATTATTAAATAATTTAGTTTTATAATTTAATTTTATGCAAATAAAAATAAAAGAATATTTATAATATAATATTTGAATTGAGTATTTGAAGTTTTTTATAGAATATTTTTTTATTAACTATTAAATTTTAATACACACATTGACAGTAATAATGTATACTTGTAATATATTTTTTGTAATAACTGCTACATCATTATTTCCAAATTATAAATTAAATTCTGCTTATTTAATATTTATTTTTTAGGTTTAATTATCATTAAAAAATTTCTGCAATACTCTATTTGACTAAATCACAAATGTATGCAATTAGCAATACGATATTAAGTAAATTATTAATATAAAATGAGTGAAATAAATTTTTTACATGATATTATTGACGTCTTTAGATCTGAACTTTAGTTCTTGATGTAATAATATAATTCATATAATCGAAAGTTGCATATCAATTATTAATAATTTTAATTATAATATTAATACTAATAACTGAAGTTTAAAATTTTTTATAATATACAGTTAGATTTAGTGAGTTGCAGAATAAAACTAGTTATTCTTAATTATTTTGCCCACGTTTAGACAAGGTATCCCTTGTCCCTTTCAAGGCTAATATTAAGGCGCAGGAATACGTGGGTATTCGACAACGTGATAGTCGTAACGTTCCAGGTTTGAATGTGAGAAGCTTAAAATGTCTTAACACTGTATGAAATATAAAATACTTATTTTATATGATAGTTTAACGATTTTATTTAGGATATAATACTTTCTGGTATTAATTTTTTCACATATTTTATAATGCAATAAAAACTTTGTACACGGTGATAAATTCAAAAATACTTTTACACGTTTTTAAATTTTAAGAGAAGCGTAGTGATACGAATTTGATATTGATTGATTTTCATTTAGAAGTAAGCTTGAATTGTGTATATACCTTCATTTTTTATACCAACATAATCGAGTTTAAATTTGTAATTAATTAATAACTATCAGTGTACTGAAAATAAATTATCCAGAAAAGATCCATCTTATCAAGTTAAAATACAAAAACTAAAATTAACATTAAAATTAAATATTTAAAAATTAAATATTTTCATTGTGTAGTATCAGTTTTAAGCTACCATGATTGATCTAACATTGAGGTCGAGGATATAAAAGCAACAATTTACAGAAATTCCTTCCGTTCTACTGTTCAACAAAAAAATATTTTTATGTAAGTTTACATTACAGTTATTCCAGTTTAGTGTACATGAATTAAATATAAAAATGTAATTTTTCTAATTTTATATGAAAAATTTATACAGAGTTTTTAAAACAAAATTTAATACATAATCTAAGTTGTTAAAATAAATTATAAGTGATGTTAAAATTTATCATTTAATATAATTATTATTATTATTTGTAATGATGCTTATACTCTTTTCAATAGGAAGAAAAAATTGCTACTCATGTATGCTGAGAAATTAAAAAACTAAAGATTAATTAAAATAAAATACATAAAAAAATATTGTATAAAATAAGAAAGTTATTTTATTAAATAATGCATATATTTTACTTATTGAAATTAAATCCTTGCACAAGTACTTAAAAATTTGATAATATTATGGCAATCGAAAATCAATTTTTTATTTTTCTTTTGGCGATTTATTTAAAATTTTATCACTTTAATAATGTATTATCCATCAACTAAGATACTATTATAGCTGCATTCATAAAAATGATAAAAATATTTATTTAGAGATTCTTTTTATGCTTATAATAACTTATTCAACATGTATAAAGATATATAAACACGTTCAAAACATAAGCGGTTTGAAATATTTTGGCTTCGAATTAATTTTATAAATTAATACAAAAAAGTCTAATAAAATTTTAATATTAAATTATTCTTGTTAACCGAAAAAAAACACATGTAGACCCATAAATTAATATTATATAATTATTAAAAATTTAATATATTTATGATCACTGATTTATTAAATTTGTATTTAAATATAAAAGAAAAAATAAGACTATTTTATTAAAGAATATAAACGATGGTTTTATGATTTTACTTTAATAAGTTATAAATCTTTATATATATATATTCGGAATAAATACTATGTAATATTAATATAGAGTAAGAGTTATAAAATTAAAAAATAAACTTTTAAAATAATGAACAGAATGTATTTCCGAAGAGAAACGAAGAAAAAATTATTGTTTGTCAATTACAAGTCTTTAAAAAATATTATATTAAGAAATAAAATAATGTAAGTAAATTTTAATTAAATTGTATGATATTTTAGTTAAAGAAAATGATAAATAAAATGAATTCGTAATATGTGCACCAAATTATGAAAGAGAATTAATTTCATAAAATTTTGACAAAGAAAATTTTTTACATAAAATTGCATTATGCTTAAGAAATATGTATGTAAAAGTAATATTTAATTTTTAATATTTATTAATTAATTAATTAATTTAATATTTATTATTAATTATTTAATTAATTTACTATTTAATGATTATAAAAATACAGAAAAATTAGTATAACAGGAGAGATACAAATGGAGGGGGCAATGCAAAGAACATTATACATAAGATATCTAAAATCTCTATAAATACAACGTATTTAAAAATTATAACCTGCTCAATAGCATAAAAATGACAAATTAAATTACTATAATTTAAACGCTAGAGATGTGCTTCCTCATTTATTGTACTCTTTGTTGTATGTAAATTAATAGTTAGATACTATTTTTGTTATTTGATTGTGCCCATTAATAATGTTTTATGTAGAGATGATTTTTATTTTTTTTTTACTATTCATTTCATGTAAAGAAGTATTTTTTTATTTGCAAGTACGTGATAATGTAAATTAGTGTATGTGGCAAAACATTATTTTCATAAATTAATTTTAACTATAGAAAAAAATTTTTAAAGGCATAAAATTTAATTATTTAGGTTTTTGTAACAATAATAATTTTCAGATCAAATATCATCAATTTATAATGTAAAAATATAAAATCACCGCTACAATAAAGCATGGAGAATAAATCTTTTGAAATTTAATAATGCCTTTAATTGAGATTTCTGATGTATGAAATTGTACAATGCAAAAATATAATATAATGTTTAAAGGGTTTTGATTTCGTGATTAAAAATGGCCCGGGCTTAAGCGTAGGTCATCGAGTAAAATGAGTATTATTTTATTCGGTAGTCATGTACGCATATAATTTTTACCTGTGTTGGATAATAATGATAGAAATTGTTAAGACTTTCAAGCAAGTTTTATGTTTAAAAAACTGTTTTATTCTTCAATAAAAGAGTACATACGTTTGTCGAGTTTAACAGTTTTTCATAAACGACGCCGAAAGAAAAAAATATCGAAATAATGAGTGCGCGAGTAAAATTAATCGGTAAAATTAATGGCTGGTTTATACGTTTAAATATCACAAATATATACCTTGAGTGCATATCGTTGGTATGAATAATGCGCACTGTCAACACCTCGGCGTCTAACGGCGCTGCATCGGCGATATCCGATACACAGATTACGGAGAGGAGAAGTGCGGTGCCGGCGAGGGCCAAAATCTTTGCTTGGATAACCGGCAAAGACATGTCGAGGGTGCCCTGGATAGTCGGTCGAATCCAATTGCGAGGACTTTCCAGGAGCGACAAGGAATTTCGGCGTCTCCGGGGTAAGGCTTGAGCCTGAATAAACGGCGGCCGTGTACCGAGCCAAGCACGATCTACGTTAGCACGCGCGGGATTTAAAAGATCGAGTGTCTCCAGCAGTCGACGATTAGCACCGTATGAACGCTCGCCCGAGAAACAGACATCGGAGCACAACAACGACTATTGCAAGCAGTCTGTCGGGACTCGGACTCGGACTCGGACTCGGACTCGGACTCGGACTCGGACTCGGACTCGGACTCGGACTCGGACTCGGACTCGCACTCGCACTCGCACTCGCACTCGCACTCGCACTCGGACTCGAGCTTACTTATTCCTCGCACCCACCAATCGCCACCTTGCGCAACCACACGATCACTCGGCTATGCTTCAAACATCACACTTTGTATAAAGAAATGCTTGATAAGCCTCCGTTTTTTCAACGTTCTACACCACGAGTAACATTTAGACACACGTTATCTCTCGGCACACACTCATAGACAACGTCGCTCCTAACGACTCGAACGACTTTCCTTCATATATATATATATATTACTTTTTTTTATTTTTTTTTTTTTTAAATTTTATTTTTTATATTTTATTTTATTAATACCCGTCGTGTTTGCTTTGTAATTTTTTCACTCAAATTCGGAACTTTGGCAATGATAATTACGGCACAGAACAAATTTTTCCGATTAAATTCACGGCTAATATTTTGTACGAATCTATACGTATATTTAAATCCAATCGTATTGTAAGTCTTAGACAAATACGATCATTTTGTGTACGCTATTGCGCTTATCATGTTTAAAAGAAAACATTTGTTTTCCTTTTGTATACGTAGAAACATATTTTTATCGGAATAACTTAATATACATCAAAAATTCATGGAAATTTTACATGATACTTTTCCGCAGCATTATCAGTCGATTTCGTTACATTATTTATCTATTGGCTACCTCTCATCTATTACAGAAAACTATTAGTCGTTAAATATTTCATTTTCTACAAATCGTCATTATTTCATACTATTTTTTTATATAAAAACTATTGTTAATCTTCACTACATTTTTTATCTTTTTATTAATGCGTTGATGATGATAAAAAATAATTTAATGTTCGAGTCGTGCAATACTCACAAATATTATTATACTAACTTTTTGACTTTTACTCATTAAACATCTTTTAAATTGTTCATCTACATAAATAAAAGTTTTGATTATTGCAAAAATTAATGATAATATTTTAATTTAATTATTGATCATGATATTAATATAGAGGAAATTCTAATAAATTTTCATTGTTACCTCATAATATTAATGTACACGTATATATAAAATTTACTCTGATATCTATCAAATACATGTTTCATAAATTTAAATACGTAATTTATAAATACAAATTACAATTATGTATTAAAAAAATTTTAATAAATAAAAAAAAAAATATTCCATAAATCTTATTATATACTTATTTTAATTGCATTGACATCCTATATATATAAATACATTTTGATTGATAAATACAAATCTAAATCCTTACTTATTTTCTGTTTCATTTAACCGTCTTATTTTATATTATACTGTTAATCGTTCTTTGAAATTTTTTTAAAGGCCTTGCGCAAAATAGTAAAACTGTAAATAATTTATCAATTAATTACTTTGATTTCATGACAAGAGCAATAATAAATATTATTTTAACATTTTTTGATATTATTCTTTTTGCTAAAAAATTATTTCATTTTTTTAATATATATAATAGAAAAAATCTTCACTTGCATTTTAATGATTGTTTATTTTATAACTAATTTTAACTGTTCTTTTTTTAAAAAATGTATCTATTACTTTATCAAATAGTACAATTAATGGTCAATAAGATATTCACTTCTAAAATATCCAGTAACGTCTTTATTTGATTTCTAAATTTTTCTATGTGTTCAATATCTATATAATAACAAATAGTATGGAAATTATTTTTTATTGAAGTGACAATTGTTCTTTTCTCTTTTATCTTACTTAAGTATATAAATTAATTCTGTTTTATTATAGATGTGAATTGTGCACATTTATAAATATAATTATTGACAAAACAAATTATGAAATGATTAAAATTTAATTTCATTACATTAAAATTGACCTAGTCATCGAAATGAATAAATTATCATACAATTAATTATGAATTATGAATTCATTTCTGAAACTTTAGGATGTGGAAATTATTGCATATTTTCAATGCTAAACTTTACAATCGCTATCCTTGAAAAAATAAATATTTCCAAATGTAAATATAATTCATCTATTTCTTATTGTTTTATAATTTATAAAAATATAAAGAAGAAGCTAAGTTTGCATTCACTATTTCTTAATATAATAATAATTGAATTATAATAAAAATTTTTTTTTTATTTCATATGCTTAAAAAAATTATTTTGTACATTATTATCGATTAAGTATTCATGATAGATGCATTAATATAAGTATCTGAAAAATTAATAAAAATTGATATTAAATAAGAAAATATCATTGTTATATCTTTTATTTAAAAGATTAGTATTATTAGAATTATCCTCTAATTATTTCGTATTCATATTTCTGTAATTCATTATTAAAATTTCTTTCTATATTCAACATACTTATGTTCTTTAATTACTTATTAATACATCAAATATTATTAATAAAAACATATGTAAATTGATAGAAAAATGAATGTTATAAATCATTTGATAAGTATTTAATTGCAAAATTGATTATAATTAATAAAAATACCTTATTCGTTATAAAATAATATTTCAACATAATTTAATACTAATTCATCATTCAAAAAAATTATTTGGGTTTTCTGTTGAATTAGTCTATAATTTATATTTTTATACCACTTCTCATACATTATATACAATATTATGAATATGCATTGTTACCTGATAAATATTTTAATTCAAACATCATTTAAAGTAAAAATTATATTTATATATAATTATTCTTATTAAAATTGTGTATATATATATATTCACCATTTTCATTAGACCTATTTTATTGGATAATGTACAAGTGCTTTGAATACATTTTATCATGTATCGATTTCATGTTCATAATAATCAATAAATATCAAACTTTAATGTTTAAATTTAAATAATAAAAATATATTGTAATATTTGACATAATGAATAAACTCAAATGTATAATAAATTTTATTGTAAATTACGAAAACATCTGATTATTGATATTGAATTATGTTTGTAGTTACTACATAACAATATAAATTTTATAAAAACAAAAAATAAATAATATTGTATTTTTTTAAATAAATATTTCCTACAATAATTAAACAAAGAATTCATTACATTTATTTTATAAATGTAAAGAATTCTTTTATATAATAAATAAATTAAATTTTCAGAAGAATTATTGTTATAAATATTATAATAATTTCAATATAATAGTAATATTTAATTAATAATTGAATATATTTTGTTAGTTTCTAAATAAAAGTCATGTAAAATTTTATATAATTTAATTTAATATCATTTTTTTAATTTACAATGTTTTATCAAGGAATTATAATTTATTTGTTTTTAATAAATACTTTATAAATATTAATGAGTAAAAGTATTTAAATATCTAATTTTAAGTTAAAATGAAATTTTATATTTATATGTATAGAGAAAGGTTAGTAGAATAAAATCTAAATACATATTTTATAAATATAAGTTTATAAAATTTATTGATTGTAATAAAATGATTGTACTATAGGCTACATTATATTCCTACACGTATACAATTATATGATATTTGGAACTGAATGTCACCTATTGTATTACTTAAGATTGTAGTTTTGCGTCAGTTATCTATTTTTACAAAAAATTTTTTTTTTTGGTAAGTTGAAATTTATTATGATCTTCATTAAACATTATGTATCATCTTTAAACAAACTGTAAAATAAGATTTATTTTTGAAAAAGTTATGTATCAAACCTTAACAAAATGAAAAAAACAAAGTTTATCCAATTAATTGTTGATGTAATGATTAATGATGTAGATTTTAAATTATCAAATTCAGTATTGCTATTAAATCATGATGTATATACATGTATAATAAATTTAAAAACCTAAAGAAAAAAATAATTGCCAGTATAAATTATGTTTGGGTTCTATCATTTTTTAATTTGACTAATTGTAACAGTATTACCTAATGATTAATAAATTTTTTTTAATTACATTTAGAAATATCTTTAATAGCAGAAAAGAACTGATTAATGTAATATAATCATATATGGATGTTATTTTAATATTTATTATTTATTGTATGCATTCCTTAACAAATTGTATTTTATAATTATAAATAAGTGTACAAATAATTAAATTACTATACTCATAAAATTTTCTTATTTCATTTTTACGTTTAATATAGAATATAAAAAGAGAAATTTTATGCAATTAATTATAATCCAAACACATACATAAAATGTAGACGTAAATCAAGAAATAGAAGCATTACAAGTAATAAAATCCATAGTGAATTAAGATAAATTCTATCTAGAATCTTAACAAAATTTTGTAAAAATTAAAAAGACAAACAATTTTCAAAATAATGGTTTAGTGCGGGCATTATTTAGTACTCCAAAGGTTTGATTATTATTTGATCGAAGAAAAAAAATTACAAAAATTTTAATTAATCAAAAAAAAGGAAACTTCTAGATTGAATAAAGAGTTCTTAGTAACAGGAGAATAAATTTTAATTCCTTGTTTACTAAATGACTAAGGATAACTTGAGTTATATCAATTAATCTGTAGTATGCTGAGTACCACATTTAGAAAGATACATGGCATTCGTATGTGAATGATATTATATCAGCATAATTTTTATTTGACTGTTGGTAAATAAATTTACTTAAAACAGTTCTTTGTCTGCATTTTATTCTTTTAATTAGAATTAAATTTTTTATGTTACGATTTGTATGGGTTTTAATAGCTGTTACAACAGGTAATTATTGTAGATTCGGAGGATTAGTATCGTTAAGATTTGTTGCAAACAAGAGATAAATGTTATTCTTCGGATGAAATAATTGTAAAAAATTTATTAGCTTGATATCTCCATTATTTTTAAATTTATTACAAAGTATATAAAAAAATTTGATTTTATAAATATAAACGTAATGACGTGAAGTAGTATGTAAACAGAGAAGATAATCAAACAATTATTACGATACTGATTTTTATGAAATAAATTTCAAAAAGAATAATTAAACCATGCAATCTTTTTATTTGCTTTAAGTAATAAAATTTTGACTGACAAAAGTGTAAAATATATATATTTCATAAGAATATAATAAATAATTTAAGAAGAATTTGGAGAAAGTAGTAGTGAAAATTGGAAAAAAATCTTAGAAAAATAGTGAAAAGGAATAACAGTAATATTAAACTTTAGAATATTAAAAAATTTTTTAAATTGTCATTAAAATATTGTTAATAATGAAAATATATAAACTACGTAATAATTACATTGAATAACAATTAAACTAAAAATGTAGGTAAAAAAATAATGTATATTGGGATAATAAAGATCGAAACAGGTAGAAATCAAGTAACAACTATATGAGATTACGAGCATAACATGTCAGATGGAGAAAGAGAGAAAGAGAGAAAGTGAGATAGATAGATAGATAGATAGATAAATAGAGAGAGAGAGAGAGAGAGAGAGAGAGAGAGAGAGAGAGAGAGAGAGAGAGAGAGTGAGAAAGTGAGGGTGAGGGTGAGATAGTTGGAGAGGGGTGGGGCAGGTGGGATCGCGTAACGTCTGACCCAGGACAATGCCGGTTTACCTCCCCTCCTAAGCAGAAGGGCATCCCTAGCTCTCATTATACAGTAGAATGAGCATTCTCTAGCCGAGAAGTAAGGGGCAGATTTTTATGAACGCTCAAGAGAGTTAGATGTATATCTTAAAATAAAACATTTATACAGTTTTGGTGTTTGAGTTTTATTATCTTTACAATCTCTAATTTTTTTAATTATTTTTTAATTCATTGATTCCAAGCATTGTAAAGCTATCACAATATGCTATTCTAAGTAAAATGAGCATTTAACAACTGTAAATTTATAATTATTGCAGTGGTTTTAAGATAATTTATGTGCCTAATAATTCTACATATGAAAGCATTTATATAGTCTTATAAATATAATTTATAAAACCATTTGTGTTTATGATTATATTTTTCTGTCAAACTTTAATTGGTGTGTTATGAAATACAATAAAGTTGTTTTTAAGAAAAGATAAGTTGATTTCATTTTCATACAATATTGTATTAAAAATTTTGATTTAAATTAAAAATTGTGCTTGATTTAGATAATTATATTAATTTTAAATATTTATATCAGTTTTAATATAGTGCAATTATAATAATGATTTAAGTAATATTAATTTAATATCTTATAAAAGTGAAGAAGAATTTAATTGAAATTAAACATTTTAATTTGAATAATTGTTGGTTAAAATTAATAAGACAAATAATTTTATACATTGATGTATATTAAAAATATTACGGTTATATCTAAAGATGCGGGAAGCTTATTCCTTTTGACTCTGAAGTATTCTTCACGAGGTTCCTAACTAAAATGGCTTCCCGTCAAAGTAGATGCACCGGATGTGGTAATGGCGCCAGAGAAGAAAAAGTCAGAAAGAATATTCAAATAAATGGGATTTAATTGGGCTACTATTATTCCACGTGAGTCAGGAGACCGAGGAGGGAGTAGATCACAATACTCGAAATGAAGAAAATTCAATATCTATGTAAAAATAAGAAAAAACAAATGAAAATAAATAAAGGGTATAAAATAACAATTGTCTCTAAAGAATCTGGAGTCAGTAAGAATAGCATATTAACGTCGTCGCCAAGAGCTCTAACAACCAATACCAGTATTGCCTACAATATTTTCTCTTTACACTTTTACCAATAATCTAGAAAAGATCATTTCAATATTTTATTATTTTCTACAATTTTTTCTAAAATTTATTACTGCTAGAGGGACCAATTCTATTTTTTCTCAAGTATTCATTAAAGATGGTACCAACGTTTAAAAGAGACAATCTATCTTAAACCGCCTTTTCGATCTATTATGAAAATGTTTGTTTTATATGTAAAAAACGAATTATAAATTATTATTGTTAAAATGTTGTCTTTGTTAAAACATTGTGTACAAGATAACAAATAATTTTTATAAATTATTATACATTATTTTTGAAATTTAAATATGTAATTCTATTGAATATTTTGGTTTTGTACCATGAAAATTTTTTTTATTACGAATACTTAAATTGTATTTCTATTTTAAAAATTCTAACGCGAATGATGTTTTAATTTTATTTTTCTTTATTTATCTCTAAAATAATGTTTACAAAGTTATTGATGAATTATTAATATTAATAATATTATTAATTATTATTAACAGATCAGCATTTAACAAATTATTTATTTTAAGCCATTTTAACGCGTTCCAATCTAAATTAAATTACTTAATGACTTATTTTCTTATTAGGCATATAATTAAAAATTAAATAAAGTAAGAAAATTTATATTTTTTTACTTGTTTTAATTTATTTCAGTTATGGAAATCAATCGATGAATTATTTATAAGTGAATTTATTCAAATACCTTAATTGAAATCCAATAAAGAATATACTTTTTTATTATGTTTTTATGGCTTTAATATTTATTGTTTACTTATTATTTTATTAAATTATATTCTTGTTCAATGATTATATTTATTTTAATTAACAATTTTGTGGTTTAATGTATTTAGTTGTTTCCATGAAAAAAAGTGTAAAAAGTGAATATATATGATGATAAGGTTACACAAGAAATTATGAAGGAAATGTGGTTAAAATAGACACTAATAAAAAAATATAAGACATGATTGAATACGTAATGTCTTCATAATCGTATAATCGTATTTATGAATTCATAATTATATATGGATATATAGAGAAGTAAAAATATTTATTTGTATTTATTAGAAAAAGTATTTAAAAGAAATTTATTACAAAGAAAAGTGGAAGTTCTCTGTAACCAATAATTACAAATATTATAATGTTAAAACCTTATTATTTAAGATTTAATATATATATTGCATATTATTTTATTATTGGCTTTGTATACACAGTATTTAATTTCATTTTTTAATCTTTTTAATATTGATGTTAAAGTAGGAAAATAAATAAAAAAAAAAAAAAAAAAAAAAAAAAAAAAAAAAAAATAAAAACACAATATCTATTTTCTAAAAATTAATATTATTAATATAAAATTATAAATATACCATAAATTATATACTTTAAATTAATGTGTGTATTATTTTTAAAGTGTAAATACTATTATACGTTCTAGACTATTTATCAAATTGACCTGGAACAAGGCCTTAAAAAAAAAGAAAAAAAATTTGGAGATATTTCTATATTAAGCTATGCAATGCACCAAAACACTTTGATTGAGAGTACTTGTTATTAGCATCGAAATGCTTATCATCTGTTTGACAATTAGTGAAAAAAGAAAGCATTAAATTTTTAAAGGGGAAAACGGTCGAGTAAACGGAGAAGAGTAAACGGGGGAAGTATTAAAGAGCGAAGAGAAAAAGAGAAAACACCAAGCCGCGGCTTGCACGAGTTGCATGGTGGGGTGGGGCGGGGGGGTGTCAGAGGGTTGGAGTACCCTTTTAAAGCATATGCGCGTCGCAGGAGCGTCGTAAAAGAGGGTGCGGTGCAAACTGAGGGGTGGGAGTCGGGGAGGGTGCTCGAGCCTGAATACACATGGCTTCCAAGTGTTGGTTGCCCATGTGTCGGGTGCATGTATTTTCGAGACTCGCACACAGCCAAATGCGCGACAAGGTATCGAAGGGGAAAACTCTGAGAAAAGGCACGTAGCTGTAGTAGCGGCGCCGTCAGTTGGGCTTGTTCGCCCCCCAGCTGATGTTCGATTCGTGTGCAACCTCGCCCTTTGCTTGATATTCAATTTTACTCGGGATAATCTAGGCTCGATACCTTTACCGAGCGGGATATTCGGCCAACAGTTTGCTTTCAGACTTTCTCAAACGCCAATTTTACTCATTCTTCAACATTGAGTCCCACGTAAGTAAAAATCCTAAGTAGATATTTAATATTGTATGCGCACTTTTTTGGCATTTAAAATGACTCCCTCTCCTATTTATCTTTATATATATACACTTTTTTCTTTTTTTTTGAATGCGATAAAATCTAACAATTTAATCAACAATTTAATCGAGAATAATAATGATGGGCTCCATTGGTGGATTTGATTATTATTATTGATTATTTACATGCAGCCAAAAGAATCTTATATTACTCGATATTTATTTGAAACGGTATAAATATTTGTATAGTCAAATATTGTTTTTCTTAGTATATTAAAAATATTAATGACAAAGAATATTCCATTTTCGAGAACTTTCAATACTTCAAAACTTTCCTATTTATCGCATAAAATTATAATTAAAGCCATAAATATCAGTGTATTTTTTTATGGTTTTAGATAAACATACATTACCTACCCATACACATTACACGTAAAGTTAAGCGTTTAAGATTTAAAGTTGCATAATATTTGTAAATATGACATTTCGTTATAAAAAATTTAAGAATCTTTTCATTGTGTGCGTTGTTATAAACTACAAACTAAAACATTTCCCTTAAGAAATATTTTATGAATTTCGTAAAATAAAATTGTATTGTCGAATAATAAAATTCAAATTGAGTTAAATGGTAATGTTTTGTTAATTATTAATTGTAAAGTTATTGTAATGAAGAATATTGTAACTGAAATCGAGAAAAGAAAAATATATCGAAGAAAAATAAAAATGTTTCCCATTCGAACAGATCGAACAATTGCAAGAAAGGAGAAGAATCAAAATATGATTCCTTATTGCGAAGAAAATTGGTTAGCTGGACCGGCATCGGCGACACGTTCGTCATCCAGCACATCCAGCACCATCAGCAATCGGTTAGTGCATCATTGGAATGAACCTGAAATGAAACAGCTGACCGCGTGGAAGCGCTATCGCTACCTGGTAGAGTCGATGCAGTCCACTGGACAAAAATTTGATCAAAAACTAGTGCTCGAAGCCATATTCCGCGGTAATGATCTCGTCTACAGTGCAAACACTAATTGCAATGTGCCATGAATTCGTGAAAAGTCATTTAGTCAAGTATTAGCCCAGGCCGGAGCATCGACTCATAAATTGAATATTAAATTATTTTTATTTCATCGTATTTATTAAGACTATTATAATTTCAAATCATTCATTTTCAGTTTTTTAAAAAGTTAAAATAAAAAAATTATCCATTTTCAATAAGTATACAAACATAATGCCACTTCAATAGCGATACATTATTTTAGTATACAATTAATTTATGCATTTACTCTATTAACTATAAATTAATAATTAATATGTGAATAATCTTTATCGATCTTTGAACAAAACTGAAAATAATTTAGTCCTTTGTGTTGATACTAGTCACGTAAATTTACGTAAATTATAGTCTGAAAAACGGGTATTTCAATTTTCTTTTTTATCCGTTTATGTCTAAGCTGTATTCAATTAGTTATAATTAGAATGTCAAATTAATAATATCTACATTTTGGATATTTTTTTTTTAATCAAAATTGATTGAAAACATTTTAATTTTTCTTAGATAAATAAATTATAATTTATTAAATTCTATTGGTCACAATTCAAGATATTATTTATTATTTTATTATTAAATGTAAAAATTCAAACAGATAATTTAAAAATTGTATCTAGCTACTATATTAATATATTAATATTAAACAAATATTATTTAGTAAAATTATTTGAATAAAGAAGCCATGTTCAATATGTTTACTATTTTGAAGTAATTGTAATTGAATATGCATTTCAAAAGAAATAAAAAATTAAAAAATTATTTATGATATAAATAATAATGGTATTCTTTTTTAATATTTAATATATAAGAATATCAAATCATTTTATTAAGTTTACATCAAATTTCAACTTTAATAAATGATAAAAAAAAAAAAAAAAATGCTAGTAAACTAAGTAAAACAACAGTATAAATAAAAAATGTAACGTTATAATAAAATATTTCTTTATAAATCATCATACATTGTTAACATCAAATTTGATTTGCCGAATTTTTTGTAATTTTAATATTTATACTTCTGTCGATCACTAAAGTATTATAAAATTATTCGTTAAATTTATACATAATTCAAATAAAACTATTTAACAGTATCGATGTTTTAATATTCATTTGAATTTATGAGAATTAAAAGAATTTTTTTCAAATTTAAAATTATTAAATATCTATCCTATCAAAGAACAATTTTGGTTTTTCACAATATTTTTCTGTTAATTAATATATTATTTATAGAATATAATCATAAATTATATTTTATTAATAAACGATAGTGTTGTATTGGTTGTTTTTATTGATCAAAATTAAATATTTTGATTTTAAAAGTTGATGTAAGAAAAATTTATTCCAATTTTTATCCATAATTTAATATTTTATTACATAAATCTGTGATGCAATAATTTATTTTTACTTTTTAATACTAATACAAAAGTATCATACAATATTTTTTCATCAATTAGCCAATACATAACATTCATGAAACATAAATATATTCCTTGATTTTTTTTAATTTATACTTACTATTTTATGCTTGCTTATGAAATAAACTACATGTACTAGTAAATGTTCTATTTTGATTTGAAACTGGTGATATTATTAGATAAACTTTTATATTCATAACATTTGTTAAATAATACAAATCATTCCCTTCATTATTTTTTAAAATAAAAATACCCGATAAATTGATATTTGTTTTTAACAAATACCTAATTTATTGAATATATTTTTATTTTACGAAAACATAATTTTTTAAAAATAAATTAAACGTATTGTTTAATGAATAATTTGTTTTTTCAATAAAACTGGTATTATGACGCGAGAGCCATTAAATTATTTTTTTTATGCTTTAATTTTTTACTATATATTTTATTATGAGATGAATACATGTACATATATATTGATTTATATATTTATATTTTTTTAATGTTTATTAACACCGAACATTAAAATAAAAAAATATAGTTAAATTAGGTACAATACGCTTAAAGTTAAGTTAATTTTGTAAATATCAAAATATATTGATTTTATAAAATTTATTTACTTTTTAATTGGTTTAAGAACATTATTCAAATGATTAATTTTTTAATGATTAATTAATTCTTATTATTTTAACAGAATAAAAGTACGAATTAAGTATGTTACATTTATATATAAGTTTTGTTAATATAACAAATCAATTTCAATAGTTATTTTTCATGCAAAATTAATTATTAAATATTTTAAAATATAATTAATAAATACCAAATATTACATAATTATTATTTTTAAATATATAGAAAAAATATAATACAGTACAATTACAAATAAAGTAGTATAATTGTAAAGAAGTAATAATGCATAAATAATGAATAAAAAGCATCATCAAATATTTTTTCATTGACACAATATTGTGTTTAAAGAGCGTATCATTGAAGATATTTTATAAACGACAATAGTTACACTAAGAAAACTCGACTATAACTAGCCCATTAAAACATGTAAGTATACATTATATATTGAAGATTTTATAAAAAAATTTTTTTTAAAATATTCAATCTTTAAATTAGTAAAGACATTTTAGTAAAATACAAAGATAATGAAAAAGAAGAAAAAAAATTGTAGCAATTTATTTCAGCGATCGAAAAGAGTAAGCAATAAAGTAGAATCAATTTCTCAGACATTGCCGAATTTCAAGATGGAAGTATATCGAGCTCGAATCCACCTTGAATGGCAGTATTCTTGTTTACGAATGCAGAGTGTCTCGGCAAAGTCGCAATCGGATTGGTCTCCCTCAATCTTTTAACCTTGTCGGTTTTATCTATTTCAAGATCAGACTCGGAACTTAGTCTGTGTTGGCCCGGTCTTTTATTCGCGGAGTTATTGCTATTGTTATAATTGTTTTCGTCAGAGTAGTTGAGGACCGTCTGCATGGACACGGTGTTGCGTCTTTCATCATAGAGGGAACGTGGGTTGAGGGGAACTTCACGAGTTGATCCTCCAAAACGTTCAGCATTCTTGAAGGGTAGTAAACAATCTGGAGCAAGGACTATTCCTGAACTGCCGGATAGTTTTTGGTTTGCCGAATCCACAGAACTAGTAGGCACTGTACCTCCGATAACACTGTAATCTGATGGTGTGCTCTCTGTGATACATTTCTCGATTTTTATTTCATTTACCTGTAAATAAATATTTTTATATTTTTAGTTGATTTTTAATAAAATCTTTACAATAAAATAATAAGCAATAAAAACCCGATAAAAAACGTATTGCTTATGCAGTACTACAAAATTGTAAAATATTTACAAATCACAAAATAATTTATAATATTATAAAACAAATAATGAAACATTTGAAAAAATATTAAAATTCAATATTTTTTAGGTAACAATAATTATTCTTTTATTTAATGCAATAATATTTTTCATAAAAATCATTTAAATAATATTTTACACAATAAATTAAAATGTTTGTCAATTTTTTGAATAATTAAAAATAGCTTTGTTTATTTATTTATTGAAATTATTGTTTATTTATTAAATTAATTTACAAGCACCCATTTATGTAGGTATTCAATAATTCATTTTACAAAAATAATCATACAATGCATTTTTTGAAAGTAATATTCATTTTGTTTCATTTGTAAATTTAATGCAGCCAGGAAAAAATAATTGTTTTTTTCTTCAATTCTTTGTAAAATATGCATTAAATGAAAAAATGATATATTTTAAATAATGCTTAATACATTAAAACATGTAAAAAAAATGGAAGAGGAAGGAGAATATAACTGTCGAAAATAAAAACCTGTTGAATCTACAAGCCTGATTTTATTTTCAAGGTATACGATTATAAGGATTATAATTAGATATGATCTAAGTAAGAAAAGAAGAATTTAAAATTGAATTAAAAAGAGAAATGCTAATATTTTATTATAATATTAGGGATTACCGAATTTTAATAAGAGTATTACATTCACATAATATACATTTAATTTTTATATAAAACCTTATTTTAGATTCAATTTTTTAACTATTAATTTAAAGGCATTTATAAAAATTTTACTTTTCTCAAAAACTGTGAATAATATGGATGTAAAATATAATTAACTAACCTGATTTTGTCGTATTAATATGTCGGGTATGGCCTCGGGTAATGGCTCTTGTGATAAAGGTGGCCACTGATTATTATTTCCCATATCTCTTTCATACATCAAAAATTTTCTACGTGACTTTTCAACATTGTGCAATTTTTTTCGTAATTTCGTAAATACCAAGTAATCAATGACAAAATATTCCACACCCATTGATATCAAAAAGTTTACCAATCCATAAGCCAGTAAAATAAATCTAAATTGAAAATCTTCAGGCAACACTAGCTCAAACCATTGGGCAAGTTGTTGAAAAGGTGCAATTGACAGGTAAGCCGAAAATGAACTCAGTAGTAGAAAGGAAGCTATTGATAGATAAAAATATCTTTTACATTTTAGCACATAAACAATAATATTTTGCAAAGAATTTATATTGTTCGTTGATTAAATATATAAGATTTCCAAGAATTTTCAACAAATGTAAATGTTTAAGTTAATAAAATTTTAGTTTTTTTAATTTTAATTTAGTTATTGAATAAATCTTATTCACCTTATTATTATTATCAATTCTTTTTATTAATTTAATTAAAAAGAGTTTTCATACAAAAAAAAATACATTTAAATGATGTAAGAATATTAAATTTGATAATAATTTAAAAAAAAATAATTTATAAAATATTTAATCAATTAAAAAATTAATTGTGCAGCATCCGAAAATAATAGGTTTCAACAATTAATCTGAATGAATAATAAAGATAATACGTAAAGTAAAAAAAAAAAAAAAAAATTAAAATTAATTCTGAAATAATAATAAAAATCAATTTATATATTGAATATTATAAAATTATACATTGTGTAATATCTAGTAAAATATTTTTGAATGTATTATTCAATTTTATGTGCATGGTTATAAAAAATTATTTTGGAAAGAATTACAAATCAATAATTTAATATCAAAAATAAATTTTAAATATAGATAATTTAATTATATAGTTATATGTAATATTTTTGATAAGATTATTTTTTATACATAAGAAGTTGCCAGTAAAAATTTCTTAAAAAATAAAAATATAAACAAAAAAATATCATGAATAATAAAAATATTTTTTAGTTAAATTATCATTTGAATTAATTGAATATATTGTTTAAAAAATGAATTTAATCTTTGATTTTGAAATAGTAATTTTATGCAATAATGTATGTATGAATGAAAATTTGGGATAATTATAAAATATATAATGGAATTATAAGAAAAGATCTTTGATGCATAATTATAATTGATTCTTTGATACATTTTTTAAATATTGCTATTACTTAAAATTCTAAGTAAACTAAATAGATAAAATAAATAATTTTTTTCGCATTTTTTCACTAGATTTTCATATAATATAATTAAAATGTATATTAAATGATTTATATACTTTATTTTTTTGAAAGAAATTTTTAGTCAAAACATTAATTTTTATGATAAAAAACATTATTTTCTTTTAAATTTGTAAAAATTTAGTTATAAAAATAAAACGAGTAGAGTATATACACAAAGCATATACAATGATAACCAAATTGAGTGAGAGTGTGTATATGTACGCGGATGTATAGGATAGCTTGATAGAGGGGTAAGTACGACGCAAAGAAACTGAAAGATGATTATTAATCTTTCAATTTTTATTTCAAGGACATCGCTATCACTCTTTAGGACACCCTTGTTTTTATTCTAATTTTGGAGAAAAGTGAAGCTCATAGTATTTTGAATTGAAAAGTATTACGGAGGAGAAACCGCGGCACTTCACCTTACTATTGTAATCGAACGCTGTTTGGTACTGATGTCACAACCTTAGTGAGCATAGGGGCCAGGAAGAGTCCAGCTGCATCATCTACAAAGGAGACAGGTTCTGAATGTCAAGATAAAATCATCACTAATTATCAACTCTCTATCGTAGTATTTTTCTTTCATATACTATATTTATATGTGTTGCGGTCTGTATCATCTTTGTTCTTCCTCTTGTTTTGCGATACTCACTGTTTTTCATCTGACCCGTGAGAGGTGCACACGTAGTGACTGAGATATTATATGAATTTGTTAGAATAAGGATCATCGAGCTTAGGTTAGATCGTGCCCGTTGCCGTGCGTCTACATAGGAGAAATACACGTTAAATCTGCAACGGGTGAATACAACGCATCGAGTGAGGTAAACGTATACGCGTTTAATAAATGTTTTATTGATATTGATATGAGGGCTTATAATAACTAATAAAAAAAATATTATAAATATACAAAATAAAATTTGTTAAAAAAAATGCAAATTTAAAAAAATAATCATTATCAATATTATGTATAAATAAAATTAATCATTAGATCTTTGCATTTTTTTAAACATTTCTGTAAAAAATAGTATTACTTTATATAAAATTTTAAAATACTCTTTTTTAAATTAAAAACTTGTCAAATTATTAGAAACTTATATTAAATATATATATTTAAATAATATTTTCTCAATATTTTTGACTAAAAATTTTCTTTAATTATATGTATTCAAATGAATAATTTTGTGATCATCATTTCTAATATAATTTCAATATATAAATTTTTAAGCAGTATAAAAACATCCTATAGAAAAATAAAATATAAATATAATATAAAAAAATACTTATTTACCTAATAATCCATAATTTGTCCAAATGGCTTTTCGATAAGGTCGACCTTTAGAAAAAACTATAGCAAGAATGATGTATTGAATTGAACTGACAATGAATATTGTGTAATTTTCCAAACAACCTACATCGTCTTTATTATCTGCGGTAGCATTAAATGGTACGAACCACTCCATTTGCCTTAAATTCCATAAGCTTAAGTACTGAAAAATACTAACGATAAAAATTTGTGCAACAAGGCTTAGAATTGGTGTAACACTGATAAGACTCGTAAGCGGAGGTATTTTATGGAGTGGTCCTTCATAAGCTTCCGTTTTACCAAAGAAAAATGCAAATATGGAAATAATAAATAGATCAATGTAAAGGAACTCTATGTCTGTTAGATTTGATTCGATGCTGTAAAGTAACATAACTGAAATAAACTGAGTAAGGGAATAGGCTGCCATGTATTTAAAGATGCCAAACGAGGTGACGAGAGCGGCACGACCTTCTCGTATGACACTCAAAACACAGGAAATATTCGTTTCGCGACTAGTGAATGGAGAGGCAACTGATGACTCAGTGTCTGACAAAGAAATGCCGGTATGTGCAGCTTTTAAAGCACCACAGTCGTTGGCACCATCGCCCACCATAGCTAGGAAAAAAAATTTGAATATTTATTGCATTTATTATTAAGGGTATATTATATTGAGAAAGTAGAAATCAATTAGTAATTAAAAATAAAGAAAACAAAGTTTTTCAAATATAATATACATTTTTTAATTGATTTTCACACAAAAAAAGATTTACATTTTAGTGAATATTTTATATGATTTTTTAATGCTTAATTTATAAAACTTTATAATACTAACTTTAAAACTTAACATTCTGATTTAAGCTTTCTCAAATAATTAGAAATACATTTATAAAGAGTTTTTAATTAAATCTTAATATTGAATTTTAAACTGCAATTTTAAATTAGTCCTTAATAAATATTAGATAAATAACAAAGATATTTACCTACGTAATAACCTAAAGCTTGTAATTCTTGTACAAGTTGTTGTTTTTGATCAGGAGACATTCTGGCAAAAATCGTTCCACGCGTAGTTAATTTTGGAATTAAATCAGGATAATATTGTTTTATCAGTGCCCAAGTTTTTCCCGTCAGGGAAAATACATAATCATTTTTCTTATTGTTATTTCGAATTTTTCCATTTTTTTTAATACTAAAAAAATTATTATCTTGGTTAAATATAGATTACAGTGAATGCATAAGTACATTTTAATAAATAATTTCGAAAATAAAAATTTTTCAAATAAATTTTATAAATTATAAATTACGAAAGATAAATTTATTTTTTCTTAAGTTCTTGAAGAAGTTTAAAATACAAACTACCTTCTGTTAAAATAAAATAAATAATAATTAATATTTGTCAACATTTACACAAATAAATTTAAGATATTAAACATTTTTATTGTACTACATAAAATTTATTTAGTAACAATAAAGACAAATTATTCAAACTTTATTTATTTATTTACTTATTTATTGTTTCATCAACAACTTGCTTATTAGTAACTCAATTCGATTTTAAAATTTTTGATTTAATAAATAAAAAAACTTACTCATCTGAAAGATAATTAAGCACAGGATCTCCTCTTCCATTATTTGCAAATATACCTCCATTCTCAATGGTGTCCAAACTAACAATACTGTTAATATCAGTAATTTCACTAAAATCGCTCATTTCAGCTCCAGCCATAGTGGGTGATAAATGATTTTGATTGATTTGAGTACAACTTTTTATAAAATATAGCTGTGGTTTTATCTGATTCTGTTGTGGGATCGCAGTTACTGCGATTACGGGCATTTCGGGCTTAATAATATCACAATCTCGTGCAACAGATAAAGCTGTTAACATATTATCACCTGTGACCATGACAACTTTAATAGCGGCATCATTGAGAGCGGCAATCATAGGCATTGTTTCTGGTTTCAGTCGATTCTCAAGAATAACAAAAGCCAAAAAATTAAGTTCCGTTTCTGCCGTATCACGAGTTATTCTCTGTACTTTAGCGTAAGGTAATCGTTTCAATGATTTATGAGCAAGTGCAATAACACGATAACCTTCTGAAGTATATTCTTGTAGAACACTATTAAAATCATGTGGAACTGCAAGAAACAAAATTTAACGTATTAATTTTATAGATGAGCTTTATGTAAATATTTAAAATATGGCATGTGTTAAAAAAATGATACGATTAACATTATATGTATATAATTGAGTATACGCATACACGTCAAAATATATATATTGAATAATTATTTGTAATAGATTTTTTAAAAATAAATATCAAATGCACCAGAATCATTTATTTTAATTTTATTCTATATTCAATGAAAAATGGTTGTTACTGCTAAAATATACAGTAGTTCTAGAATTTTTTATATGAAGACATATTTACAAGAAATTTATTAATCAAAATATAGTTTATTATATATTTATTTTTATGGATATTCAACTTTACAATTGATCAAAATTTTTAAATAAAGTTTACATTTGATGATTGTAGGAGATATAACAATACATTACATTCTTAAGTGATGATGTCCCGCGTTATCTTCTATTACTTTTTATTACTATTGTTTTTTATATACAAATAAAATTTTTCAATAAATACTAATAAAGTATTTTACCAATTTCGTAGCGTCTTAATTTGTTTATAAACATGCAAAATATCAAATTACTGCTTTAAATAGTTTTAAAATTTCATTGTATTAAACATTAAACATTATTTTGAAACAATTTATTGGAGTGATATATTGAAGAATCACTGTATTTTAAAAAAAATTTTACTCAAAAATTAAATTTTTTTTATTATTATTAAAATTTCTGACATTTTTGAGTTATTTTAACATATTTTGGGAATATTTAAATAAGTATTATTGACTGATTAAGAAGAAACTTTATTATTGCATTAACTGATAGTCTTTTTTATAAAACTTCTTAGACATTTAAAAACAAAAGTAGAATTTTTAAAGTCACTTTATAGTTTACCTGTATTTAATTCCTAAACTAAGACTAAATTTCTCATTAATAAATTTCATGATTTTGTAAATTTGATTAAATCATAAACCATCAATTTTGAAATGAATGGATGGGTGTTAATTGCATAATTTGATAATATATTTTCATATTTTATTAAATAATAAATATTAAAATTTGGTAATTAATTTTTACTAAGTTTAATTAAAGATTGATTCATAAATAAAAGTTTATGTTATAAACATATCTTTAAAAATTAGTATATAAAAAAGCAATATATTCGTTTGGTTTTTTTACTTAAAGTCTAATTAAATCCATTTTTGATATGTTAAATAAACTTTACATGCCAAAATAAAATAAAGTATACTAGCATCATAAATAAAAATATTGAGCATAAAAGATAGTTTTGATTTTCTTTTAAAAGTCAATATTTTTATTTTATGCATACACAAAAAAGGTTTAAATTATTCATATAATAGATTCAATAAGAATATAAGTGATAAATTTTTTATTTAACATGGGAAATATATAATAGTAGCTGAACACTGCAAAATATTGGATACTGTTTGTATTCATTATTTTTATATAATTTTTATCTGAAAATATTTATATTTATATTTTAAATAGAAATTACATTAATATTTGTTTTTTAAAATATATATTAGCTAGAATCATATGAATGAATGAAATACATTAATCCATTTGTATACACAAATAAAAACACATTATACATCAATCTCAGTTGCTTACCAGATTCTGGCTTTGACAAACTTAGAATCATTTCTGGACTACCTTTACAGTATAAATCATAATGGTTTGCGCCTAGGGTTCTTGTAATAACACTCATACGTTGTAAACTTGAGGTAAATGGAAATTGCCTGACTATACCAATCTCTATTCCGCCTTCAGTTAATTGATTATCACCATTCTCTGTTAAAGTTTCAATAACACAAGATCCAATATCATCTTTATTATGTTTCAATGAAACAGCAATTTTATTAGAAATTGCATTAGGCGGTTTAACTATTGTCGGAAAAAGCATTGAAAATTTTGAAGTATCAGAAACATTTGGCTCTTCTAAAATCCATCCTGTAGATTCAAACATTTTTAAATCCAATGGGTCACCAATTAATTGACCATCTATAATTGTAATTGAATGACATGTAACCATCCCTATAAGAACTTCATTTATGGCCAGGGTTGAAATATCTTTGATAGGCAATTGGAATTTTTTTGTAGTAGTTGTAACTACTCCCCACATATCCAATCCATCCTCTGTTAATGTTCCAGTTTTATCAAAGCAAACACAATCAATAGATCCGGAAACATTGATTGCTCTTGGACTTGTACAGTAAATTTTATGTTTTTCTAGACGATTCTGTGCCACTAATTAAATAAAATAATTTACGCATATTTTAATAATATAAGATATAATTCGCGTGCTTTTATTTTTCAATTACATTGCAATATATGGGAAACTTTGATTATGAAAATCTATTATCATTAAGATAATTCAATGCATAAAGATTGTGAAGAATTTCATAATAAAATATTGCGATGGATGCTAATATATTTTAAGTACAAAAAAAAAGTTAATAAATACAATACAATTAATGTAAATATTTACATGGTATTACAAAAGTTTGGATCGACCATTCTAGTCAATATATCAGTTTTACGATAATTTAATAAAGTTAAAATATTTTGAATTCTATTTATTAATAATCCGTGTATTTAAATTTATTTTATTTAAATATTTTGTAGATTTTGTGCAACTGTATCGTTATTTTAATATTTATAGATTTAAAAATTAAAAAATTGCTTGAAATTAAATATTTATTAAGTTATTACCTAATCTGCCAACTGTCATTGCAGCAGGAAGTGCAGGTGGTACGACTATAGTTATGAGATCAAGAGCTTCGAGAGCGATGTGACTGCTAGGAACACCACGGAGAGCCTTAGTTATGACTGTATATATTACACCAATGCTTGCGATGCAAGCAAGAAGTTCAACGAATCTGTATGAGTCTTGTTCAAACTTAAAGTCTACAGGCGGAGGATACATGATTGATCGAACAAGACCGCCTTTACTTGTATTGAAGCCAGTGCGAATCACTACTGCAAGCACCTAATAAATGACCAAGAAAAATACATTTATTTTTTAATCCTAATATCTTTTTAAAAAATTTATATTTATAAAAAGTTACCAAGTTGTTCATTTGACATTTTAAAATTTCGTATACATTGTTTTTCATCAAAATATTTGTACAATAAAGCATTCAACGTAACAAACAACTTATAGATCGTTTTTTAACTATCAGCTCAAACGTTTTTTTTAAATATTTTTCTACTCAGGTTTTCTCTTTTTAATCAAGTAAAATAATAATTCAAGTATTTTGTTCATTTGTTTTTTAATTCATTAAAGCAATTATGTCTTTTTAATATATTTTTCGAAAGTAATATTATAATATTTATGAATTTTTTTTATTTTATTACTTATTATAAATTGATTAAAAAAAAAAAAAAAAAAAAAAATCCATAGTATTTCTATAATCCTCAGCTTTATTGTTGAAGTTTAAAACAATATTTTTAAACTGAAATTATTGTACTCAATTTTTATTAATTTAACCATCGAGTTAAAGTAACAGTCAACTCTTTTTTATCTCTTTCTCACATGATTACAATAAGACTCTTAAAATATTAAAAAATATCCTTTTTTAATTAATTTGTAATTAGTTTTCTTTAAGTGAGAAAGAATGCCATTGGTACAAAATATTAATTACATCGCGCTGAGTTATTCTTGAAGAAAAACATTTGATTTTTTTTTCAATAAATTTTTTCTGTTAGTTCGATTTTATTAAAAAAAAGTTGTAGATTAATGCATTAAAAAAAATATTCGAAAAAAGATGATAATGACTTTTCTAAAAGAAAAATTTTTTTTACTAAACAAAATTATAAACATGCTAAAAAAGTAGAAATTATGATTTACTATATACTCTCTTTAATTATAACATTCAATTGTTTCATTAATAATTGAAATCACTCATCGATCGCAATTTCAAATAATACGATCAAATTTTCAAACCTTATTTGTTCATTAATTCGTAATTGTCTTTTCAGCGATCTATGTTTATTCTCCATACATTATTTCTTATGTTTCTACTTATTGCTTTAACTAAGTTGAGTTATTTATGAGAAAAATATTGTTTTGGAGCTATCGCACAATAAAGAAAATATAATATTTTTTTAAATATAACAAACATCTAAATTGAAATTTTCAAAATATGCTCATTATATCTATCATTAAGTATTCAGAAGCACATAATCACATACATTACACAAAAACTATTGAGTCATTAAAATATGTTTTTAATATATAATTATTATTATTAAAGATCCTTATTGTTAAATACAGTCTTGTTCTTATTATATTAACTATAGTTTATAGTAACGATGGTAACCCTTTCTAATAATGTCACGCAAATATTTCAATGTTGGAAATAATGGAAACAGGGATCGAGTAAAACATCCTTTTAAAACTATTTTTTAGAAAATGTGTTTTTTTTAACATTTAAGTGTTAGACAAAATATTATAAAATTAGTATAGTCTTAATTAAACTCGTGGTTGGTTGTGGAGATTTTTTTGTAGAAATTTTGAAGGCGGACACAGACATTATAAGAAATTTTCAAATAGATAGCACGGGGAAATAGTAAGCATAATTTCAGAAAACACATCGATTAGAAACCTAGTCATATGGTACACTTTTTTGAAAATATTAGATTACATATAGCGTAGCGAAATTGTAAAAAAATTAAATAATTATAATTAGTAAAAAAAATACTATAGATATGAATATTTTATATACATAAAACATTATATTATACGCACTGAATTTTCAGTACTTGGGAATAACATTATTTTCTCATAATTATTCTTATTTCCTTTTGATATGTCTAATATGGTTTTAAATGGATACCGAGATCAGATCATCATTCCTGACAATAATTTAATATTTTTTTAAAGATTATAAATTCTTTTATTGTCGATGAATGTCCAAGAAAATTTCCAGTTAAACATTTTTTTTAATAATGTTCTAAAAATTATTATTTTTAATATTCTATAATTTATCAATTTTACTAAAATCAAAACGATTAAGGAAAATTATGTACCTTTTCAGTTCCAAAATAACGTGTTTGAAGAACTCGCGTACCGCAATAAAGTGTGTGTCTAGCGTGTTCCTTAGTGTCGTAAACGATATCAGTCGCAGCTGGTATAGGTGTTTTGGTAACTGGAACTGATTCTCCTGTTAGCATTGATTCATTTAAAATACAATTACCCGTAAGCAAAACTGCATCGCAAGGTAATATACATCCATATGAAGGTATAACAAGTATATCACCAGGAACCAAGTACTTGGCTGACACTGTGGCTGTTGTTCCTGTTGAACGATCTCGTAGCACAGTAGCTACGTCTGATGACGTAACCGTTGAACGAAGATTTCGTTGGTTCTATGAACGAGAAGAAACATTATTGCAATTTTAATAATTTTTAAAAAGTACATCTGTTTTAATGATTAAATTAATATAAATATAATATATTAAATTACTTATAATTTTATTATCAATCTATTAAATACTACATTAATCGATAAACAATTTTATTTAATAAGATTTTATGAGTAATATTTAAATTATTATTAACAGAAAAAAAATATAGTACCCTTCGTGTTTGCAAGACTGCCATTATAACTCCACAAGCTGACATAAATAAAATGACCATAGCATAATAAATATAATCATCAGAGATCCATAAACAAAAGCTGAATAATTGGAAGACATAAAAAGGATTAAGGACCTCTAATCCAAGTAATGTTAGAAAACCCTTGACGGGTACGACAATTTCATTATTTCCATAGATACCACGTCTCATGCTTTGTTGTATTGCACTTAATTCCAATGTCTGGTGCAGTGTTGAGCTCAATACACCAGTGTCAAGACCTCGTAACTTTAAATATTCACATTTTTCGGTATCCCAAATATAGATTAATTTCTTGCACGTAAACGTATATATCCATTGTACCTCTAAAAATTTAATAAAGAGTCTTTTATTAAAATTTCTTTTATATATAACTCAAATGTGAACTCTATAAATTTTCTTTAAATTATTCTTATATATCATTTACAAAGAAACTATTATTACATATTTTCTAATTCTATATATCTATATTTCAATTCTAAAATAAATATAAATTATTCAGTATTTATTTTTTATTAAAATTTTTACTTATTTTACAAAGTATAAAAAAGGAATATAAATTGATATAAATAAATTTCCGTTATCAAAAAATCATAAATTTCATGATTACCTTACTTATTTAAAATATAATTGATAAATAATTTTTATAAACAATTTACAAATAACAATAATGTAATTAAATTATTCGATGTTAACTAATTAGCATCTTTTTTCATTTATAGCATTAGTTTATTATAAATAAAATGATAATTATATAATAAAATATCAGCACTGCTTGGAAAAAATGATTAAAATAAATAATTACTGTCTTATTTCAAGTATTTATATAAAATTTAGTGAAATAACAAACATTAGATTCAAATTATTAATCATTTTATTGTGTTATAAATCTCTAGTGAGCTACAAGTTTTTTTAATTATAAATAATAGTAGAGATGAATTTCTGGTTATATGATTTATTAATTTTTATAATTATATTTACATTTATACTGTTTTTATGCAAAACATAAAAATGTAATTATATAATACTATGTAAATTAATTAATTTTTAAGAGAATAATACATACAATTTATGCATAATAATAAACTAATAAACTTTGTCATTCTCAATTTACTATGATAATAAATTGATTCGATTAAAATTTGGCAATTTATAAATAAAAAATAATAAATTTAAAGCAAATATTATATATATAATTATAGAGTAAGAAAAAACCTTCATGTACCTTTAAATTGACCACCAGACAAATGAAAAGATAAAGGCATTATTGTATGTTCTTTATTTTGTTCTTGTTCAACTGCAATAGTATCTTGTGTTTCAAATCGTGAAGCATTTAATTTTGTTGGTAAATCTTCCTCAAAAATTTTACTCTCACAAGTATTACTCCTTTAAATGGATAAAAATTATATTAAATAAAAATATATTTTATTTTTATTAAATGTTCTTTTATTGTTATTATATATTTTTTTATCTATCTCTAAAATTATTGTGTAAAACGATATTTTATAATTTTCAAATCTTATATGTATAAAATATGTTTTCATAATAGGTTTGTTATATATACAAGAAAATATAATAATATTTTATTTAAATTTGTAATCAAATTTATTAAATATATTTAAAACTCAGTTTTTCTTATTTACATGAAATTCAATTTGTTGAACAAAATGAAATAATATTTTATTTTTGCATATATAAACACATGCTTAAATGAAATTATATAAAATTGTAAATTAAAGTAATAAAATATTTGTTGTGTCAATATTTTATTAATCTCTTAAATGATATAAACAAATTTTAAAATAATAAATAATTTTATTTTAATGTTAAAATATTTATAATATAAAATTATATATACTGTGATATAAAATAAACTTAATTATATTATTGTAATATTTCATAATTAATAAGTTATGATTGATTTGAACAAAATTATCATTATAAATATATATATTTTAATTATTTTTGGTTAATATTTAAAATACATATTTTCTAAATTCACTAAATGTACAATTTCTATTTCATGTACGCTATTGGTATAATAAATGATTTTTAATAATACAGCAATATAAATATATATTTAAATTATACAATTACTATAAGTAAATATAATAAGTAGAACAATACATACCATATATCTTGAGCAGTTACAATTTTAATTTTTTTAACATGATAACTTGTATGCTTCCCCTGAAATCTTTCTAACAGTAAAACTGTTTCAGCTTCTTCAAGAGAGCACCGGGAATGGGTAGCTAATAACATAAGATGTGGTACCCAATGAAAAATAAGTCTTAACAGTCCACCTGTCATAATTATCATTAACCATGTTGCGGCAGTGTATGCTTTATTTCTTTTATACCTAATTTAACATATTAAAATCAATTATGAAATAAAGTAATTAAGTTATTTACAAATAAAAGAACTCTTCAATTACATTTTAATTTACACTTCTTTAATATTTTTTAAATACAATTTTATATGATAATTTCTTTACGATAATGTTGAATTTCATATAGTTATTTTATAATTTTTAATAATAAAAATAAATTTATTATAAACAATGTATAAGACAATTGGTTGTTACCAAACATTTTTAAAATTATATATTATTCAAAAATTTTTTTAATTATAAGTTTATTTCATCTCTTTTTTATTAGCAAACAGGAAATAAAAATTACTTGAATTTATTAAAAAAAATTCATATTATATAATTAATAAAAATATAATTTTTTTAATTCTAATAGATGTCTTAAACATATCTAAATTGACATTACCCATAAATTTCCATTTGATCTTCTTCACCTGCATTAATATAATCTATTCCATTTTTCAAGTGCAAAAGACCATTACCTCTAGTTCCTAAAATAATAAACCAAAATTTATCTTAACTAAGAAAACAAATTTTTATAAAACATTTTATATAAATTTTTAATTTAATAATTATAATTAAATATCTAAAAATCAATTTATATAATTACATTTATATATGTACACATTGATATAATATTAAAATTTATTTTTCAAATTCATTTTCTTACCCTCCAAAAGTTCAGTTTTTTGTTCTCGCTGTTGTTCAACATTATCATTGTTCGTTTGTGTTCCAAAAACACTGTAATTATTTCTGTTAAAATTTAGGGAGAGCTTATTTGGTGTAGTTGGCATTTTTGAGTAGTAACTTTAATATTTTAATAAAGTTTATTTGATTATTTTATTTACTTATTATATGAATATGTTACTTATTAATACATGTATGTAATCACATGTTTTATTTTATATATTTCAGACATACATATTCATGTACATTTGTATACGTACTGTCATGCACGTTCATATATAAAATACGCTACTACATTAAATGTATATTCTTTGGTTAAACTTTAAATACCAATTACATACACAGTATGTAAATCCATTAATGTTCAATTTATATATGTCAAATGCTTCAAAGCTGAATATGAATAAGAATTTCAAAAATAAGTGAACTGTCTGCTACCGATACCAGTTAATTGTCATTTTGAAAACTTTTCCTGATATTCTTTGAAAAATCAATATATAATAATAATTTTGCATTTGACAAGAGCTACTGCTATCGTTTAGAAGTTTCTGTAGTGAAGTTGGTGTCTTGTCAGTCACCGGGATCAGTGAGTTTTCTCCAGCCAATTTGAAAATCAACAATATTTTGCTCAAATTCACTCATACCTTGTTGCAATCTTTTGGAAGTTTGTAATTCTTCAAAATCACTCAACCAAAAGATGTCTTGATCAAATATAAAGGCACTTGCAATATGAAGTTGAATAGCTAATAAAAAATTTAAATATTTAATTCAATAAACATTGTACATGGACATATAATTTTTATAAAATACTAGTTAATTATTATTAATTAAAGAATTTCTTTTTCAAATACTACATTGAATTTAAAACATGAAAAATGTTGAAATATTTAATGAATTTATATTTTATTTTTTATAATTTACATTTAATTAGATTAAGCAGGGTATTCATTGTATTATAATATGGTATTAATTGAACTTAAATTTAAATAAAATCAAATTTTAAATGAAGTTTTATAATGTTGTGTTCATATAATTTATATGTATTTTATATACATATTATCAAGAAATGAATAATATTTATATCAAATATAATTTATATGGCAATATTTTATACCCTTAATTGGCTTTGAACAAAGATGAAGCTTTGTGGTAGTCGATCTTGTAAATTCTTTCTTCTTTATTTGTTCGCTACTACAAAATCTCAAATACATTACGAGTTAGCAAATATATTCTAAAACAGCAGTTGCTTAACTAAATGTCTTGTGAGAAATAAAATTGAATTGATTCAGACCACTTAACACTTATTTCACAAGCCACGCACTACGATGTCTTTTAATTGAATAAAAGAGGACCAGTAATTCTTTACTCTATTACTTGTAGTATCTCTCAGTATAGACTAACAATACTTGACCAGATTTTAGTGAACATCAATTGAATTTATAAATAATTATTAAAAATATTAAACTTAAAAATAAATGAAAATAAGAAAAGAAAAGCGAGGATAGAAGAAAAAAATCTGAGTAAAGTACAGATTGAACAATATTTTAGTGGTTTATACGATACAGCATTTAAACACAGCTATACCCGCCACGGGACTTCTAAGAACACAAAATTCCATAACAACGTTGTCGTTCATTCCTTCCATAAATATTTTGTACATGACGTTAGTCCAACGAAATGAATTTTATTACTTCAACTTTCGTGTTATAAAGTAAAAATAATATGAAATCGAACGAAAGAGAGAAAATAAAAACAGCCTTGAAAGGGAGTGAGCTTTGAAAAACAAAAAGAAAATCAACACCACTTATAAAGTATCATATCGTTTTTATGGACGTCGAAGTAATGTACTTTTCCTACTATTTTACTTTACGAAGAACGCATAAGTGGACCCCTGAATGATCAATCAATTATCCCAATGTTGATGAAATTTAACGTTGAGTAGGTCGATATCATCGAAAAGCTCATCACTAATTATATGATCATGGCCAACGATTATATTAAGCACATAGATCATCAATATGGCGAGAAATAAATATTCAGATAGCCAAATAGTCGAATTTTATCAATAGAATTTGATGAAATTGTTGATTTTTGCACGCACAGAGAGAACGTCAAGTTGCACGGCGCACATCAAGCGTTGCGAGATGATCGGAACTCGTTGATTTTATTATTCGCAATCGACTTTATATTCTAAAAAGTCGAGTTATTTCAATGTGATTTCCGGATCTCGTGATGACGTATGAGGCGACAATTTTTAATCAAATCGACGAAAACTACGACGAAGAGCAGCGAAAAAGCTTAATAAAGAGCTCACGAAAAGCTTCGGCCGAGCTCAAAGAAAAACGTAAAAATACATGTATTGGAGTATGATTGGCGAGTGAGTTAAAATTACGAGACGAGTACAAACGAGTGCTCGCGAATTGATGCGTTAAAACTGTGCGAGCAATCGACGGGAAATGTATCGAACGTCCCTGTAATTTCCGTGTCCTAGACCGATAATCTATAAGTTGAAGAGAGTCTGGCCAAAGTGTTTGGTTTCGGCACGGAATCGATGTAAGTGCGAGTGTAACTGCAAACGTAAATCTGGGATGCGCGCTTTATTCTCCGAGTTATTCGTCACGGAGTGACTGACGCACAGTTCGTGACCAAGTGACCGAGAACTAGCAGTGACGAGCGCTGATGGCGGCCGGGTGGATGTACACTTTAGCAGAAGGCGACCTCCTGGACTCGGACTCTCGCTCGATGTCGATCGTCCCGGCTGCTCCTGCTCGCGCCTGCGTAGACGAGCCACGAGTTTGCACAAAGCGCGTTTTCTCAAAAAAACCAAACGCCTCGCTTTCGTCTACTCGAGGACGAGTCTTTCCTCTTTCTCCTACTCCTTTCTCCATTTCCATTTCTTCCCATTTTTCAGCTCTTTTAACATTGGCCTTCGTACGTTCAACTCCGCCAATTAATACATACGCGTTTAAGATGTTTTAGAGAATAAACATTGAGCACGCGCGACTCCCTCCTCAACTCCCGACAACATAAAATAATAATCTAAAATCTATCGGCTATAAATACATGCCTGTAAAAAAATGTCAACAATTTGAAATCTCACTGTGAAATCTCTGAATCTCTGAATCCGGTTTTTTATTCATTATTGTTGAATCAATCGAAACAACTGAGCAATAAAAAGGTACGTGTATATTTTTCTTTTAGCTCGGCGCAAGTCCCTTTTAAACTGCTAACCGACTATCCACTACTAAATTCCTACATAATAACTTTATTATTACGAGGAAAACATATTTCGTTAATTATTGTTAATTCTGAAAGTAGTTTTAAAAAGATTATTTATTAATCCGTAAAAATGTGAATGCTTCACCTTTTTTTCTATTACGAGAAAGAAACGGCTTTATATACATGTATATATATATATATTTAAAATACATACACGTATTTTAAATGAAAATTTTACTCATTCTAAATTTATTATCATACAACATTTATTAACATCGACTTGAAACAAAATTAATTAATTAATTAATTATAAACATTAAGTTGTTCGCTAACAAGAATTTATAAATCAATTTAATAAATTACGGATACCTTATTATTTTCTTAACATTTATTCGATTTTATAGTGAATAAGCAACTTTTACGAGACAAATATATTATTAAAGTTAAATAAAATTATAATAACGGCACATTGCTTTAATTGTCAGATAAAGGACATTGTAGAATAAATTTTTCAAGTATTGTTTTATATTTTTTAAATATAAAAACAAATTCTAATTCTTTAATCTAACTATTAATTAATTTAATATGATTACTCAATTCATTTATGTAAAAATAAGTAATGTAAAAATGGCGGTATACAATTTAATTTACTGTAGAACACTAGTAATATACATCATATTACCTGCGTAATCGCATTCATATGACTCAGTAAAAATTAATTTTTAACTATTAATAATTAAATAATGTATTATATAATTAATTCACTAGAATTATATTGTATGACTTCACAGTTCTTTAAAAATATTATAATCATAATTTATTCTACATAACAAATACAAATTGTTAAAAAATTAGTTGTAAAATCTTTAGCTACTGACATTCATTTAAATTTTCCTTGAAATTTTAGCAATTTATTTAAACAATTTTATTTCTTAATCTTTAATATATCTAATACTTAAGTTTATAGGAATAAAATTAAATAAATTATTTATTTTACAAATTTTATAATTTTATATTTACATAATTTGAAGATAAACTCTATCATAGAAATAATTGTAGTCTTCAGTTATATATTGTATGAATTTTGATTACAAAATAATTCAATATTCGGTTGATTTGATATTAAAAACCAGTATTTAAGAGATAATTCTTAAATAGATAAATTAATTATAATAATTATTTAAAATTATTTAAATTTTAATCTTATAATTATACTATTAAATTAAATGACCTAATACATAATATTACACGAATAAGCAAGTTTTAATGAAATAAAAAAAATGCTTATAAGGTGAACTATATTTATAAAATATTTTTAATCAATGGGAAATAATTATTATTTTTTTAATTGGGACTATTTTCCTTATATTTTTATTATTTTACTTCTTCTTATTTTTGTTTATTCAATTATTATCATTTTGTATCTGCAACTTATAGTATTGTAATATTAATTGTTGAAAACATATTATGTAATATATTTTCATTTAATTAAATTAATACACAATGTAAAAAAAAATAATTTATTTACAAAAATACAATTAATTGTTTTTTATTTTATCCAATATTCAATAATCACAAAATATTTTTATAAATGAGAAAAATATTATTCATTTATTTCTTCTGTAGTATTCAGTTTTTATATAATTAATTTTGTTATTGGTTATCTTATAAATTATAGTAATTAATTACATGAAAGAAATAATATTATTTAAATTTACATCTTCTAAAAAAAAGCATCTGAGATAAATAAAATTATATCACCATTGTAATATTTATCAATAAGCATGCACAAGTACATAACAGACCTTGCCTATAACTAAAATGTTAAAGGGTACAAAGAGCAAATAAATTGAGTGATTACATGAATTTGGCTAATTATCTTTAATATTGATGCGCAAGGTCAATGTCAAAGTACACATACTTCACTTACAATGACTTTATATCTATATTACTCAAAGCTATATATAAATTAATCTTTTTTTTTTTAATGTCTATTTAAAAATTATTAATTTTTTTACTTTTTCTAATATATGTATACATATACATTAAATATATATTTTTTACGAACCAATAAAAAAACATAAATGATACATACATTGTTTTGTTTTTTATGTTTATACTAACGTTATTTATTTATTTACTTTTTACTTCAAATTACTTTAACAAAAATATTATTTTATTATTAAAAAATAGTTTTTAATTAATTTATTTTATATAATATACTTAATACTATAATTTTATATTTTTTATTTATTTTACTATGTATATAACTAATTGGAAAGTTATTATCATGCGTTTTACTTTTTCAATTATATAGATTAATTCATTAATATAATAAATATTATACATGTATAAAAATAACTAGTTATAAATAATAATTATTTCTCATAAATACAAATGCCAAAATACATTTTTTGCTAATGTAACAACCAAAATAATTATGATTAAACTTAAATATTATAAGAAGTAAAAGTATTTAGAGGCCGACTGGTACGTAATGTGCTTGTTTGTTATTGTTAATAAGCTTAATGTAAAAAAGGGTTGAGAAATAATAGAAAAAGTCTTAGGAGAGCTTTCTTTATCAAGAAACGTTTTATGAAACAGGAATGATCAGTTCGTCTCCAACCCTCGTCAATTAAACGAAGCATATTTCTTAATTATTGCCAATGGATACTGGATTTTAATAATTCTAAATTTTATTTATTTAAATAAAGTTTTCCCTTTCATTATTACAAACTTTCGTACAGCATGGAATACATAATTAATTTCATAAAATATATCAAATGAAAATTATGTAGAAATAAATAAAAATTATTTAAACATAAAATATTTTATATTTAACAATTATAATACAAAAAATGCCTCAAAATTTAATTCATAATAATTGAAGGGGAAGTCCGGCTACTGGGCATATCCGAACTCGTAAATCTCGATAATTTACTTGACATGGCTCGAGGTTATGTCACCTCTCAATAGCCATAAGAAGAAGAAATTTTCTCGAGCGGCAATACCTGAAAATTAGTTATTAGTCTTATTGACACTGTTCGAGCTGTCAGATCTACTTTTAGTATCTAAACAATGTATTAGTTCTTGTGTCTATTTCATCAGGGCTTATAAATTTTTTTTTTCTTAGAGCAATTATAATACAATTTAATTACAGCCATTAAATATTATTAAACTTTTGAAAATAATAAATTTGTATGTACATACATTAAATTAATAAATCAATTAATAAAGAAATATCAAGCAATGGATAATTTTAAATATTATTTTTTTTCTCTTGTACATATATATACATTATAAAATAAACTTTATTTAAATATTAGATAAATTTTAAAATAGTTTTCTGAATGTATGTAATTGATACTGTCGTTTTTCTTCTTCTTATTTGTTTATAATAAACTATTTCTTTTCAAGATATTTCATTTAAACATTATCTCTGTTCAATATCTTCATAGATTTAGTAATTTTTTTCTACATTATTTACTGTTTTTACACTAAATACACCAATGCACAATAAAAAATTAAGATATACTTTTAAAGTAAATTTACTTAATAAATCAAAAATTATCTCATATTTTTTTAAAACATATTCTAGAAATAATTGTTCTAAACTCTACAAATACGAAAACATATGAAATAAAAAAATTGGTTTTTTGTGTAACATTTAATGTAGGCTATGTACTTTTATATCACTTTAAATATTTAGAAAAAATTTGGAAAATATATATATATATATATTATTTCATATTTTTTGTATTAAAAATGACAAACAATTATATAAAGATAAGCCAAAAAAAAACATGGTATCCTATCGATAATATTGCTGATCGTATGTAAATTATACATCTTTATTATTTACGTATATTTTATAATATATATATATAATATAATAATAATAATAATAATAATAATAATAATAATAATAATAATAATAATAATAATAATAATATTTCCATTTTCAAATTAGTCTATTAAAAATCAATTAAATATTATTATCTGAAACATATTTTTAATTAAAGAATTTTCATAGAGTATCACGAGTGTAGAATTTGACCTTGACAAGATCATTCTTTACGAATTTTTTAAATCTATAACTAGTTATAATTTAATATTTCTTTAAATAGTGTATAACAAAACTTCTTCTGATAATAAAATATCTTAAATTATAATTAATGTTTTGTATAATAATTATAATAATTTTTTTTTATTACCATAATTTTTTTCATTGTCTGGTTTATGTGGAATTAGGAGAAATATAATAATATTACTTGCAACATTTCAAATTACAAAGAAATAATTCATAAGAAGTTTATGCATTATTTCAACGATTAAAATATAAATTAGTAAATAATTCAGACAAATTAAAATAATAAATTTCAGATTTAAGTAACTACATTACAATTTGATAATATTCTTTGCAATTATTGTTTATTTTTTTGAGAAATAAACAATTAATATTAATTGCGGAGTAATCAGTAAAATTTTTAATTTAATTGTTTGGCTAAATTAAAATTTTAAATTTCATATAATAATTTGAAAACAATTGGGAATATTTTGTCATACATTTTAAAAATAGTTTTTATAATATTTATATGATTTTATCTTACAAAATTTCTTTTAAATAAACATTTTGTCATATTCATATTATTTAAAATACAAATGTTAAGAAAATTTATTACTATACAATTTCATTTTTATAAAATATAAATTATAAAATTCTATTGTTTTGAAGTGTAATGAATTAAAATTAATGAACGTTGAAGTGCATTAATATAAATATACATACATGTAGACAATCTTCTTTTAATTTTTTATATAATAAATACTTTTTAATAAAAACTATTTTTTTAATAACAACAACAATTAATGTTATTTTTTAAAATAAAACTATATTTATATTTTATGTAAATATTTACTAACATGTTTTATACTATAAAAACATTCTTCATATTCTTAATTCATTGTATAAAACTCATTACTAACTTTCATTGAAATTTTAATTCAAAAATTTCTTGTACAAAAATACGTTCTAACTATTATAAAAAGATTCATTCTATTTCCAATATAATATAAATTTTATAGTATAATATAAAAATATTTGTCTGAAATTAATTTATGAAATCAATAAATAGTAGTAGTCATTTAAGTTTCATTTATTGATTTATAATTATTTTAATCATAATAAATAATTTTAAGGCATTGTCAATAAATAAAAATATTTATTAAAAGTGAATATAATAATTCAAAGCTAAAAAAATTTTATAATTGATAACGAATAAAAATTTTTTAATCCATTAATGTTGTCTGTATGTGTATCTACATATTAAAAATGTTTTAATTGATAAAATAAATGTATAAAATAATAAAATAAATACAATCAGAAACTATAATCGCGTAGCAAAGAATCATATACTATCAAATAATCTTATTTCAGCTACATTAAACATAATTGTATAGAGCAATAATTTTTTTATATGTAACATGAAGTTATTTTCTATAGAAAGAATATTTGTCGAGATTAAAGTTTAAATATGCGAGAAGAAGTACGAGAACCGAATCTTATCTTCTTTTTATCTTTTAAATTATGCGATTATCAAAAATGAAAATGATAAAATCTATTTGGTAGTTATAAATAATTTTAATAAAAATATATAAAATATAAATCAAATTTTATATGGAATTATAATTTTTAATACAAAGAAATGCTACGAATTTTTTTAGAAATATATTACCTGTTACAATAATTTATTATATTAATAGTAATTAATATCAATAATTCAATTAATAATACATATGTTATTTTACAAGTGCCATAAATAATATATTCATAATCAGTTTTTTATAAGTATAAATATATTTTATCATTTTTCAGATTAGTTAAAATTGTGGATGGTTAAATTTAAATAAAACGTTATGCATGAAGAAAAAATAATATTCAATATTAAAGTATTGAGTATTTTACCATATGCATTAATGTATATGTGTATATATATATATATATATATATTATTCAATATATATTTTACGAAATAAGTATCTATTTATTATGATTCAATAATTTCATTAAAATTTTTTTAAATTTATTATATTATTATTAAATTATGTGCATTTTTCATAGTATTTAAAATAATTCAAAAAGTTTATTAATATTATTTAAATATATTTGTATAATATAGACGTATACACACACACACACATCTATATATATAATTTAATATTAATATAATAAATAAAAAAAAAATTTAATGAAAATATTTAATTAGATTAAATAGACACCTATTTCGTAAAATCATCATGTAAGATATTAAAATAAATTCTGACATTGATGAAATTAAATATATTTTTGCCAATAAAAAGAGTATAAATATAGTGAATATTTGATTAGTAAAAATTATGATTGATTTATTTTTAAATAAATAGATTGTGAATTTAAATAAGTTATGAATTAAATCAACATATTATTAAAATATCGTTAAAAAGCAGGTATTTTTATTGTATTTACCAATTTAAATATTAATTACTGTTTCGTGAGTTTTATATAAAATTATTTATGTTTTAAGAAATAAAAAATTTACCATCATTGTATTTATTTCACTTCTTACAAATAACGTAATCCATATACGTAATTAGAGAAAATTATATATATATATATTAAATACTATTAAATATATAATTAATAATATTAATTTTCATTAGTTAATTAATTTTATATATATGTTCAAAATATTATTTAAATTATTTCAATGTAAAATATTAATTTTTTTGTTCTTGATCTGCAAGATAACGGGCACTTACCATCCATAATATCCATATTAATTAGTTTGTTGATTTGTTGATGTAGTTGTTCATTACTTCAGAAGATTAGATTATTTAAGAAATTTCATTATGATGAGCGCAGCGAAAGCATCCTTTCAATGATTTCATTAATTACGTCCGCCATCATAGAATATTAGTAATTCTATCACTAATTCAGCCTCAATTTGATAACAGTTTACTTCCTTACTTATCATATTGTTGATCAGGTTTTTTCTAGACAAAAATTTTCAATTAAGTATTTTTTAGTAGGAAATTTAATTATTTTGTTTAAAAATAGTAATAGTAACCATTACTATAGTTTACTTTTCCTTCACTGTAACTATCTACAATGAATCATGTTTTTCTTATCCTCATTTAAATCCTTTATTTTTTTCAATATACTGTAAATATGTTATGTTTTGATACTACAAAATTAAAAAATGTTTTCTTTTTCAATATTCAACGAAGAAAAGTCCAATTTAAGGATTTTTAACTGACTGATTAAAAAGCCAATGAAACGGGTATTTCTAAATATAAAAGAATTCTAATATATAAAAATTGATTTATGTTGAATAAATTAGTAATACATTATTGCTTAAAATATTTTATATTAAATGTATATTAATAAATCAAACATTAAAATTTAGAAACTTTTAAATATTGTGTATTCAATTTGCATTTTAAAAATGATGTATCAATATATTTTATAGAACCATTTTTAATATATAACTTAAGCATTATACATGTGTAGTAGTTAGGCACTTTATATAAAAAGATAATCATATTTAGAAATTGTTTAAAGTTTATGAATGAGTATTAATAATTAATAAAAATATCGCAATGCCATAATAAATATAAGATCTTTATACTTGGATAAATTACAATAATTTTTATATTTATATAATTACGAGTTTTTAATATTTTTATCGAATTTTAATTTTTTTATAAATGAATTTTCTAATAATACAAATATTAGTGTTATTGCACGTGCAAAAATTTAGAAAAAAAATTTGAATATTATGTATATAGCTAGCAGTAAAGGATTTCACGGAAAGATCAATATAAATATTTTAATTTAATCTCGAATGAATCTAGTAAGTAATAAATTATGCAAATTAAGTCTGTTAAAATCATACCGTTGATTTCTTTTAATTTTAACATCTATCCATTAGGTTAAACATTTTTAAATCACTCTGTAAGTCACACCGAAAAAAATGAAAAATAGATAAATTATTGCTTGGATTAGTAATACACGTACGTCTAGACGTTATCAAACTGGTTACGTTGCCGACAGTCACTGTTAACTCACCGATGCTTTAGTTTGTGTAAGTATAACTACAAATTAAGTTTGTGACCAATCATTTATAAACTTGACACATATATTAGCTCACGAGTTATATCTCAATATATATATATATATATATATAAGTATTCATATGATTGCATACATTCATCTTAATTTCTTTTGCTACATTACTAAGTAATGCGGTGTATAAATTAATCTAAATATATATAAATTTTTTATCCTTTTTATTCAGATATCATTCTATTTTATTATATTTATCGGGATTAAAGGTTTAAAGAAAAGGTTTAATGAATAATATGAATATTTATATTATGTATTGTGTAAAGAAAAAACAAACTCTTATTGCTACTATTATTTAGATAATAAATTGTGATATAAGTTAAAAGTGACATTTTGAATTGGATCGTTTTTGATTCTTCTGTTACGAATAAAAGATATTAAAATGTGCATGTAAAAAATATTTGGACGATCACTTAGATGTAATATTTTAAGTAAAATATATATATATATATATATATATATATTAGATATATATCCATATATACATATATATATTAAGTTATGTATAAGTAGATTAAATAAACATAAAATATAAAGGAACCTTTTAAATAAATTATTTAATTAATAGGATAAAAGTTATCAAATACAAGCGCATGCTTAATTTTCATTTAAAACATTTATATAATTTAAAAATAGAATATTGTACATAAATTATATGATTAAAATGTATGTTTTATTATAGAAATTGTCAAGTACATTAATGAAGTATATGAAATATACAAATTATGAAAATGGTTTGTTAAATTTAATTTTAAATTAGATGTAAAAAATTGAGTTTATGTCCTTGTTATTTTATAGTAATGTTAATAATTAGAATATGACTTTAGATGATAGATTTAAAAAAAAAAAAAAAAAAAAAAATACAATTATAAAATTCTTTTTATTTAAATGCTTATTTTATTTTAATTACGAATGCTTATGGACGTAAAAAATATTTAATTTGAAAAAGCATTATATAAAAAATGACTTGATTTAAAAATTATTTATACAGCATTATTAATAAAGCTATGTGAACGTACTTTTTTAAAATAATAAAATAATAAATATTGTGAGGTATGAAATCACTGAAAGACATAAAATTGTAGTATGGGAAATACGGTATATTGTAGGATTAAATCCACGACCTGCAGATGAAAAGTCAACAAACAGAGAGAGAGAGAGAGAGAGAGAGAGAGAGAGAGAGAGAGAGAGAGAGAGAGAAAAGGAGAGATCGTTACCTTATCTAATTCTTGTCAGGTGTACGAGTAGTTCTAAATGTACCTCTGCAGAAGAGGTCGAGTTACCTGTCCTGCATCCAAGTATCGAGGAAGGTCTTGCGATAAAGCGGGAACACGCGTTCGTCGCCGACAACCGCTGAACTGAAGAACGAGTGAAACTAAAGACCGAGGTAGGTGTGATTACGCCAGCAAACGTAACTAAACTAATGACGACAAGCGTCAACTATAATGTATGATTGTCACATACGCTTCGAATCTGTTACGGAATAAAAAAACGGATAAATGCCTGTAAAATTGCATAAATGGATGGAAAAATCACTTTCAATAAACTGATTGAAATATGAAAATGACACATAAATGCGCGCACTAAGCATCCAAGATCTTCAGTCCGAGCCAATGTACATATAATATACATGTATAAAATTGTTTCGAGCCAAGTGCAGGTGCAATCCAAAAGGCTATTTATTACAATATTAATAGTTATTAAATCGTAATAACTGCTATAAACCAAAGTATTTTATAATTTTTAATTAACATATTTACTAAGTTAAGCAAAATATTTGAAACTTTTCGTGGAGAGCAAGTGAAAGTTTTTATTGTATAACATCTCTGTGTATAATGGCACATTATGCACATTTATCAATATTGTGAATTTCTTTATATCTATTAATTATTTATCGATTAATCGATCAATTAATAATTAATTTATCATATAATAATTCTTTCATATTTTTATTAAACTTATGATTCCTTTGTAAATTAAATAATAATTATAAATAGTAAATATTAAAATCGATATCTACTTAAAACAAAGCTTATGTTTTTATCAACAAGTAATCTTAATAGTGTACAAAATTAAAAAAAATAATTTAAAAATATTCAAACTATTTTTTACGTAAAAATAACCAAAAATAAAATAACATTAAATAAACTTAATGAATGTTGAGTAATGCTAAATATATATTTTAACGCTTCTCAATCCATAATTAGTTTAGTATTTCTACACGTGTACGTATACTGTCTTTCATTATTTCGGCATTATCATTTTTGATGGAAAAATTAGATATAGATACAAAGATAAATAAATGGATATATAGATAAATAGATATATTGTATACAGAGAAAAAAGTCATGGAAATTCTTAGCTAGTCTATATTATTTTTGTTAAAAATATTCCAGTTTTTTATACTTATAATTTTAAATCAACTACATTGATTTTACTTAAACATTATTTCTATTTTTAATATCCACTAATTTAATTTAATTATTAAGAAAAATACATTACTTATTACGAGTTTCATCAAATGAAATTATAGTTTAATAAAAATTAATTGTCAAAATATATTATTTAAGTATTTTAAAAAAATTTAATTATACTCGATATAAATTTTTTTTCAATTACTAAATACTAAATACTAAAATATGTTTAAAATTATTTTACTATTAGAGTGTATTAACGTAATTAGTCTTGTCTAAAGATTTATTTTCGTTTATTATTCATTTAAAATTTATTAATAGTATATTTTATTCTTCTTATTATTCGAGTATCCTGAGTGTACATGAAAAAATTTTATACATGTATATACTTATACATAGATCAATCATGTTACAAATCACATTGGTTAAATTAACTATGCAAATAAATATTATTGAATCTTTAATATTATTAATGAAAAATTATTAATAATATGAAATTATTATAAACATCTTGATATTAACAAAAGTATTTTGTGAAGCCGAAAAAATATCTACAATTTTAATTCTCAATCACATTAATACATTCCTTTTTCCAATGCATGTGTGTTATCTATTTTTTATCCATTATTTTTTAATTACGTAAATACATATTTAATACCTACTGTTATTTAGTAGAACAATAATTTTAAGTTATTAAAAAAATTAAACCGAAATCCTTGTATAAAATTACGTTTATTTACTGACATAATCTAAATTATAAATGATAAATTAGATAATATATATAATTCAGAATTTGATTGAAATGAGAGATACTTGTGAAACTGTTGATTTATTACAAAATACAATATATTTATCTTTTTCTTATAGATTTCCTAATCAACTATTCACGGCAATGAAGAAAGATACCAAAGAAATATTAAAAGAAATGTGAAGAAAGTTTGGATATAATATTGATTGTATTAAATTTCTTTATCCTTATTTTAATGTAAAATACAGATTTTTAAAATATTGTTTTGGAGCTATGATACATACTACATCGTGAAGATCAACAAAAAAAAAAGTTGTAAAACAACTGCAAATGTAGAAGTTTAAAAATTACTCGTAAAATAAAAAAAATTTCTTTTTATGATAAGTAAAACTGACTAAGATTTGAATCGAGATATTTTTAAAATATTGAAAATTAACCAAATGTCATCTTTTTTTACGAAAACTGAAATAATTTTTAATAATTTTTAATTAAAAACGTTTTTTATATAATAAATAAATAATTTTTAAATATTAAAAAAAAAATTTAGTTCACGATGTGCACAAAAGTGTTTTAAATATTCCCACAAAAATTTAAATTAATCGGATAATTTGTATTCCATGTAGAATATCAGATATTTTAAAAAATATAGTTTTCGAGAAAATATCGTTTAAGAGTTTTAATTTATGATCTTTAAATTTAAAATTTTAATTTTTATTACAGCATCATTTTTAAATATTTTAAAACAAATTCTAATACCATGATATATTGTTATTAAAATATTATATTATTGAAATATGCGAAAAAAATTGATTTTCGAAAGCGTTATACTATATAAGACCTTACATAAAATTACAAATACAACATGCAATTTATAATTAATTCAATGAATACTCGATAATAATTTCAGTATAAATGATAACCAAACTCAATTATGAGATATAATATAGAAAGTAAAATATTTACATTCAATTGTATTATATAATTAAAACTACTAGAGCTAACATTGATAAAGACTAAATTTATTTCAGACAAGTTTTAAATTGTTTCCAATTATTTTAAGCTAAAATTATTTTGGAAGTTAATAATTAAAATATAAAATTGAAATTAATAAATATAAATGTAAAAAAAGTTAATGTAATTGAAAGTAAATATTATTTGCAAAGATGTTAAAAATTTTAAAAAATATTGAAAAAGAAAACTAAAAAACTTCTAAATAAAATATAATTCAATGGATCATAAAATCTAAAATTCAATCAATAATTTTATTATATATATTCAAATAATAAGAATGTGGTAAATTTTTATATTCTGTTTAAATTTTAAGAAATTAATTTGTTAAAACTGACTAATATGATAAAAATAATCATAGATATCAAGTATAGTTTATACTATAACTAATGATTACAAATGCTATTAAGAGAAATATGTTATTGAATAATCTATAAATCTTAGCGTGGATAATTTATTAAAATCTAAATATACATGTATATGTATCAATATAGCTGTGTATACTAACTTATTTTCATCAACGGCCGTTTCTGTGGTTGTAGAATGAAATATAAAATTTTTATTAGAGTCGATCTATTTTATAGTATTATATTATAGAGTGCATAATTTATTTATCATTAATATATATTGAATATAAATCCCTTAAAGCTTAGTTGCTGCTCTAATAGAAAAATAATAAATTATACAAAGATAATTAGGAAAATTATAGAAAAGCTGAAATCTGTAGAATGGAAAAAATTTAAAAATCTAATTTTTATTTTCATACATATGCATGTAATATTTGATCTAAGTAGATAGATAAATAAAATGAAAAATAAATTTGTTTAATAGCACTGTTAAATCGATAACGGGCAAAGGAAGATAAAAAGACGCAGTGGTAAGATCGAAAAGAATAAAAAAATGAGAATGATAATCAACCTAAAGAGATGCATGCGATTGAGTGGATTATAATGTAAAAAATTATATTTTTGAAGGATTATGTGAGTTAACTTTTTTCCCCCTATATTCGCTCTCTGTATAAAAAGATAAAAAGTTATCTCTCCTATTTTTTTATTTTTCTATTTTATAGATCTGTTTATTGCTTCAACTCTAAACTTGCCATTCTGTAATGCCAATAATTACAATCAATTTCAACTATTCACCTTAAATTAAAGTATATAATATCAAACTAGTTTAATTAAATATCAATTTTTAGAGATAAAAAGTAGACTATTAGAAACTACTGAGTTTCTATTTTGTTTTGATTTCTGCCTTTAAATACTAATAATTCTATTGTACATTCTTATTTTATGTCACTTATTTTATACTTCTTATTTTATACTACTTAGAAGGATATTAGAAAAACATATATGAAAATGATTAAAACGTTTAATCGTCATTTATTATGTAAATAATAATCAACAATAAGTCACCAATAATATAAAATTTATATAATAATTTCTATTTCTTTGCGTACCTTGGTTTTTATTTGTTATAAAAGTATATTATGTTTATATTATAATATAGAAGGGCTGTATTTTCTTTGAGAGAGACTTTAACAGCTCATTTTTTTAAATAAGATTATTACATTTATACATTTTTAATATATAAAAGTATTTCAATATTTTTATTTACGAAATATATTAATTTTTTCTCTCTGTTTTTTATATTTTTTTACGCTTATATATAAAGTAAATAAAGACGTGAATAGAGCTTATGTTATCATTAAAAAAAAAGCTTATGAAATATAATATTTAAAGTATAAAAAACTATGAAAAATCATTTAATGACTTAAATCTTTATCATCTACTTTTTAACAAATTTCTAAATTTAATTTTCTAAGTATAATTATTTTATAAATAAATTTTATAAAATTTAGAATTTGCTGTATTTAGATTTGCAAATTATAAATCAATGATTACAACAAATTCAAAATAAAGTTTTCTTACAATTTTTACAATCTATTAAAAATAAAATAAACATTTATCATATTTTACCAATATCAATTGTTTATCATATATTTTTATACATTTTTTTTATAAAAAATTGAATTTATCATTAATTTATACATTTACATTTTTTTTATGAAATTTTTTTTTGACTTAATAATAAGATTCATTCTAATATGTATTTATAATATCTTATTAAATTTTATTATTTAAATAAATTTAATTAATTTATCAAGAATTGAAAAATAAGTTTTTTACTTTTTTTGATACATTCAATTTTTCATAATTAACAAAAATTATAAAATTTTTATAATGCACATTTTTGTTTAGCACAACAATACTTTCAAAGTGTTTTGAACCAAAGAAAGTAAGAAATAATTGAAATACAGAAATTTTTAATATACAGAAAAAAAGTCTACAGTTTTTATAGATTAAAAATCTATATGTCCATTCACGCATAAGAGGTTAGATAACATAAATATATATCAATATTATACTTATAAAAAATCATAATTATTTAGTGAAAGTTATTTATTTGATATGTTCAAATTGAATTATTTTTCTTTAATGTATACAACGTATATAGAAAATCAAGTATTGCTTTTACTTTTTAAATTGATTCATTTTTTATGATAAAAACGCCTGCCTATAAAGCCTAATTCATAAACAATATATTATAATTATGTAAATAAATAAATTGTTTTAATAAATGTATATTTTTAGTATAAAACAATATTTTCTTAAAATATTATAAAAAATTGAGAAATTAAATAGCTTAAAAATAATAGGTTTTAAGTACAGATTAGAAAATTTTAATGTTTTTAAAACATTACTGGAACATTACAGAATATTTATTTATTCATGACAATAATTATTTTTTATTAAGTCTATTCTTAAATTTAATTGAATTCAATGCTTCTGTATAAATTTTTTGTATAATTATGATCCTATAATTAGAATATTTGACACTATACTGTTCTTCGATATTTGAAACATCGAATAAACATTTGAAATTATATTCAAATGAGTAGAAAATAAAAATTAATAATTTTTTTTTTAAAAAAATTATTTGCTAAATATATATAAATTTTTTGAAACTTTTTGAATATTTTTATTTTATATTCTTAATTTATTTTAATATTTTTTTTTTTTAAACCAATGCGCTTTAAACAAAGTTCAATATTGTGTATAACAGATTTACATTTCATTTTTTTAATTCAATGTCCAATTGGTAACAAATAATATTTAAAAATCTAATAAAAATTAATAAAAGTACAATTTCGTTTGTACTTGGTTTCAAAAATAAAATAAAAATTAAAAATATGCAAGCTCTAAAAAACATGTAGAAGCTTGTCACGGCAAATATGCGTGTTATTAATGAAATATTGTATCATTATAAAGTTGTTATTATATAAAATTACGCATAATATAACATTTTGTCAGGGATTTCTCAAAACACCTTCTTCTTCGTTTTATCCAGCAGAACATTATCATGGTAACTGATCTCCTGTCCGGCCAAAGCTGGGTGCAAGTAATGTGACTCAACGTCGATCTTTTCTTTAACTCCAGAATCGAGAACCATTGAATGATGTGGTCCTGTTCTATGCATTAAAGATGCAGCAACACGTACTTGCTGATTCTGAAGAGATGGCACTTCTTCGTCGTCGTCATCTTTTGGAAGTTCTCGTAAATCCGGAATCGTCTCTGGAGCCAAGGCTGATGGTGGTAATGGTGCAGGAGTGGAAGGTGACGATAATAAAGGTGAAGGCTGCACCTGATCGTCACTCGTTGATCCATTGAATTCTTGGACATTTAGTGGCTTGATATTAGTTTTTTCATCCTGGCTATATTTATGTAATAGCTCATTCAACTTGGCCAATAAATCCTGTGCACCTTCATACTCTATAGCTTTGAAAAAAAATGTAATAAATTAGTTAAGTTTTATTGCTGTCAAGTATGTTTAAGAAATGTCAAATATATTGAAATTTTTTTTTTTTTTTGTAGTCAACTACATCAGTACTTCTTAATCTGATATAATTTTCTAATAAATTATTGTTCAGGGATATTTGAAATTAGATTACATTAAAGCTAGTTGACGACAAGTGCAAATAACAAAAATGTAAATAACTTTAATTAAGAAGGATTAATCTATTTCTAATAACTTATGATTTAATTATTTTTAATAGAGAATAAGTAATCCTAATAATAGATTTTTACATTGCAAGATTCATGCAGTAAAAGTTTGATGTCCGGAATAAAATATAAATTAACTATCACTATGGACTCATAGTATAATAGCGCATGTATTATTATTAATGAATGACAAATTTCAATGTAAATACATACAATAATAAACATGTATGTTTTATTTGTATAATCTACATAAAGAAAAATGTATGTATATTAAATACAATCTGCACAAAATATTTATAATTAAATTTTGCGAATTAATAAAATGTGAAAAGGTAGAACGGCTTTATTATGTCTTATTCACAATTATTTATTTAGTTTGGTTAGAGTTGGCTTTGTTGAAGTGTTCGTACTATATGAAGAAAGAGAGAGAGAAAAAGAAGTAGAAAACAAAAGTAGGTACAAGAAAAAAAAGAAAGACAGAGAAAGGGAGAGAGAGAGAGAGAGAGAGAGAGAGAGAGAGAAAGAGGGATTAGATTAGATTAAACAATATTATTTATTATACATTATGCTCTACAAAAAAATTACAAATTAGGTATCCCAATTAGGTAAAATTAGGCAAAAAATTACAAAAAGGTAAAATTGTAAATTAGGTAATATAAAATAATCAGTAAATATAAAAGTATAAACAACCTTGAGATTACCTAATTCTACAGACTTAAAACTATTATACATATTTAAATACATATAAAAAAATATAATACAAAAGATATAGACTATGGACTATGATATAAAATATATAAAGTATAAAATATAAACTCTAACATGAATATTTAACATATTACTATATAAAACATATAAAATATTTAACATGTTACTATAGAAAATAAACAATACAAAAATTCATGCAGTATAATGTAGTATTGGTTAGTATTTATTTATGGTATTTATGAGTACAGCTAGCATCTAAGTACTTGCAGTCTCTAATGCAACTAGATGCACGCGTGCTCTTGATTTGAAGCCGTTAATATCGCTGATGTCTCTTATGCTGGGAGAGAGGGTATTGCAGAGGTATGATATGAAAAAAATTTCTCAGGGTCTGCATACAAAGGGAGGGGATGTCCAAAGGTATCACATTCCCCTTTACAGGACGAACAAATACTTTGAATTAGAGTGAGCAAAAAGAACAAATAAAATAACAATTATATTTTTGTAACGAGTAAGAGAGTGTGTTCTTTTATTGTTAAACTTAAATAATTTTTATATAAAAATCTAGCACACACGTGGGGTTATTTTTTATTCAATAGTAAGGTTCTGAAATGAATCGTTTGATTTTTTTTTTCTATCAATCTCTCGTATTCCACAGTGGTAGTAATTGAGCTGCACATTCCTTTCCTTCTTAGGTTTGGACATGAGCAGCTTTCCAGGATTCGGTCTCGAGAGATACTTTAGCACAAGTTACACGCGTATAAACTGAGTTGTACATGTCAGACATGTACATCGACATTAGAGGCATTAGTGCAAGGGAGTAAAGTGCATGACAAAACGCTTAATTCGTTATAGTGACAAAGAGCGGAATTGCGAAGGACGACACATTTTTAGTGCTCGGCTAATGCGCAAAAATTCCTGTTATTTCATCTATACATAATATTTCATTTATACATGAATTTACAATTATCTTATCAAATATTGTATAATAATTTAAATAAACAGTTTTCAGTAGTCTTTATTTTTTTAATATTTGTAATAGACATAACAGAGAAGAAACTTTTAAATTTTCGTACACCCTATTAAATGGATATAATTTAAAATTAGGTTAGTAAGTAAATTTTTTTAGAATTGCAATTTTCACACTTTATTTTTTTTTTAATTATATCAACATGTAGCATTGCAATATATCTAAGAATCGCTGTTATAAATCCAAAAAAAAGTTAGTTTATCGAATACAAACGAAATTTCCGTAAAAAATAAATTACTCCATTAATAAACTATTTTTATGTCACAATATCTATGTAAATTATGTAAAATACTCTAAATCTTTGTATTAATAATTATATAATTCAATATTGTTTATTAAAATTTCTTTATAAATACTGGAATATATGTATTATTATTATTATTATTATTATTATTATATAATGCATAAAAATGAATTATCTATGCTCTAAATAGCATTTGCAATTATTTAATATTTTATTATTTTATTCAATATTTAATAATATATTTAATGGGTATTTATGTTATAATTAGATTAAATTATAACATAAGGTAATCTACAATATTAACAGAATTATATAGAAGTCAAATACATGTAAAACATAAATACCGATTAATTATGCTATTAAATATTTAATAAAATAATAGAATTTTTGATCATTTTTATTCTCGTATTTTATGCAATTCAAAATATTTTAACAAAATGTAAGATACAAAATTTCTTGTACTATAACTATCTTTTTTAAAATCATTGAAGAAACTAAAATCGTCAAATGCATTGAGCTAGACATTCGTAAATTTTAGCATAATGTAATTAAAATTAGTATTATTGGAAAACTAATAATTTGATCAAGCTAAAATTTTGTACAAATAAGTTTCATATTAGACACCTTAATTTCCCAAAAATAGAGTTCTAAATATCAAAACCAAAATAGTCACAAATTTTTTAATTAATTTAAAAATTTTGCGGTTCGTGATAAATTTCTCTTAATCTTCTCCTGATTCATCTAATTTTCCAATCAGTTTATCTAAAAATGAATTTTCTTCATAATTTTATCAGCTACAATTCGTCTATTTACACTATAGTCTTAAAATTACTATTTTTCAGTTTAACAAAAAAAATTTTTATAACAAAAAAAGCATTTTTTCATTAAAATTGTTAATAAAAAAAAATCCTGAATATTATGAGTGGCATTTTAAAATCAAAATAAGAATCTAGTGATTTTTTTTACGAATATTGATATGCATCACTAACAGCATTTTTTCAAGATCAAAAAAGTGCTCTATTGCTTGGACTAATAACACATACATATACCTAAAATATTTTGAATAACAGCATTCTATCGTAATCTTCCGAATTTTTATGATGATTTTTTGATCAGCGTTTATGTTCTGAAAGGATTAGATCTTATATAAATAACACTCAATTTAAAAAAAGAAAATAATAAAATATTTAACACAATTTTTTTGGTTATTTTTATTTTAAGCCATTGTTTGTATTTTTCGTTTTTGTAACACAGCGCGACCAACCGCCTAGTGAAATAGCGTAATGAGGTAAAATTTTGGCTTACCGCTTGGTAAAATTACTCTGAAGATTTTTTTAATGTTAAAAAAAGTTTTTAATGGTAACTGTATGCATGTGTTGATAAATTCAGGGTGTCACTGATTACTCTGATCCTTAAATGATGGTTTGAACTCAAAATTTTGTGCATATAATGGACGTTATAATCGATTCTGGTTATTTTTGGGTTCTGAGAACGCGGATGACCGGTGATCTTCTCGAAAGCCTTATGCAATTTTTTTTAATTACAATTTACACGTAATTTTATTCTTAAAGACTATTCTTTAACATTTAAAAGTCTTTATTAGGCCATAAACAAATTTTTACTGTGTAAATCTGTTTCAACAGTTATTTCATTGCACTCTTTTAAAAAATTCAAAAACATCCTTCGCACAAAGTAAAATTCTGCCACTTCTAATAATTGAAAAAAAGGGTCAAATAGAAAAAACTCGCCTACACATTTTTCGACCTCCTCGAAATTGCTACGACAATCGGTGGCTTTAAAAAACATATCCATCGATATTTTTTGGATGGACGATGTACGATTCTTAAAAAAATTTAATAAAATAAGAATATAAATATCAAATAGAAATCACATATATTTGCCGTGTTTACAATCGAAGCTGTATTACAAAAATCGCACTTTAGCAAATACTAATATTCGTATTCATGATTTTTATATTCTGCATTTTCATATAATCGGAATGAATAACTTAAATTATCAAATGTGCTGTCTTTTATTGTCTAGAATAGAGTGTTCATAATTGAACTTCGAAGTGAACATCAAGTAAAACCAAAAAAAACGCAATAGAAGCAAAACTAATTTCGTATTTATGACCCTGACAATAAGAACTGCGGCATATCTTTTCAAAGAAATCAAAAAAAATTAGAAGTAAAGTACAGGAAGCATCAATACATTCAACAGTTGGATTCAAGAATGAATTAGTGTGTGAAATTTAAAGTTTTAGTTAAACTCCGCAACTACAAAATAAAAAATAAAATCGCTTATTCACATTAACAAGATAGTATATCTTCTTCTAATGAAATCGTTGTATTTTGTTTTATTTAATTACCGAATTCATGGTTGAATTAAAATCATTTTTTTACTTTCCTCACATTTTCTGTTCTATAACAATAGGTGTATAAAATATAAAATTTTTCATGACTTCAAAATTACAAAAAAAATTATTAAAAATCTAATGATTTTTTATATATCGCTAAATAGTTTTTTTCATGAGCTAAAAAGTGCTCTATTGCTTGGAATTAATAATAGGATTCAATTAAATAATGAAATAAATTTATAATTAAACAATTATATGTAATGCGATGAAAATGGTTGATAAACATTAAAATATTTTAAATAACATATGAATTTAAAAAAAATATCTATAAACACTTGATTTCTTACAAAATTTAAATAAAAACGATTTGAGATTTTGAGTCTTGATAGATATAAGTTGTAATGAAAATAAAAATAAAAAGGTTTCCACTATTTAAAAAACTAGTTGAACAACCGAGTGTTTCAAAATTGATAGATTAAAAAAAAAAAAGAAAAAAGAGTTAAATAAACATGTTTTTCGACTGATGCGGACTAAATAATAATGCATTTAAGAGCAGGTTTTCATTTTAACAATTTAATTATAAAAATATTTAACTAATATAAATGGAATGAAATGAAGTCTGAAGAAACTGAATATTTCCTATGGTTCTGATCAATTACAAACTTTATCATTCACCAAAAGGAATGAAAGGGCTTTTTGCCCAACGTTTGAATGCTCGTGGACAAGTGCAGTTGATTTATCGTCAGTATTTATCGGTGTTGGTTTCTTCAATCCTTTGTGTAATAACATAAAAATAATATTCCTAATTATTGCTCTCTTATTGCTATGCAGTGAAATGCATATACTGATGAATTTTAGTTAATTGACTTATTTAAAATTCATGGGTTCATATTTAATGTAGAAAGACTTGGTGAAGATAGGTAATGGCAAAAGAGAGTGAGAGAGAGAGAGAGAGAGAGAGAGAGAGCGAGTGAGTGAGGGTGGGGAGGGGAGGGGAGGGGGGGCGAGAGAAAGACTTACCCAATTTTTCAAGCTTCTCAAGTTTTTCAAGGCCTTCAAGTTTAGTAAGCTTGTCGAGTTTATCAACCCCAACACCAGGTTCACTGAGCTGCTTGAAAAGCTGCAAAAACCTCTCATTAGCCTTTCCGCTGCCAGAACTCTTGCTGGAGCCATTGAGGTTCGGATTGAGCAAGAGGTCTGGGGTATCGTGTACAGCTCCTGGTATTTCAGAAACTTGTTCTGTTTGTTCGGGTGAAACTGATTCCTTAACAGCCTCCTGTAGCTCAACCTGCTGCTGCGAATGTTTATGAAGTTGCTGATACTGTTGATGGATTTGCTCCAAATGCAATTGGCGCGGCTGGTTGCCGATGTGGCCAGACTCCAGCTCCAGTGACTGCAACAGGCTATTTAGATCCGGCTTAATACGAGATGACTCCATACACGAGCTACACGAGCAGTTCGTGATTATCTGAACCTTTTTCTGCATTGTTGTTGGCTTGTCATCTTTGTCTCGACAGTCAAGGGTCACCTGTGAGATTATTATTTAATAAATTCCGAGTTATTCGAATCTTAACATTATAAACATTCTACATTACTTTTAAACTTCATTGGGGAACATGAATTAAAATGAAAATTATACAAGCTGTAAATAATATTATTCAATTTTTTGAGTTTGAACTTATAAATGCTTTATCTTTGTGTATTTAATTGTGTATATTTTTATTAATATTAATAAAAATAAATTGCAATTCATAATAATTATTCAACTAAAAATTTCAATAAATAAATAAATAAATGGTGTTGATCATTTATATAATTGTACACAAATACAACTATTGCGAACAATGTAACTTCGTCATTTTCTTAAATAACATTCAAAATTACTTATTGTGAATCAATTATTTCAATGTAAACATTGGATGCAATACTTTAAATATAAAATTAGTCATTAATAAATTTTGTATATACTTTCCATTAAGTATTAAATAAATAAATGTAAAATGTAAAAATAAAATATAAAATTCATTCGTAACAATGTAATTGTATACCGAATGGCTTGGCAGATATTTTTCGATCTTTTAATTTGTTTATACAAATTTCTCATAGAAATTGTTGTTATATAAAATAATTTTTTATTTAGATTAAGTTATAATTGCATATATATATATATATTAAATCGTTATATATTAAAATACGTTTTATTGATTAAATATTAAATGTTTATCATTATTTGACGACTAGTAAATGACATTTATTACATGTATATCACTTGAAATTTTTCTAAATTTTTAATAAAATCGATGTTTTAAATAAAAATTTTTCAGTTCAATTTTTCAACAAATATATTTAATTTTCTCAAAAATAAGAAAAAAAAGTTGTAACGAATGAAAAAAACTATATAATTATCATTCATCATTATCATCAATTAATTATTTCAATACATAAGGTCAAAACATGAGAACATATTGAACAATTAGAGTATAAAAAAAATTTAGTTTCAATATTTTATAATAGGCAAGACTCCCATGATTGTTAATGACTTCTTACGATAAGAAAGTATACTTTTTTTAGTTCTAAAGGGAGAAAAATATGCAAGAGTCGTTACATGTAATATTATAGGCTAAACAAATAGTATTACGCGAGTACAATACTGAGGAATTAAAAAAATGAAATTGAATTTGAGTTGTTGTTGTAATTTACCGAACATGAATATCAAGATATATAGCTTATAATAATTACTAGTTTTTTTTAATTCATATTTGAGAAATGAAACAGTGAAATTTAATATTTCTATTGTGAAAAAAAAATACAAAAGCCTTATATGTCGTTTATACGCTTACAAAGCGTTTGATTGAAGTAAAAACAAACAATTTTTGGATCGCAAATTATGTATTGTCTCTTCGATTAATACTAGTACAATTTATGATGAATTATTTATTTTTTAAGAAGAGAAGATTTATGCCTTTGAGATTGATAGTGTAAGTTGATCGATGTTTTAAAATGAATTGTTTAAGTAAATCCTTATTTTTCTTAATATATTATTGATATTATATTATTATTAATTATTTAATCTAAATTTTATTTTTAAACTATTTTCAGTAGTTCATATTTATATAATAAGATGTAAAGCGAATTTTTCTATTTACTACTTAAACTATAAATAGAGTAATTATAAATGTTGATTTAACTTAACTTGATGATTAATTATAATTTTTTTATAAATAATAAAAGACAATATTAATATTTTATATAATTTTTTAAAAGCAATGGTTATCATCAGAACTTTATAGTACTAAAAAGAAACGGATATTGAGATTGTTATTCTTGTCAATAAATAAATTTAATAGTAATAAATTGTAAAATTTAGAGTATTTCAACGCAACTTTTGTAGCAGCTTTAAAAATATTTATTTAAATCATTTTTTATTTCATAATAGTTACAGTAACAGAATTTAATCGTTCTTTTAGACTAAGATTTAAAACAAAATAAAATTCACAAAATAAAAATGTATAATATATATGTATATAATAAATTTAAGTTAAAGGAATTATAAATAAAAATTTTAGTTAGAATATCGAAAATTAGAGATATTAACATATATTTAAAATATTAACAATTGTAACATAATTATTGAACATATAATAATATTTAAATATTATTATATAAAATGTTATTTTTTTTCTCTGTATTGAAAATGTCAAACAAATATATTTTTTGAAAAGAATTACTTTAAGAAATAAATTTATTTATTTTTTCAAATATAATTCTTATTATCGATTTTTTAATAGTTCTATAATTAATATAAAAGTTAAAGTTAAGATATATATATACAATTTATAAATTTTAAATATATATAAAAGTTAAAATAAAATGAATAATATTTTTAATATTTTTAAAATTAATAAATTAAGTTAAATAAATTATAAATAATTCTTTGCAATTATCAAAAAATATTTGTTCATAAACATACTAAACAAAATTATGCCATGAAGAAAAAGTTTAGAATTAAATTTGAATATTGATCATAAATTGATATTTCCAATAAGTCCGAATTAAGAAATTCAAAAAAGAAAAATGTTCAAAAATTCCATAAATATGTTAATAAAAAAAGGTGTTAAAAAAGGTTTCTTTCGGCAGTAATTGAATTTCTATTGTCAGTCTTTCTAATGTAAAAGTACCGCAAGCCATTCCAGCAGGATGAGTAAGAGTAAAAGTTAAAAAGCAAAATAACAAGAAGCGCAGTAAAATTCTTCGGCTTAAATAGAAATATGAAAAAAATATTTGCATTTAATTATATAAATTTTCATAAATCAATCTATTTATAAATAAATACAAGGGTTTAAATTTTAGTTCTAAGCAATAGTTGGATGTTTAAAAGCTTTTTTCCTCAAATTTATACATTGTCAAATGCAAAAAAAAATAAAAAAATATAACGTGTACATAAAAGTAAATTAAAATTCGATGGTAGCTGTAGAGTAGAAGAATTCAATGTGTCTACTTTTTCATAAATTAAATTTTATAAACAAATACACTAAAATATTATTATAGTCTTGAAAGAAACTATGACTCATTGGAGGAAGATACATATTCGCTATTTTTACATAATTTTAGGAGGGTGCAAATCTTCCATGATCAGGAACAAGTTGGAGAAGGAGTGACCGAAGATTAAATCCATGATGTAGATATTTTAGAAGGGACCCATGTCATGAGTATTAAAATGAGCTGTCTGAAAAACTAAAGTACTGCTCATAACAGTCATGAAACCAAAGTCATATTCAAGCTCATCTCTATAAAAAACCAATACTTCGGGATGTAGTCCTAAGAAATTGCCAGTAGAAAATAAGTACTTTCTGAATTTTATAATAAGAAGAATAAAATTATATTAATGATATTTCTAGAAGAAACTAATATTAGGCTACCGAATTTGAAGGACAAATCATTAAATATGGATAAATAGAGTAAATGGAAAAAATACTATCCAAATATATTATATCAATGAATAACATTATAATGAATGCTAATGTGAATAAATAAACATAAATTCTACTTTTCTATAAAAATTTTAACTCAAACAAAATAATTAAGTATTTATTAAAACTTCCTAATATTAATTTGAATAAATAACCGTAAATCTTGATAAAAGATAAAACAAATGATTTTGAATACGAAAAATCAATATCGTGAAAAGTGAATTGTTATTATTCGTTGATAAAAATGATAATGATAGTCAACTGACCGTGTGCCAAATGCTGTCGAGAGGTTGACAAGAGTCACAGTAAGGTCTGATGAGGTCACCCGGGGCCGAGGGTTCACTATGTGGCACCATGTACGAAAAGCAGGCACCGACGCAAACATTGTTGTCCAGCTCCTGAGAGGAACACTGAGGCCAGGTGACCACTTGCTTAATTGGCGTGGTCTTGCACCAGCTCTCCTTATCCGGGTATAACACAATATTGTGCACCTAAGATATGAAGATGTGATTAAAAAAGGTTTTTTTATAACAATTTAATTCGATACATTTTGGAAACTTGGAAGAAAGAAAATTTAAACATTATCAAATTCTGCTTATTTCTATAAAATTCATGCAGCCTTTTTTTCCCACAAAATTCAATCTTCAAATTTCCATTATACTTATTAAGCATTAATAGTATTTTATTGTATCTCGCAACAGTAGTACATATTTTATACTTTTATGATATTAAAAATATATGCTACAAAGTACACTATTACGTATTTATCAAATCAATGCAATAATCCTAGGCAATACCATAAAAAATTTACCTACAATGTATGAATTACTAAATATTTAAGAATAAATATAACATTTATTCATGTGTATTTATGAGCCTTCACGTGCGTAACACCTATGTGCAACTGTTCGCACGTGCTACAAAAAGAAAAGAAAAAAATAAAAGAAATTAAAATAGAGAAAATAAATTTTACACATATTAGTAATTTTTATGTGTACAAGTAATATATTATATATTTCCTCAAATACTTATTTATAAGTATTTTCAGTGAAAAGGATTATAAAACTAAGATTATAAATGTTAGTAAAATGCAAATTCAGATATTAATTCTTATGTAATAATACATACATGTTTTAATCAATCTTTGCTTATAAATATGTTACAAAAAATATGTACTAATTTTTATTGTCTTTAAATTTATTAAGTTACAGTTTTACATCAAACTATCATCATTATTATTAAAATAATAATAATAATAATAATAATAGTAATAATAATAGTAATAATAATAATAATAATAATAATAATAATAATAATAATGATGATGATGATGATGATGATGATGATAATAATAATGATAAAATGATACATTTTACACTATTATTATTATTATTATTATTACATTATATTTTATTTTATTTTACATTATGATTATTATTTTTTACTTTTTAATTATTTTAACTTTTTCCGTGTTTTTCTTTTTAATAACTTGTACCAATTTTTTCCATATAACTATCTTTAATTGAAAAGCTTTTCAAATTCAATTCAAAATAAAAATTAAAAATTTAATAGTAAAAAATGATCTTAAAAATGAATGAAAATTTATATTGAATGTAATTAAGAAACTTATCTATAAACTATTTGTAAAATATAATAGTTATAAATATAATATAAGAGTTCATTATAATGAAAAAAAAAATAAAAATTTTGAAGTACTCAACAAAAGTTTATAGCTAAATAAATTTATTTTTAAAAATATTTTAATATATTTACTTATTATATAAAACATAACAGATGCAACATTTTTTACATTATTTAACTTTTACACAATAATTATAACCATAAGAACTGTAATATTATTATTTTTTTCTTATTACTTTCGCACTTATGTAATAAAGAATAAATGATAAGTTTGTTATTATCTTTAGTCAAGAACAAATATTTATAAAAGTTGCTATAAATTACAATAATCTAAGCTTTACATACATAAATAATAAATAAATCTGTATGTAATGAATGCGAATAAGTAATTGAATATTCAATTTTAGTATAATGGTATTTAAACCCAGATTTTTTTTTGTTATTTTTATTAACTCAATGAAAATAAAAACGAGAATAAGTTGAATAATGAAATTATAGAATGAATTTTGGTAATTTAGATAAAATAAGTGTTCTGCCAATATCCACTATTATATTTAGAGTGGGATAATCAGATATTTAGAAATAATCGAATAAAAGATATGCAAACCTTGTGTTCCCGATGAGCCCGAAAGAGACTCAAGTGTGCCAACAGGAGCGTCAGCGACGTGCCGAAATTACCGAGTAGCCCCATGGTTCCTTTTTGGACTTCCTCCTAAAACAAAAGATAAATTTCCATGTGGTCCTGAACCTCCTTGAGAGGTACATTTGTAAGGTAACTTCACTATGAGCCTCTTCAATACAGTTGATTGTGACTGAATTTATAATAATGAAAAAAAGAAGAGGAAGCGAAAAAACGTGATAGCTATTAAGTGGCGCCGAACTTCACTGTTATTTCTCTCTTTCTTTCTCTTTCTTTATCTTTCTTTCTCTTTCTCAATCTCCCTTTTCGTCTGTTACGGGCGTATTCGTACGCACATCTTACTGTATCCTTTTTCTACTTTTTTTCTTCTCTTTTATATTTATTTTTGGCTTTTTTTCACTTATTGATTTTTTGTTTTAAACAAAATAAAAAAGGCATTTTAAACTATCATATATATCATTCTCGTTAAATTATAGTTTTTCAATGGAAAACATAATCTAAACTTTGTCGATTCAAATACGAAGATCGTTCAAACAAAAAGCAGCATTAATGAAATATTCAATTTTTATGATTTTCACATGGCTTATAGTTATTGAATAACTTGTAATTCACAGATTTCCATAAATATTTTGATCACATTTATTTAACATTAATTATTAAAATGTTAGTTAACATTTGGTGTTTTCATTACATGGTTCCTATTGATTTTTAAAGTAATAATAATTATTTGAAAATTAATAATATTAAAAATATTGAAGAAATTTTTAAACGTAATTTTTGACATTATATTTTTAATAATATTTTAAACTAAAATTTATGTAACAAAATTTTTGTTCTCAATTTATTTTTAAAGTTATAAAATTAGCAAAATTATTTAGTAAAATTGGAAGATAAGTAAACATTTTTTTATACTTATTTAATTATTAATTATTTTCAAATTGGAAAAATTTCATTATACATTCAAAGGATTTAATAAAACTTATGAGATAGAAATTCAGTGTGCTTTAAATTCATGAAAACTGAAAAAACTTTATGAATTCTGAGTTAAATCAAATTTAATTTTTATTATTCTAAATTAATTTAAACTTGTATTCATTTTAATATTAAAATAATTGTAATTTGTAACAATGAGTAACCATGAAATATTTAAAGAAAATTTCAAATTTAGAATTTTAATTAAGCTTGAAATCCAAACATACCAAATGAATATATTCTATAGAATATTTTTATATATTATAATAATTAAAAAATTAAATTTGAATAATATTAATTCAAAAAGTAATAATAAAGGGTTATCATTTAAAGTATTCATGAAACGATTAATGTTAAGCAGTACAAAAATATTATTATATTAAAAAATTTTGAGTAGCTAAATACATAGTGATGACGCATTCGCTTCTTTAGCATTTCACCTACTGCTGACATAGGAGAAGAATATGTAATACGTCAACCTTCTCATAAACAGCTCATGAGTCAAAAGTATTTAATATTACCTCATATACTTTGATAATAATTTGTTTGGTACATGGCTTTCATATCAAGTCCGCCCATAATTTCAATGGATATAATTTTTATTAATGTAGTACACAAAATTTAAAAAGACATTTTAACATTATGTTCTAAAGATTATTAGAACTCTTATAAAATGACATAAAAGATTTGAGACACTTTTTACACAATATTTTTATTATATGATTTTTTTACTTTGAAATTATTGATTAAAATTTCTATTAAAAAATATTTGAATATTAAGAATAATCTAAATTTTTCTGTTACTGTATGTTTTAAGCTATAGATTTTTCAGTGAATATCAAAACAATATCGAATTCAGATTCTTAATTTTAATTAAATATTTAAATTATACATACGAAAAATGATTCAATTTAATTAACAAAAAATTAAAAAATAATATGAAATTATCAGAAAGTCGACAATATTATTGCTACACTCATACTATTTTTAATAAAAAAACCATACTAATTCAATGTCTCTTTTGTAATATTTATTTGGAAAACATTTTTCTTAAATATAATAATATATAATAATGTATAATTAATATTTAATACTTTTTGTAAATATTAAATTGCATAATAATTAAGTTTTGTAAACTATACCTAAAAAAAGATAAGTAAATAAATAAAACCTATGAATTACCCCAAATCTCTACAGGTAAATATAAATATTTAATTATCATAAATCATAAGCATAGGTAACATTAATACACTAAAACAAAACATTTTTCTATTGACTAAATTGATGTTAAATCGAATTTAAATTTCGATTATGTTTTTTTTTGTCAATAAACAAATGAAAGAACTTTTACTTAATTTAAGAAATTGAAATTTTTTAAAAAGAGAGAAATGAAATAAATACTTTTAAATTAATTACAAGATGAGTAAATGTTATAGTAATATAATATAGATTTTTAACAATCTACTTTCGATGTAAATCGAAACTTCATCGTAAAATATGTAAATGTTTTCCTGAGCATAATTCATAGGTACTGAATTTTATAGGTAAAAACCTAACTTACGAGTTAGAGAAGTAATGGCAAGGATCTATTAGATTTTTTTGGCTTTGTTTTTATTAAATAATTGAATAATAAAAGTGCGATTACAAAATTTTAAATTTATCTTGTCTGCATTGCGAACGATAGACTCTTCTACTCATGATCCGCGAATGCATTCGTTCTTCATAACTCTTGCTCCTTTCCCTGGCCACATAAAATATTTCTCCCCTCGTCGTCCTTCTCTAAAACCGCCTTTCCGAGTGTATATACATACGCACTGTGCGTATACTCACATTCTCGCTTTCCCTCTCTACAACGACGCAAAAAATAACATGCGTGAGACTCGATTGCCTCGATGAAATGTGATCACGTATGTCTTTCTTGAAAGAGAGCAAGGGAGATGAAGTGAGGAGGAAGGGTGAGAGAGGAACAGACGAGGGAAAATTCATTCACAGACAAATGGGTAGTTCAAAAGAGATTCGATCACTTTTTAAAAATGAATAATAAAGAAAACCTAGCAATTGATCGACGCATCTGGCTCTTCGTGCAATAGACAGAGATCAAATAATTTTGTTTAGTAAATGACCGAACGTGAATTTGGCTTTATACTGACGGTTATTATAATAAGTTTTACGGCTTAAAAGGCAGGAGGAAGATGTTTTTAGATATCTTTCGACATTGAAAATGTATTTTAATGAACTATTGACATTAATGAGCATCACACATCCAGATTCCGTAATTATACTCTAAATATATATATATATATAAATCTTTAAAAAGTAAAATTAATAATTTGTTAATTTTACATCTGACATCCGTGTATAAGATTAATTTATAACAAGGCAAATTCGTTTAAAACACATTATTTTATTACCAATTATTATATCAATACAATATCAAATAATATGTCGTTGTATTGTCCTAATAAAAGATAACCATCGATAATCTGTTATAAATTTCATTAATGAAGATTTTTCGTAACTTTTAAGATAAAATCTTGTATTAGCATAATAAAAAATTGTGTCACTACCGTAAATGAAATAAATAGATTCTTCGCCACTTATTTTATGTATAAAATTTCACTTATCATTAATATTTTTTTTATTTATTGTTTTTTATACATACATTATTTATATCTATTTATTAATATAAAATTTAAAAAAAAAAAAAAGAAAAAAAAGAAAAGAAAAAATTTGTATTGTTTTTCATTCATGGTTTTATAATTAGTGAACTGTATATCGATTTATAATTTTAAAGATTTAATATTCATTCTGTAAACTACATACACTAAGTTACGTTTCGCAACTTGTCCAGTTATAATTTTTGTAATTTATTTCCTAATCAAATGTTATCTAGTGCACGTATTTTTATAAATAATTTGTTTAATAATTATTATTTCAATATAAATAAAATATTGATCAATTCTAAATTTCACTATCAACCATAATATTGTATTCTTTAATTGATATTCAATTTATATACGAAGATTTAAGTAAAAAAAAATTTTTTTAATGTGAGCTCTGGCAAAGTTTAAATTAGATTCATAATTATTTCATTAATAGTTGGTGAATTCTACTTTTTAATAAGCTTTCGTTAGAATTTATGATCGAGCATATTAGTTAATTATCCACATATTTTGATCGCATCCATGTTTTCTTATTTGCGAAGATGTGACATATAGCCATGAAATTAACTGCAATTTAAACATTTCAGTTGAATTCAGTATTATTTGATCAATAAAATAAATAAATTATCAAATTAATTGTATAAATGTGAAATAAATATTCTGAAGTGTTTAATATAATCTATTTAAATTTGAAATAAAAGGAAGTATAATTTATGTAAAATTTTTAAATTTAAAAAAGTGTTTAGCTTAAATATTTGCAGAAACAAGCTGATTATAAACTTTAATAATGAAAAAATTATATTATTGTAATATTTTATCTATTATATTTATAATCTAATGTATAATACATTATAAATATTTAATCAAATGGTGATAATAAATATCTCTTAATTTTACCGTATAATTAAAAGTAATTGATAAATTTAATATCAAGTATAATAAAAATCTTGAAAGAATTTTATAATTATATGTTATGAGATGAAAATAAAAAGTAAAAAAAAAAGTTGAAATTAACATGTATGACCACATAACCTGCCTAGCGATGCTGTGATTTCATCGTTCAGAATCTACAATCTCTCAGGTCTGTTTTTCCGCTTTAAATGTTATTGAGCATTACTTTCATATTCTGGAAGATGACGTTAATAGTGCTAATTATTCTGTAGCGAAATCGTTTACAACGTTTGTTCGTAGAGTTTTGAAAAAAAAAAAAAAAAAAAAAAAAATCGCAGGATACGAATAGAAGTTGATTGTAAAGAATTGCCGATTTCTAGTCAGTAGATTGTGGATAGAGTAGCCGAGGTATTATAAACCCATGAGGTCTAGCTACAGATTGCAAGTGGTGGGTAATAAACATAAAAAAGCGTTGAAGTAGCATATTAAAGCTTGAAATTGATTGGAATATACGTAAGAAGAGTTTGAGAAAATTATTTCTCGATCGAGCTTGTAGTTCGGGTTTTATAGGATCACCGATGTCCCGATCGCCCGGGCATCCTGCACTGTAAAAAAAGGTGTAATAAATGTGCTTACGTGAAAAGGAAAAAAGCCAAGAATGGAGGAGGTGTCTCGGGGAAAGACGGGAGCGATGTTGGGTGTTGGACTGCCCGTCTTTACCGATCTCTCACGGCAGGCAGCAGCAGCAGCAGCAGCACAGCTTCGGGAGTCATATCAACTGGACCGACCTCCAAATACTGTATTTGACGTTGGATGTGATACCAGTCCCGGTCGTACGAGGCACTCAGAGGTCGGGTTTTTTGGGCATCTGCACCTGGGGATCAGTGCGGGTGTGCGCGCACTAGCGACATCGGGACGGAGATGGAGAAAAGGAAGCAAAGTAGGCGCGGGCGCGCCTAGCGCGCGCGAACAAAGTGGAGCCGGACACGACGTCGTCGTCGACGAGACTGCCGCGGGTTCCTGCTGCTGCTTTTCTCGCTGTGCTCGCTCCCTCTCTGTCCGATATCTGTCTCTTCCCGTGCACTCCGAGTACCGATCTCTCTACCTGTCTCCCTCCCTCCCTCCCTCCCTCCCTCCCTCCCCCGCACCGCCGCCACTCCGTTCCCTCTCCGTCTCCTCCTCCCGTTACCCCCGCACTCTCGAGTGCCGAGCCATTCGCCTTTCCGATGCCCGAGAGTTGAGTCTCTCCTGCGAGAGGCGCCTGTATCGATGTATATTGTGTGCAGCTTATATGGGTGTTTCCATAAAATCTTGACCATTTCATTCATTCTCGAACCCATTTCTCGATGCACATTTAACCTCTGCTTCTAATACTATCAATTATATAATTACATTCGTTACCCATTTGGCCATTTAAGCACCATAAGGCATTAATTCAAAATTATAACAAGTATGCTAATTGTTTTATTTCCATCTAATAATTCAAATGTTGAAATTAACTCTTTTTATTTCTACCTTACTTCAAACGGACTTTCTTTTTCACAATTTTAATTACCATTAGTATTCAAATAAAAATAAAACTTTTATAATGCACGATTAATTTGACATCGTAATTTACAAAAAATTCTAATTACTTCGATAACAGCTCAACATTTCAGCAAAACAATACTCCTGATTTATTATTTATAATAACGCTTTTACTAGACTAAAAAACGCTTAAATACGAGAAGAAGATAATAATAATAGATGAACCATTTTATAATAAATTATAATATATCGATATAATTACTCTTGTAATATAATATATTTATTCTTTTTCGTATTCATAAACATTTCTTCATTATAATTTTTAAATATTATCTAAAGAAAAAATTAATAATGCTTGAAATAAATAGTATTAAAAACTATTTATTTGTTTTGTTTAGTATTCGAGATGATTTAACATTCAACTCCTTTCATTTAATTCTTACACCTTACAAAAAACGAATATTCTAAAAGGTAAATAAGGTTACTCGAATTAGAAGCAATGCTTATATTCCCTATATTTATTCAAATGAAAAGCTTATATTTTAAAATTTTAGCCTTAACATGGTGTTTTGAAAAGTTGCTTCTCTGGCAATGGCATAATACATTTAATAAATTTTTTTTTGCAATTTACGTACTCCCGTGACTCCGATTACAGATAATTTGTAATTGATAATTAAATCCAATGGCTTGCTTCGGATTAGGAGCGAGTGAGAGAAGTCAAGCTCTCTTAAGCGAAGGAAGACCAGCAGCAGCGAAATATCGAAGAATGTTTATAAATGTTTGGCTAGGATTAGGTTGTTGGCGAGTTCAAAGAACCCTCTCTTCTAATTAAAGTGATCGGCGCGGAAGTCCCCAGGTACCTCGGCATGGACTTAGAGATGTGTACGTTTGTTCATACAGCCGGAAAGAGTAGAGTCAGTAGCTTCTCCGGTAAAAGCATAGCGGGGTTTGGATGTTGGTTGCCGCTATATCAGCCGAAGCCGCCGAAGCCGCCGAAGCCGCCGAAGCCGTCGAAGCCTACGACGCGGCACCTTCCGCTTATTCCTTTTCCGCCAGAACCGCTCGCTCCTTCCTCCCTGCCTCCCCGCAGCCCACACCCCTCTCTCCCGCTGTGTCAGTTACTTGTTCTAGCTTATGCACAACTTATTCTCGGGTGATGTACGCGTTTACAGTGGGAAAAAGCAGCAAGAGCCAGTGGACCGCAGGTGAATTTAATTTAATTTTTATACCCTCGAATATCATGTGCGTGCACTTTTGTTACAGGCGCGCGCATTTGTATGCGTTTTTACACAGGAAAAAGGCCTACTAATGTGTCTAGGGAGGAAAACGTCCAGTATGAATGGTTGAACTATTGAGCAACAAGGGCTTATTATTAGGAACTTGCTACTCTACTCTTGCATTGGTACTGCCTTTTCTTGCTTCCTTTGCCATTTCTAGAGTAATATAAATTCTCCTACCTCTCTTTTAAAATACTCGATAATGCACGAGTAACTACAATGTACTTCTTTATAATATCTATTCGTAGCCTTATTGCACTTCATCTGCCATGAATAACTTGTTTCAAAATTTAATTTCTATATACAATATTTAATCTTAATTGTTATTATCCTTAATTTCAATATTTTTTTTTTTTTTTTTTTAAAGATATTACCATATTTTACCTATGGTGACTTTTTGTGATCAATTGTAATAAATTATAATTTCAGACCAACTAAAGAAGAATATAAAATACACATGCCAACATTAAAGATAAATTACCATGTTACATGACATTATTTGTTATTTAAAATATTGCAGTTGTCAATATTTAAAAGAAATGGCGATTATCTGTTTTTCATTGATTAAATGATTGAGAAAAAGAAAAAAAATCATTGAAAGAATAACATTATTTCAACGTACTTCTAAAAATAATCCACATATATTTTAATCAAAAAATTAACTGAAAATGATATTTTAATGTAAATATAGTAAAAAGATATAAAGATAATCTAAATATATAAATTTATATGTAATTTTATTGTTATTTTTACTGTTGTTGTTGTTGTTGTTGTTGTCGTCAACGTCGTCGTTATTATTATTATTATTATTATTATTATTATTATTATTATTATTATTATTATTATTATTATTATTATTATTATTATTATTATTATTATTATTATTATTATTATTATTATTATTATTATTATTATTATTATACTATTGTTATTACTATTGATTTTACATATGTAACATAGTAATGTACATGTGTAATATTTTCAGGATTGCACGAATAAAAAATTGAATATATAGAATTTATAAGTTTATGAAAAATTTAACGTAAAGTTCAATTAATCAAACAATATTGAAAACAAGAAATTCGTTATAAACTTTTACAAAGTAAATGGAAAAGTTGATTTAAAAAATAATAAAGAAATCAAATATTTAGAAATCTTGTTATTTTTTAATATTCATCTTATTTACTCCTTTTAAGCATGATTAAATAGCAATTATGTAATAAATTGGTTGATTATTGTTTAACAAAAAAATTATGATTATTTTAATATTAATTAAAAATTTTATACTTTTCAAAACAACTATTCATAATTATTGAATTTATATAATGAAGTATTTTTTACAGTGAATAAAAATTTAAACACCAGGATTAAAGAAATACATACATGTACAATGTATACATGTCTACATTGCTAAGAACAGCAAAGATAGCAACGAGGTTTACACTTCATTTTGAAAAAATGCATTAAAGTGCGTATCGTGAGAAATCTACAAGAGATCACGTACAATTCCAAAGCTTACACTTTTAACCATTCAAACTCGTTGTCTCCAATTCTTATAATCATAAAAGGAACATAGCCTTCCTCACGAATATCATTACACATTTGTATACGTTACTATACTTAGAAATTATTATTTTCTATAAAAATTGACACATCAAAATAAAATTTAACGTACTAAATTTTAAATTATTTATTCTTTATCTACATATTGTAGTCAAATTAAATAAAGACTTGATTAATAAGCCCATTGAATATAAGCAAGTATATATATTAGCTTGAATATGTTGTACTCACATTGCACATTTTAAAAGATTTACATAACTTTAATATTTTACTGTGTACTTTCAATTAAAATTTTTATCAAAACTAAAATAATATCTATTATTTGCAGTATTAATTCACCCTAACATAAACAATTATACAACTGTAAGAGGAAAGCTACAAATAAATCAATATTTATTACAATATTATTCAATAAAATTTATTTACTCTAATGTAAATATTTTAAATAATAAAATTTTTTCATCGTAGGTTTTGCTTTTATTTTTAGACTTCATAAAAAATTTTAAATTAATGAAAAATTAAGTTTGTATTTTTAATTCATTATTTAATTACAGAATTTTTATATGGAAGTACGAATTCTAAATATTTTAATTCAGCAACAAATTTTCTGGAAAACTTGAAGAAAAATCCAATATCAAATGAATTACAATTAGATAGTTCAGATGATACAATTAAGGAAATAGCATAAATAGTTAGATCGAATAAAATGGTAATACGCAACATTCTATTATATAATTAGCTTATGAAATTTATACATATACAATATGAAAATAAATGTTACATCCAAAAAATAATTATATATTATAAAATAAAGGACATCTAGTATTTTACTTATATCATTTATAAATATATAATTTGAATATAGTATATATTTTTATAAATTATTGAAAAAATTAAATTATTTATTTTAGTATGATAATTAACAAGAAATAAATTATTATTAAAATAATTTTTTTAAGTCAATTCAAGCCATTCAAAATACCAAATAAAATTATAATAAAATTGATTAAATGTATTTGTAATAAAATCATAATAAATTTTTTTTTGGGATTAATTAACGTAATTTTTTATATAATAATCAATTTTGAAAACTTAGTAAGTCAATATAATTTATATTGGTAATAGTTACAATACACTTACATAACTTATTCAAATAACACTTAGAGTGAAAGTTGATTATATCTTATAGTTATACTTAATAAACATATTCTTACAATTTATTTAAAATAGTCGCCATATGAAATTTGATTGTGAAAATATAACTCTTAAAAACAAATAAATATACAATTAACTATATGTAAATATAATATGTATATATAAAAATAATAAAAAAAATATTCTGAAGTGCAATTTTATAATGAATTAAATAAGATTCATATTACGAAGCCACTTAAATTAAATCTGTTACATGTTTATATTTTATAAATTAAAGTACCAAAAACGTTAAATGGAAAACATTAATATTCTAAAAAATATTCTAAAAACTTATGATTCTTCGATTAATAAATAAAATTCTACAAATTTAACAATAAACCAATAAATTCATTATTACTAAAAAATCAAAAAATTATTAAATTTAAACATTTAGATTAATATGATGTATTAAAATACCTTTAAATCTATAATATATTATCACAATATGTTTTTGTGTACGCATAAATTATTTGAAAAATTTATTAAAAATCAAACCATTAACAATAATATCATGAATTATTTCTACATATCATTATAAATTAGTATTAAAGTAATGTTGTAGTAACTTTTCAACTTTAATAATTTAAAATTATATTTAATTGTAAAAATTCCATTTTATAATTGATCCAGAAATCCATTAAAATAAAATAATTCTATTGACCTTCTCGAATTGACAGTCATATACTACTAAATTAAGAAAAATTAATTCCATGAGATACTAATTGCTTCATAGATCGTGAATAATTATTCGTCTGCGACTTCTAAGGGAATGGACATTCTTTCAACAAATAATTTAAAAGCAATTCTAAAACAGCAAAACAAATGGAATTTTATTATATTTTTATTACTATTTTCTACAAACTTTGTGGAGAATTACAAATATGTCTCAAATATAATATTGCCGTTGGTGTATTAAAAAAATTTTAAATAAATTGATACGATTATTTTTTTTAATATTACATAATGGGTAAAATTTCATTTCTTAAGTACATTTTTATTTATTTTTATATTTTATACTTATATTTTTTATTTGTTACTTCAATAAATATACTATAAATATGAAAATAATTTCATTTTAACATTGCACTATAATTTTCACTTTTTTATAATGTAAAATTTTTGTTTTTTATATACGAAATATGTTTTTTAAAAGATAATTACATTTTTTATTTTTATAATAATTTTATATAATGAACGACCAAATTTTTTACATACAATATCATACAAGTATTGAATTTAATGTTTGAAATGTATATTTTAAACTTCTTTTTTCCTTAAAAATTTAACAAAGTAGATATCTCAGATATTTTATCTATTATTCAGATTGGTTTTATGTTTACTATAATTATTCATTTATAACGTTTTCATACACGAATAAATATAGATATATCTTTATACTAATTTACAGTTATACTAATTAATTCTCTCAGATACGATTGTATGTGGTTTTAATTCAGATTTAACGCAAAACGTTTCCTTTAAAATTTTCAAATAAAAGATTGTGTTATATTATTGTTCCATTCATATATTTCTGTCTTCTATTAATAAATTATTTATTTTTAAATAACTATTAATTTTAATAACTTTTAGTTTTAAAAGCATATTTTTTTAATATACTTTGAATTCTAGATACCTCACACCATATATATTATAAAAAATGGAAGTAGAAATGATAAATATAATTAAAATTGATATAAAATGAATTGAATAAAATAAAATGAAGTGATTAGCTAATAGTCGAATAGGAGCATAAATAAAAATAATAAATAAGAGTAAAAAGAAGAGCATAAATAAAAATTAATTTGTAGAGTAATAATAATTAAGAAATTTAAAATTTAAAAATGTATTTCATAAGTTTCTGAAAAAAAATATCCAATAATTTAAGATATCACAGATGATTCTTAGAGAATATATTTGATTAACTATAATTATTAGTTATATTCTTTAAATACTTTCATTTTTCCTGGGAGTTAATGAATATTAACATAAATACCCAAATAATAATAATAAAAATAATATATAAAAATTTTCAATTAAATCTTTATTTTCTATTCTGTCTTGCTTGAAAAAACCATTTGAACGGTTTTTCGGATAAGGAAAATTTGGCTATTACCTTTATTTTCCAGATAAGATCTTAAATTACACGTGTAGAAAAATCTATTGCCCAGATTTCTGAAAATTAGATAAATTGGCAATATGATGGTACCCTCTAATTAAGTTTTCATTATTATAGGCACTAATTCGGTCAACGTGTTTATAATTTTCTATTTCACAATAGGATGTACAAGTATCGTCATTATTTATTTACTAATATTAGATACTAGCCGGAACTATAATGATAAACATGCAATAATACATGTGTTAGAATAAATTACACGAATTATTAATTTTATTAAAAACTGGGCCTTTTGCGGCATGAATAATATTATTTTATTAATATATAACACAAAATATAATATTCATACACGAATATTCATTTTTTTAAATGTATCTTTAGAGGTAATAGTTTCAAGACTATAATAACATATTAAATTTTAGTTCCATTCAAAGCATTTTCCTTCTTTAATTAATAATTTTATAGTGTTCATATTAAAAAATTTATAAAAAAAAAAGATAATTACTGAGTTCATTGTTGCTTATTATACAAATAAATTGAAACTATGAATCCAATAATTGCTCTGCCTTTATTTTTGTTTATCCAACTACACAATCTACGACTTCTTTATATATTTATATATTTTTTTTATATATTTACTTATATATTTTAATTTTGGTTTTAAGTACATTACATTTTTTTACTGCTTATTCATTTTAAAAATTATAAAATTATTAGACAATTATGTAGAAATAAAACTTTAGACTCCAGCGTACGATTTTATCTGTAAAAAATATCCAAAAGTTCTCTCAAAAAACTAAATAATTTTGCGTAAAATACATAACGAAAATAATACAGTATTTACTTATTTAAATACGATTACCATGAATCAATGATTTTTGGAAATAGTTATTTAAGATCCAAGAAAGTTAAGATATTTTACTATGGATTTCCTTAAAATTTTTTGTTATTTTTTGTGTTAACAAGTAAAAAACTTGCTTTTTCAAGAATAAACTAAATAAATTAGAAAAATCAAGAATTTTTGTTTCATTTACACTTCAGTTTCATCAAGAATCAAGAACTATTATTTTAACAAACATTACAGAGAATTTTTTTGTACTGCGATTATAATATTTTTAATTTTTGGGGAGCATAAAATGTTTATTGAGACTATTAATTCCCGATACAGAAGGCAGCCTTCTAACAATATTCGAAAATTATTTATAAAAAATAAATAATATTGTAATAAGGTACCCAGTAATATCTCATTTGTTAAGGAACTTAACAACTAACATCCCTATAAAAAACAGACTTGAATTATAATAATCGCTAACGTATGCGTTTAATGAATGAAACAATTGAAGAAAAATGACCACTAATACATGCAATAGTGGCCTTTCAATACATACGCTGTGAAATCAAAGCTCAATCAACAAGGAAACGCATTATTTGAATAATTGTAGAATTTAATAAATAGACTATTGCCTTGACGCTGGACTTGGAGTAATCTGATATGGTTTCTCTTACATTTTATCAATTTTCATTTCTAAATCAATTTTTTTTTTTTGGGAGGGGGGTTTTAATATTTAACTTATATATTTAATGATTCTCATTTTTTTTAGTGCTCACTTTCTATTAAATTTTTCATAAGTAAATTAAAGCATAACTTATTATACTAGAGGTAAGGTAATTCGAATGTGAAAAATATTGAAAACATTACCTGAACGATACGCATAAAGTTTATTGAAAGGATTATTAATAAATTAATTGTTACTGATTATAAAAGAATATTTATTCGCAAAATAAAAGCATCCAAAATATAAATACAAACTACATGGGTTTTACAAAATCATATCGACCTTGTCGAAAAGGATTACAATTATATTAGTCGTGTACCTTCATGTACATTGCTCATCTTTAACAAACTTAAATAAATTAAAACTGCAAAAAAATTTTTTATTTAAAATTAACATACTAGAAAAATTAAAAAAAAAGGAAGAAATTTTTAACTTTTTACATGTCATTGAAGTAGTATTTTCGATAAAAGAAAATTACGTTAGTTTAAAGGAAGGAGAGGTGGTTGAAGGTGAATCAATACACCAATAAAACACGATGATTTAGCGTTTTAATAAACAATTCGATTTTTCAAATGACATAAAAAAACCTCCTGATAAAGAGGACAAAAGCCATATAATATAATTTGCTTGATGCACTAATTAAGAATCGTTCTATCGGGATAGTTTATGTTCAATGAATCAAATTCAAGGGCGTAGAGCCGATCATGGACGTCCTAATCATGTCCAGAACAATTATACAGTGTTACAGCTAAAAGGTGAGGAACCTCGCGAATTAGTAAATTCAGTGTTGTTCTTGGGAAGATCGTACACAGTTTAAGACAATTGTTGCAAAATGCCATTAGCCTTTAACCAGGATTCGGTAATGACAAATGAAACATCTTCTCCACGCCATCGAGGAGAAAAAATATCGACAATGTTCCAACAGACACAGAATGCACGAGTACACGATAATGATAACCGAGATATCAACACTTAAATTAAATTCTGAAACAATTCTGTTATTTTCCGATCGACACTGCATCCTCTCGATACACTTAAAATGGACGTTAACCGCCAATTGATTCCTTTTCCTGTTCGAAAAGACGTGCAACATCTCTTAGTTTTATTTCGTGCAGCTGGTTTCAGCTTATCGTTGCAATAAATTATAATCCGAGAATTAATAACTTTCGGTATTATTCTACCGAGTAAAGTTTCTATACGTGTTTCTACAAGAAAAACTAAACCCGTGACTAGGAACCTATTAGTGTTATAAATATATTAAAACACCAATTATTAATATAATAAATTGATATTAAAAAAAAAAAAATCTTAAACATAATTATATATTGTGAAATTTGATGTGAAGCACCTTCCATGTTTAATTGATGAAAAGGATAGTTGTAATCCAACGAGGTACTAGTCGAATAAAACACAAGTTTTATTCTTAATTAATATGTTTACGTTTCGACAAAGAATCAGTTATTTATTATTATTATTATTTATTATTGTCAAGGCTGTTTATTAATAAATTATAAAATTAATATATTACACACACATATGATAGACTATTGAAAAATTATAAAATTTAAATGATTACCAATAATTTTAAACAAGAATTTAATCTATAACGTGATTCACAGTTTCTAATGTAAACTATATGTTCGATACATCAATAAATATTGTTTTAATACGTCATGCACTACATCATGATGTTATTATTAATCATGATGTTTATATTATAAGTATCGTATGATATTTACTACTTAAATTTTGTGTCCAGTCGGTTGAGCGTATTATTCTGTATTTTAATGTGTAGCATTTCAATTATAATCCTTTTTATCCTATTAACATATTAACATTAATTAATTATCATGCACTATTAAAAAAAATCTAAAGAAATATGTGCACTATAAAAATTACTTTCATTATTTACATCATTGTCGTTAAAAATATTAATGCTCATAATATTTATAAGTCTAGTTATAACGACGAGTTAGTCCTTGTAGAAGCTTCAAAGAGAGAAGTTCCATTGCATTTTTTTTTCTTAAATACAATTTCTACACCTTCTTTAATAAATAATTATATTTTGAAACAACAAGTGTTTCAACTTAATTTACAACACTAGTATTTATAGCTTAGCCTTTTTTACATAAACTTAAAATCTATAATCATCAGATTTATTTTATACTGAATCCTGTAGGTAAATTTCAGTTCCAATTTCTATTTCTGCTCAAAAGTTTTTTTCTAACTTAAATTATTTTTTAGAATTCGGAATTCATCTACAATAAATTCTTTATTTTCGTTCTCTTGTATCTTGACATTCGCAGGTATAAAATCCTCATCCTTGATCAGCAATACTTTGTGGTTGTACGAACAAAATTTTTTTCTATCTCTAAATTATAACTTTATTCGCTTCAAATAAAAATTTTATTCAGCTTTTTGAGACAAAACATCATTGCCATTCCTTTTTCTATTTTTCCCAAAAAGAATTCAGTATTTTTATAGATCTATCCGTGAATAATATAAACGTAGTAGGAGTATTGCGGAATATGCAATTATGATTTTATTGTAATATTACTGAATGTATTAAAGTTTAAAAATACAGAAAAATATGTTGTAGATTTAAACAAAGAGGTATATTTTAATATCAGGTGTAAATTTGTTGTAATGTATTTTTATCATGTATAATATAACAATAATAAATAATCATAAATTATTTTAGGACAAAATTATTTTATTACCTAATAATTAAAAGGTTAAAATGTTTTGAAACATATTATTATACATTTAAAATTAATAATTTAATTTTTTTAAAAGATTAGCATTTACATTGTTATGCGTATATATATTTAAGAGTATATATATATATTACTTAAATATAATGATTGGTCGAAAATAGTTACAAAATTTTACTTTGCAACTTAAAATATAGTATCTAATAAAATTCACGTACAATCGTAAAATTGATAAAAAATGACACAATTAATTAATTAATATATTTAACAATAAACTTTTAAATATGATATTATGTACAATACTTATATATTTAATTCGTTACATAATCATTCAAACGACTATACATAGCTGGGAATTAGTTATATCGAGTATTTAGTTATTAAATTATTTTGTTTTCATTATGATCATTAATTTTTATACTTGACATGTTGTTTCTTTGAAAATCTTTTAATCATTACACTTACAAACTATGTTTAAAAGAATTTTAGAAAGGGTAAAAATAACTTTGTAGTTTTGTTAGATTAATGCACTTTTAGATTGCTATTATTACTATAAATTAAATATTTATCTAATACTCGTTCTCAAATTTTTATTTTATTGTTAAACTATATTACTTGAGATTTTTAATCCTCTTTTATACATTTTATACACGACATTTTTAACGTAATGTACCAAAATAAATATTATAAATTTATAATAAAATAAGATAATTTTGTGCCATTAAATGAACTATGAAAGCAATATTACTAATTATTGATGAAAAGATGAATTACAAGACATTGAAAATTCACTATTCAATTAAAATAAAGAATTGATTTTTTACTACAATGAAGGCAAAAATATAATTTCGAGATACTTAGATAATGAGCTGACGCAAATGAAGAATCACAGGTCCAAGGATTCGTTGTAGATAAGTTTCAAAATCCTCACATTTACTTTTGCTATCAAGATCATTTGAACTACCCCAAATTATTATTCCATCGGCGCCTCTTTTAACTATTTCTGCAATCGTACTGATAATATCTCTCTGTGAGCAGAAAATAAAAATGTAATTAATGAATAAATATTAAATTATTAATTTAAATTAAATAACGTTTGATTCAGATTAAAATTAGTGAAATCAACGAATTCTACGTAAGTAAATAGAAGAATTAATAGGTATTCAATTTTTTACATTAGTTTAATTTAAAAAAAAATTTTTGTTTCTATGCAATTACACAAAGCCGTTATATTTTATAAATGCTAGTGAGAATTGACTTCGAAATTTTATGTTTTGCATTGGCTTGTCATTAGCTTGGCGACATTTAACACTCAAAAATAAGATATTTTTAGGAATAAATAAATTAGTCTCTGAGGAAAAAGAGGTGTCTTAGATACATTGCGGATAGTTTTATCTTTCAGTAAATGCAGCTACTCTTGCCTACACTGGTGGAGTTACGAGCAATATTTATAACGGTTGCATGTACTCTGATTTTTTTTTCTGCGAGTTTTCGCGAAAAAAAAGATTCGCGACAGCCAGTGCCAATTTTTATAATCTTTTTGAAATCCCTTGCAAATGTGTATTGGTCGAGTTTAAACTATCACGGGTAGATGCTTGGATGCTGCTAATTAAGAAATTATTTCAAATAAAATTTGTTCTGGGGTTAATGTTTACTGGCATATATTATGCCTTGGATTATCCGGTCACCTTGTCGTCATCCGCGATATCTTGGGACTGTCTAAATAATTATCCTCCTCCAAATCAAGAGGAAAGTTTTTAGGCACTTCAATATGAATATACAAGGAAGGTAAATTAACGAAGGTAAATAATAAATTAATCTTTTGTGTGTGTGTGTGTGTGTGTGTGTGTGTGCGCGCGCGCGCGCGCACATGTAAGCAATTTACATGTTTCATTTATATCGATTATTAACGGCAAATCAGCCTCCTTCTTTATTATTTCATATTATTATTTTTATTAAATTTTCAACTCTTATATGCGGAAACAATTCTATTTTTTTTTAAATTATTGATTTCTTATTAAATAGCAAATAAATAAAAATTAACAAAAAATAACATCCATGAATTAGTAGACGGTGCAGGTATAAAATTCCTTTACTTTAAATACACTTGAGTATTCTTATGGAACGCAATATCAAATGGAAATGTATAAAAATTGTCCTCACACCTCAACTTTTTAAAAGAGTTCTTTATAATTTTTGGCTTTGACAACTTCATAAAATTCAGTATATCCAAGAGGCAGTTGGTAAAGCCAGCTCATACATAATATTATTACAGTACGGGGTTATAGGTTAAATGAAAAATATTTTTATGGGTGTTATAAGAAAATATTAATTAGCAATACATCGGTAGCATTTATTTAGCTTTTGCTCTATCTTACTTTTTTTGGACAAAAATGTATGCACATCCATCCAAAGGTACCAACATTTTTAAAAAACATTGAAGATTAACATCCTGATATTAGAAAACTCCTTGGTCTTAAATTACCAATTACCATATTATATAACGGAATTCTTTTATATTTAAAGTAATAAAATAAAGCGCACTGAAATGGGTAAAATTTTATATAAACCAGAGTCGAACGAATATATAATACAGTTTAATTTTTTTATCATTTTATTTTAAATAAATATTGCAGAATTACATATTTTATTTTCACTGACTTAAAAAATGTGAATTAAATCTTATAAATATAAAAACATGTAAAAATGTAAAAATAAAAAAATAATATGCCGACTCACTTTTTCCAAAAAACTGTCTCGTTCATCCTGATACTTGTACCAATAATAAGCAAAAACCTTTGAATTCTGTTTGTACTCAAATTTTTTTGATAATCTAATTGCTTCCTGTATTCTATTACCTACAAAATTCACTTTTTCATTGGTACTCATCTTTCGCTGTAGATAGACAGATGGTAAAAGTATCTTTGTATTCCCAAATAACCACGACATTCTATAAGTATATAATTCTTATTTACATATGTATAGAACAACAAATTATTTAATTGATTATTTTTTTAATTTAATAAGTACTAAATTTTTTATAAAAATCTTACATTAATCCCTATTAGTATTATAGTAATTTAACAAATATATTTAATGTTATAATTATAGTGTTATTTAAATTTCATAATAAACATTTCATTTTTAAAAAAATATGTATATTTTAAAGTTGATTCATGTCTTAATAGAAATGATATATATATTCTTTAGTTTCAATGAATTTGACATATTAGAATGGATAACGTGATTATATATTATTTTGCACATTAAAAACAAAACATTTCAGTTTATAGGTTATATTTTAAAAAGAAAAAATGTGATTTTTATTTTTATTTCCTCAACAAATGAATATGATAAGAAACTGAATGCTTGCGATTGCATATATTTTTAATTAATATTATTATGAATTTTTTTCAATGTTTTTAAACAAAAGCCTTGAGTTTATAAATAATTTTAAATTAAAAACTACATATAATTAAAATTATTATAAATGAAAACCATAAGTTATTATAAATCCTTTTTTTCATTTTAATAAATAAAAATTTTGATTTAAATTTAATAATAATGTAGAACATAAAGTATATAAATAAATTTCTAAATAATACTTTACTAATTATATTCATTACTTGATATGTTTTGTCAGTACTTTCAAATTATTAAAATATTTTTTGCTAACTATTTTGTTAAATATACATTTGAATTTAAAATAAATCAATAACTTATTGTTGAAGTTAATAATTTGAATTCAATTTTTTTTTCTTTAATAAAAGCAAAGAAGTAAAAATAAAAATCAAATTTAATTATTATTATTATTATATATGAATATAATGAATATACTTACAATACAAATAATTACAAAATAAATATTAATTTTTGTTTTAAAATAGTATAATAAAGAAAATTTAATTAATTAAAAATTTTAAAGTAGAAACAACTATTTTTTAATAAATAATAAGTTTGTCTTTTATATATTTATCATATTAACAAAATATACATAATTTGTTATATTAATATTTATTTATAAATATGTTATATAAGAATATAAGAATATTTGTTTAATATTTTAATGGCTTTGGGTTTTTCATTTTTTTATATTAATTTTGCTGTCTAGTTTAAACTCTAAATTTGAGAATAGAATTTTTTGTTTGTTAATTTCACTCTATATACTTTATTAAATATAGAATTTTTGTAAGTATAAAAACTTTATGAATGGAAATATTGAAATATGAAACTATTTTTATTCAATATTCATTTAATGTTATGATTTATCATTGATTGGTTATGCTTTTAATATAAACATTTTATACTTTTAGCGGAAAATAATATACAGAAAATTTTAACTAATTACATGTTAGTACTGAAGATTCATTAGATTCATAATGAAAAATTAAAAATAATGGATGAACATTATAAAAAGTAAGACCAGTTTAATGTAACCAAATTTATAGATGACTATCACACATTAATCAATAATTATCCTTTGACAAATATATATATCTGCGTAATATTGTTATATTTATAAGTGTAATAAGTAAGGTTTATTACAAGCAAAATGACTTGATAATTTTATATCTATGGTATTAATTAAATATTGTAATACATCGAGTGTGATATAAGTTTTTAAAAAACTAAAATTTCTAATTATTGTATAAAATATTCTGGATTGTATTTTTGAAAACTCACAATATAAAGTAAACTAAATCTGTCATGAATGTACACTTAAACATTAATTCATTTTAGAAAGAATTTTAATTTTCATTCAGTGTTTTTGAGATTTCATTTTCAGAATATCTTATAAAAAGTGGTTTGCTAAATTTGCAATGAGCAATATTTTACAATTTAATGTCTTTCTATATATTTAAATATACAATTCAACATTTGATTTCTTTTTATTAGTTTCAATTAGTATGATGAATAATATATTATCTTACTATATACTTATATTACTATATATGTACAAATAGATTGTTTGCTAAATGTTGCTTTGTTAATAACAAAATATTAATAATATGATAAAGTTAAGTTAACTATAGTTATTACGAAGTCTATTTTTTGTTTAATTATCAAATTTCATTCATCTATTTGATTTACAATATACTTGTTTGAATACTGTTTTGTTACTATAAGTTATCTAAAAAAATATAATTTAATTAATGCAGGACTAAAAAAATTTTTGGTGAATCTTATTTTTATCGAAACAGAATTATGAAATTTTTTTATCATGAAAAAATATAATAGTAAATATTTATTAAATTGTTACTTTTAATTGTAATAAAAATAAATAAAAGTTACAGGCTAATTCTTAAATTTATTCCACAAATTTTCTGCTAAATTAAAAATGTGTGAACTTAAAAAGTTATTAATTTTTCATGGATTTATTATCAGCAAACAAAATTATAAATAATTTGACAATATTGTATGCTTAAAATCCATGAAATTTGAATACAAATTGTAAATTTTTGTATTCTCATTAAAGGTTCATCAAAAATTTATACTCTATACTTAAATAATTAAGTCCTAAATGATACATTAAAACCAGTATTCAGAATATAACTTTGAATGAATTATAAGCAAAATTTACTTGTAATAATTCATAAATGGTATTGTATTTAGCTATATAAAATTTAAATTGTAGCTTGGAAAGTGGCTCTACTGTAAGAAAATTTTTTTAATATTTATAGTTTATTTTTAAGGATGAATATGATAAGTATCACTATCAATGTATACATCTACAATATTATAACTATATTTTTAAAGTTTTAACCATTGAGTGTTTTTTGATAATTTCATTTAATTTTATATTTTTAAAAAATTCAATGCTATAATTATTTAGTTATTTCATATTTTTTTATTTGAAATGTAATTAATTAAAGTATATTTTGATTTATAAGATGTATATTCATTAATATATAAAAAATAATAATAAAATAAAACCATTAATGTGTATTGATAAATAAAATTATTACTTTTTAATATTAATGCAATGTTTTTCATAATTAATAAATTTTATATTTTAAATTTCACATATTTCATAAATTCGATTATCAAAATAGGGAATTCAAATCAAAAATATATTCATAATATCCTAATTATTTTATATTTATATCCAAATTAATAAGTTTAAGTTGTAAAATTAGAGCTTAATAATTTGAAAATTAATCAGCAGTGAATGATTGTCATCAACTGTATAATAAATAATATAATAAATGTGTAATAGTATAAAATTTTCACATATTTTAAGAATAAATTGTTCTGATATAATCTTGTCAAAAATTAATAGCTCAATATACTGCTCAATCAATAATATAATAAATACTTATGCAAGTAATAATATATATAAATATTTATTGATAATTTTTTAATAAAAAATTTTAATACCTACGACCTTTCTTTGGTAATCTAAAAGACAGATCAGTTGTTCTATGAATACCCTTCTTATTGGTATTAGGTTTATTAAAAAAATAAATATTGATATATATTTTAATAAATGTTTAATAATTGCATATTTATTATAGCAACTAGCTAAAAGTATTATGTTTGAAATATATTTAACAATTTTCATTATCAGATTTTTTTAATCGATAAAAATTAATTATTTGTACTTTAAGTTATCTTGGTACATTTATATAACAAAGAAACTTGTATGTTATGACATAAATTAATACGTTTAATACAATTATTGAGGTAATGTAAAATATAATTATAAAGTTTTTATTTGTTATGAATATCTTATTTTTTATTATTATTTAGATATTTATAGAAATTGTTTTTATATAAACATATAAATAATTTATATTATTTTATATTAATGGATTCAAATAACTACTCAATATATATTATAAAGAAAATATAGTAATCGAATAGTTTATGATTATTTTGATTGATACTTAAAACTTACGAAATTATTATAAATTGTTTTGTTATGTAATTTATGCATGTTATATTTCATGACTATACCTAACTTAATGTCATAGTTTAAATCATGTTTCTTTCTGTTTTAATATAAACTTTTAAATTATGACTTTTTAATTCTATTAAATGCTAATTTTTATATTTTACAATTATATAACTAACTTGCATTGTTATACGTCAATATATAATAAATATATCTTATAGCAATCTTGATAAAAAAAACCATATTTAATATATATTTGAAATATTTTACTATATAATTTTTTTTCAAACAAAATATTAATTTTTAATAATTTTTATTCAATCCTAATTAGTTAATCAATAAATTTTCAAGAAATTAAAAATATTTTTGGGAAATTAATATCATTTTTTTAAAATATTTAATTTCTGATTCCTATTCTTATAACTATTTTTTTTTTTATATAGATAACTACAATCGTCTAAATTTTTTATTTTTACTAAAAATTTAAAATGTGTCAACTATTATATGAGTTTTTTCAAATAGAGAATTTTACCACTCATATTACTATGAAAATTTACTCAATTTAAATAAAGTGTTCTCATTTTTTTAAATTCTTTAGTTTTATAAATATTATTTTATTAAAGAAGAGAGTAAGATTTCATTAAAAATATATAAATTTTGCTGAATTCTTTTAACCATATAAAATTAAATTTTATTTGACTTAAAGTCATCTAGATCAAATGGATAAGTATTTATTCTTTACAATAGCTGTTTTATTATTTAATAAATGTTACTTATATTTTTTGTTGTAATAAACATTTATTTGTTTTGTTAATAATATTTTGTAGATTACAAATGTAATTACTATATTTTGTATTTTGGATAAAATATTAAAAATTTAGTATTTTTATAATTAAAAATCTCTTAAAATTAATTTATGTTCTTTTAATAATTATGATGCATATAGTGAATGATGAATATTATTATTGTATTATAAAATCTAAAATATCATTTAATAATACCTACTCGTCATTTTCTACAATGACCTTTGGATCACATAGACTGTTTGGTTGATTTGGAGTCCAATTGAAACAATATGGATAAGCATAATATCCCCAGGCAGCATTGGGTCTCAAATGCTTGGCTAATTCAAGAGTTTTCTGCATGAAAAGCCTACCAAATTTCTCAAATCTCTCAGTTGCCTCTTTTAATATAAGTTGTGGAGGCCAAAACGGATGTCTTTGACGTTCGACCCGAAGAGATAAATCCTTATAAATTTGTAAAGAGGCCCAATTTTGACGAAATATGGGTCGCCAACTTTCAAAGTCAATGATACCCATACCTGAGAAGTTTGAATTAGGAATTTGTTCCTCAAGATGGTGTTTAAAGTAGTCGAGGTGTAAGGTAAGATTACCCTCTTGAGGAATACCTCCATTTCTCTGCAGAATATTGTCTGAATAAGGTGATAAAAATAAGTATAGTTCATGAAAAAGTATTTTACTTGAATATTTTTAACAAGAGTAATTTAATTAGATATTAAAAAATAATTTTTTTTTTCAATCACATGTATTATTATGATTTTAAAGGCTTGAATAATTTGAAAATTTTATTGCTTTACTGATTTATCATGATTCGTGATTTTATTTGTATATTAAAATTTTTCATTTTAATTATAGTTATTTATTGTAAAATAACTTTTAAATCAATGACGTCAAACTAAAAACTGTTCCGGTTATATGCCTACTATAGTTTTTATACATTACGAACATATTACAAATTAAAATAAATAGAAAATTACTCCTTTTAATCAGTTCTTAAAAATATTAACAAATAACAAATTTTTATTTCATTATTTTTAAATTACCTTTATTATCTTTTAATAAAGCTGGAAAGATACCGGGATCGTACAAAATCGATATTTTATTGCCTCTGAATTTATCTCGATCGTTTTGTACGATGTCAAACTTTTTAGATACTTGTCGAAAGTCCATTCCATACTTATGGCACATAAATGTCGGAACATTCCAATATATTTTAAAATTTTTAAAGGTGTCATTATAAGTAGTTGATGTATTCAATCTATAAGTATTATGTATTTATACATATAATTTCACTGCATAACATAGATAATATATTTAACATCACCAATTGATTAAATTGCAATTCCTTTTTTTCTAACAATATAACAAGAAAATTTTGTAATAAAAGAAATACAAAATTAAAAGGTAATTTTATAAAAAACATGAGAAATTTGTAGAAGAAAATTGCAGTTTAAAATTAAAACATTAATATAAAAGTAATATAATGGTCACTAAAATACTATAAATTAAAAAAGTTCAATGTTTTATAAATAGTATAATAAAATTCTATCATAAAAACTAATTGGATAAAGAAGGCAATAATAATGATTATCACAATGAAAAAATTTATGAAATAATCTCAAATTTTTTGCAGTATTTTCCAAAAATAGAATTCTAATCATTTGATGATTATATTTTAGAAAGAGTACTACGCATTACTCCTCTTTGCCCATTTAAAATTTTAAATATAATTTATAACACATATAGTTCATATACGATATTTATTTAATTTTTTTCTTCTTATAATCACATCTACCTTTTACGAAAATACATAAAACTTTTATTGTCGACTAGACATCGCATTATCTTGGATATTTTAAGTAATACAGTTGTGTTTATATTATTTTTCTCTTAAAAAGATAATAAAACATTTGTTATTAATTCTTTTAGGTAATATTTATGTTGAAAAGATTTGAAAAGTATAAATTACAAAAGAATTATTTGAAAATAGGGTAAACAAAACATTTTAAAAGATGATACATATTTTACATTACAAAAATAATGAATAAATTAATTGATGATTTAAAAAATTGTGAATCTGCTCGTATAATAATTTAATGTTTGTGTTATATAAAATTAATAACTACATCGACCATGCGAATAATATAAAAATTGATATGTGTGATGCTTTTTAAATTTGAAAATTTGTTTGTGTTAATAGGGAGTAGAGAGCGATGCACAAAATTCACTGATTAGTTTCTTGGTATGAGATTATCGAATTTTGCAACTTAAAACACTCGAAAATTAAAAAAAAAAAAAAAACGTATCCACGACAAAAATCTAGGGTCACAATATTGAACAGTTATTGGAAAAAAAAATAAAAATTTACCGAAACTTCTCTTATTGGAACCTGCTAATAATTAAGAACTGATTACCCAAAGAGGATGGCAGAGGTCCTGCGATTAAAATAAAGGCAGCAGAGAAGTAACAGCCACCCGAAGGATTGGACCTGCATGGGTAACCCTTAACCCTTGCACCAGCTACGAGTCTCGGATTGTTGCGCCCGTCCGCACATTGGGTTACAACAATAACATTATTGTTGTTGGCGCGGTTGCGGTGGTGGTGACGGTGGTGGTGGTGGCGGCGGCGGCGGCTCTGAGTGAATTTAGTTGTTCATTCGAGTTCGTAAGTCAATTTATTTCCCAGTTACAAAGCTCATTCCTCCTCGTTCCTCATTGCTCCCTCCATCGAGCGCTGAGCCACTTTTCCCCGCTCGCATTGCGCACCTATTTATTGTTATATTTAAGTTCAGAACCACGTTATCAGATAAGTGCGCGCGCGCACTCACTTACTCACTCAGCCACTCATTCGTGCTCACGAGACCCATCTTCATAACATGTTTTTGGTCTAGTTTACTTTTGTGCGAAGGGACTAGTCACCTTGAGCCCTCGCTACTCATTCTCCATTTTATAAACATTTCCTTCTCTCACTCACCTGCTTTTATATCCATCCTACTGTTCTCTATTTTCAATTTTACCTACTCGCTCAGTTCAAGTGCAATTATCTTATTTATTTTTACTTTTCTAGGCAAAGATTATATTGAATATATTGAAGCGTTTTTTCATAGGCGATGATACCGTTCGCAGTATTGAAAGCACGATTAAAATTTCATTCAATGCTATCTAATGATATCTTACATGCAATGACGAAATCGTGTGATTTTAAGCTATTTTAAGCTATTCTACTTCCTTTTAATATTATAAAAAAAACAAAGGTAACATGGAAACAGTGTAATAATATAAATAAATCTATTTAAATTTTTAATTATTAAAATTAAATTAAATTAAAGTACTTAAATTCAAGTGTATTAAAATTAATAATTGTGGATAAAGTTATTTTCATTGAGTACTAGAGCCCACGAAGAGATCGTGATATTTAAAATTGATTTTTCAACCTCCAACTCATCAATTCCTATTGTTTTCATCCATTGCTTAAACTATTTTATGTTACATTCAATCTACAAATTTCATTATTTTCTAACAAATGCAATAATTTAAGACAAGATGATTATTAAATATGATACAATGATTAAAATCCTTATCAATGCCGCTAAACGTTAAAAGTGAAGTGAAGAAAAAAAAAAATAATACAACAAAAGTTTCGTCATTTGATCCTTATATTATTGATATTAAATAATAATGGAATTATTGAACTTGAGGTTTAGATATGCCTAACTTGAAAACTAATCTTATCTTTAATAAGGCTAATAATAATAAGAGCCCAAGGCATGTAATCGTAAATACGAATGTACATAATTAATAAAATGATTTAAAAAGATAGTGGGCGCCTTTGAGCATATGCTTTTTTATAAGTTTACACTCATCTTTTTCCTCAGGTGAATACACAAGAGTGACAATGATGAGTTGGTTGTCAAGGTCTGTCAACACTGATGTTGACTCCGTTCAAACTCATTAAAACGCGTTAAAACGTGCGACCAAGGTTTTAAAAGCATACTCTTTGCCTCGGATAGCCGTGCAAGGACAAATGATTATGAGCTCTTTATCGTGTACACCGTCCTTCCATTAACTACTTCTTATTTATATTTAATTCAAAGATTGGGTTTGCACTTAATATGCTTTCTTAATAAGTTGCCTGGATTTTTAATTTAGGACCGCAGAGCTTTGTCCTCTTCCCCATTTGTATTCGATTAAGAGCAATTTTATCAGAAACGCTCATTAAAGTATTATTCAATGATCTGTAAAGTAAGAGTAATCACAGTTGTCTTGATCATCTTTCTAGTTATCAACCATTTTTTATTAAAATTTTAAATCTTGTATTTTAAATAAATTGAACTTGTGTTTAGTAAATTCATATTAATCGTTTGAAAGGGTATTGTCGTTATAACTGCTGCTCGTGATAAATACTCAAATGTGTAAAATTACATTTAATACTATTCGCGACATTCAATTTTTCTAATGTATACAATTTTATTTACGTATACAGAGATAAAATCTTAAAAACTACAGATTTTTAAAATCTCACGAATGCTCGATAAATTTTAAATCTGAAATCTGCTACGTCTTTTTCTTATGTATTTACTGTATTGTAGTAAGATTTTTATTTTTGCATTACCAAAACGACTGGAAATTTGAATTCTTGACACATATTTTATTGAATCTGTATCAAAATCTGCACGCGTTATAACAATCTTTATTATACAATTCTATTTATTATTTACTGTTAAATAATAAGTAAGTTTTATCTTTTATATGTTCAGATTAAAAAATATATAGTTTAAGATTGTACATACTAATTATAAATAATATCAAGACATTCAATTTATTCTGTGCCATTAAATATTTATTAAATTTAATATTACCATTTTTTTTGTTTTTGTTTTTTTTTTTTTGTCCACTATTGTGTAAAGTGTACAAGATTTTTATACCAAAGACTATTTTAAACAATAAATGAGCAATAGAAATAAAAAGAACAGAAAATTTTGACAAAAATGAAAATAATAAAGGAAAACAAAGTCAAAAAATCGATAGTTTTTGTTATGTACTACCGTTTTAAATGTATTAAAAAATGTACTCATTTTTATTATCTTCAACTATGTTCTTACCTTCCATATTGCTTTCAATTAAATTGATAACATTATTTGCATTTAAAATTTTTTACCATTATTCGTTTTCTATGAATCATCTGTTTTGTATATATTTATTTATATTTTAAAGATTTTACAAATATAACTATTGCTAACATTAATGAATTTATCAAACAAATTTGACTGTACTTTGCAGTTTTAAATGATTCTACATTACTTAAATATTAAAGTAATAAATAATGAAAGTAAAGAGTAGTTTTTAGACAAAAAGAAACTTAGGACTAGAGTATATGACGATTAATATCAATGTAAGTAAGTTACATAACTTTAAGGAATAATTATATTTTGTTCATACAAAAGTATTTAATTTTTTGGCAATAATATTCAGATAATCAGTAATCTTTAATAGTATGGTACAGCTCACCAAATATGTGATTAATGATTTAAATTTCATAAGGTACTCTATTCTCACAGGTTTTGAAAAAACTGATAATTGATAATTTTTTAATTTTATTAATTTGTTAAACAATTAAAAATTTAAGAGAATTTTGTAGCTTCTTTTTAATCGATATTATTAAATATTTTACTCGTACCCTATAAGATATAACAACATAATTTTATATTAAATATTAAACTTAGATGTGCACAAAGTAGATTAAATGATTCAAGTTCAACGAGTTTGGATTAATAAAACTTGCTAATAACATGATGAATCATATATCGAATTTTTTAATTTTCAAATAAATAATGTTATTTTCCTCATTGAACATCCCCTCATGTAATCACGGTAAGTTTTTTCTGCGTAATATGCCTTTTTTAATACATTTTTTATGATAATTGTTACTAAGAACATTGTTTTTTTTTATATAAAAAACTAAAGGGTTATTTCTCTGATAATTAAAATTAAACATTAATATTTATATTAATATTAATATTAATAATTCATGCACAACTATAACTATAATTAATACTTAATATTCTTGCGAAAAAATATTCTAACAAAATGCGAAATCTCGTCTTGTAAATTAAAAAAAGTGTCAGAAAAATTTCAATTTAAATCAAAGCCTCTGAAAGAATGTACATATTCATTAATAGATTCGTTTAGTTATTCAAAGAAAACATGGATAGCCTTTCTTTATCATTTTAGTAATATTGTAACATTTAAATATATTTATACCAAATGATCTTAAAAACAACGATTATTATTATATTGTCTCTTGCAGTTCCTTCACATTATTTATTTTTTATGATTTTTTTTTTTTTTAAACTATTTCCACTTTCATGGAAAATTATTAAAAAGTTAAAAATAGTTAAGACAACAAAAGAAAAAAATATCATATAAAATTAAATAGAATACAGAAAGTGAAGAGACTTTTAAAATCAATTTAATTAAAAAAAGGTCTCATTTTTTATGAAAATAACTCTAAAAGTACACGTCTTTTTATAAAAAGATATTGAATTTATACGTACTTGATGCTATTGCATTTTAGTAGATTACCTGCTGATTTAAAATTTAATAGTCAAAAAATGTAGAAAGTGAGTTTATAAATTACGTATAAAATAAAATGTAATAAAAGAATAAATGTCAGAATTTTTAATTAAATTATTAGATATGAAATACATGCGTAAAAGGAAACAGAAAAAATAATTTAATAATACATTACAATTATAAAAAAATTTGAAATCAATATGTTTTTTTAATAATTGTTATCGAAATATTTTTTAATTATATTTAATATTATTATTCTTAATAATAATATATATTAATTTCTAGACTATGTATAAATTAAGTAACAGAAATGTCAATATAAAAAAGTTATTTTCAGAAAATTATTACACACAATAATATATTTGTTATATAAATTAAAGAAAAATTGTTTATTATAAAAATGTACTTGGAAAGTAATTTTAAATAACTTAATTTTGAACTAATTATTTTAATTTTTAAATTATTTCATTTTTATTGAGTTATTAGTTATCAAGTTTTAATTATCGTACTTTTTAATTACAAAAATGTTTTACAAAATATTGAATTTTTTCAATTTCCAGATTTATATTAACAATTTTTTAATGAAAAATTAAGTTAATATTCATCTAGATTATTAAGAATAAATTTAGACGATCTATTTTGTTAACACGTATCATTATAAATGCCATGTATACGCAAATAATATGATTTAAGTTTATAATAAATTTGAGTATTTTTCAATAAATGGATATTCCTTATTTTTTATAAAAATTATATTCCTAAAAATATTAATAATTCTATATTTTTAAACTAATACATATTCAATATATACAATCATGTTTTCGAAATCAATAAAATTAAAAAATATTGTACAAAAATTTTCTTATAAAAATCATATAACGCAGTTTCATGAATTCAAAAATTAAATAATAAGAATAATGTCAAGAAAAGGTATTGGGAGAGAACAAGTGATATAAAAAATGATTATGATGCATTTAAATTTAATATCCATTATATATTTGTCCAACAATAACAATCTTAAATACATAATAATAAATTGTCTATTAATAAATACATAATAAGTAATGCAATCAATTCATTTTTGAATGTGAGTAAAAATAATTTTGCAATAAAAATTTAAAAATTTGAAAATCTTAAGGAGATATTTGTAAGTGATAAATATTTCAAATATTCAGTTCAACTATATATTTTTTTTATTGTTCAAATATAGGAAAACATTTTTTAAACACAGACAAAAAAACTTATTGAAAACACTAAAAAAGTAAGAAAGTTTTATGTCTTTTAAATTAATGTTTAAAAAATATTTATAAGCAAAAAAAAATAAAAATAATAAAAAATTACTTCATATTAATGCAGAAGGGATAACGATGATAATTTTGAAATGGACATTACATAAAAAAAGTATTCGTTTTTTTTAATTATTACTTAATTTTTACACGTTAACTATTTAATTGTAAAAAACTATTGGAAACACTTAAGACATTTATAAAATTAAAAGTTAATAGAATGTTTTGTTAAATACGTTAAAAAAATTTCAAAATTTATTATTCATTTCAAGTTGAGAAAACAAAATATAGTTGCAGTATCTACATATTTTGTAAATTAAAAATAAATAATATAATTCACAAAATACGTTGTAATAAACATTTTTATATATTGATAAATATTTCATTTTCTTAAACCTTTAGTAGTTCGTGTCTTATAAATCAATCAAGAGTCTTTCCAATAATATTAAAAAGATTGTAATATAAAATTTCATATAAGAGAGAGATACAAAAAATTTTTTATATGAAATTTAAAAACGATATTTACTTAGATCAGTATTCAATGCATATAATTTTAATTTATATAAATTGATATTAGTAAGTTTCTCGAAAATGAACATTAAATATATTTAGAAAAATTAAATATGTAACATGATTTACATTAAATAAATATAAATAAGAAAAAATTTGTTTTTACAGATATAATAATTTTAAATTTTATTTAATTTGATTTTATATTATGTACAATAAAATATTTGCATATCATAACAAAAATGATTTATTATTATTTATAAGTAAAGTTACTTGCTTTGTGTTCAATTATATTGTTTAGATTTCAAAACATGGGAATGGGATTCACTACCTATTAAGTTACTTACACTTTATTTGTGTGGTACAAATGACTATAACATTATGTTTAACAATAGCAAAAGCTCATTGTAATAGCTACTCATTAATGAGATTATTTAAATATAAAAAACAAATAAAGCAGGTTTATATTTATTTTAAATAAAGAAGTGTAGATAAAAAAATGTCAAATCAATTTTTGCAATGTGTATGTTTAGTTTGTGAATTATTAGAAAATATTTTATTATTTATCAGTTAAATAAAAAATAATATTAAATAATATTAAATATTTTATATTAGTAAATAATAAAAATATCACATATAAATTATTTAACTATTTTATTAGTAACAAGCTTACACTATTATACACTAATAATTAATAACATTCATAAACAAAAAAAATAAATTAATGTTAAATTTTATTTTATTCTCGAAATTTAAAATTATAAAAAAATTAATATTAAATATATTTGATTAAAAGTATAATTAGCTAATGTATTTATAAACTCATAAATACATAACAATTTTACTGTTAAAGAAAACAATAAGATGTAAAAAATAATTTTAAAGAATAAAAATGTTTAATTGATATATATATATATATATACATCAGATTTTGATAATATAAATTTTGTATTATTAGGACTAATTATTTCAATTGTTTTAAATAAAAAATCATCTTTGAACATAATTTGATCACATAATCAATTTTATTTTTTTCATTATATCTATTATCATAGATATATATTTTTGAGATATAATTCAATTCAGTTGTAATAAATTTGTTCCACAGTAACAAGATTACTAGTGATCTGATGTACAAACTAAATTTCTTTGATGTTATCTAAATAACTTATAATTATTTTCACTTTATTAATTATTATTTATTATAATAATTTTATTATAATGTCTAATTATTTTGGATTCTAGAAAGTTTTTCTAGATACTATTTTTTTGTTGCTATTGTATATTTAACCAAATTAAAACTTCATCGCAAATTAATAAAATGATAAATTGTAGCAACAGCAGTTGTAACATGAGTACGATAAAAGTAATATTTCTTTTCTTTGTTCTGTAAATAACTACATTAATAGAAATATTTATCTTTTTTAATGTTACTAGATGATTTTACTCACATACATAATTATACGTTTTTTAACTGTATTTCGCAAGTCCAATTTTCAAATTTTGTGCTAAATTATTATTTTTATTATTTATTTTTTACATTTATGTTTACTGTAGTACAAGTCCAATCTTATTTGGTGCTATACTTGGACATCGCCAATTATATAAGTAGTACTGCAAATTACCATCACCAATGCCAAATTTGAGTGATTCCAGAAACTCTTTATTATCCATAAGATCAAGTGCATTAAATACATCGAACCCCAACTACAAATAAATAAAAATAAATTTAGAAAAAAAAATTAAAAATTTTATTTATCATGTTTTACTAAATTATCCTTGTTGAAATAAATTAATATTTTTTATTTAAGATTAAAAAAATTCATTCTCTGAGAAAATTATTACTTTTTATATTCGAACTATTGAATTTTTTAATTTTCTCAGAGAACTATAATTTATTACAATTAACTTTTCAAAAATTTGATGAACTAAAATAAGTATTAAAATATTTTAATTAATTAAAATTATATTGTAGATTTTTTAGAATTAGAATTTTTTAATACAAATGAAAACTGAGCATAGAAATATTGTGAATTATAATTTTCCAATACATTTGGTTAACTATTAAATGTATTATAACATTTTAAAATGTGACTAAAAAATATAAAATTTTTCGATTTAAAGTCAAATTATTAATGTAAACTTAAAAATAGATTTAAAATAACTTAATTATTTTATCATAGATGTGTAAATAATACCATTGGGCGTGTTAAAAATGAGAAAATCAATTTAATTTTAAATATTTTTAATACTTATAATACTCATTTATAATTTATTTATAATTTATAATTATTCATAATTGATAATTTATTGATAATTTATAATTTTTTCATGAAATAAAAATTGAAAAATCATTCCTATTTTTAAATGTTTTAATCATTAATATCTGATATCAAAAACCTAAGCAATGAACTACAATTTAAAATTTTAATTCAAATCATACAATGATGCAAATATTAAATATAATTTATAACCTTGTATACACAGCCATTTTGTCATTGGATAAACGAGTTAATTGAGACAATATATAATTTTTTTAAACAATATTTATACATAATAGCTATTTTATATATTTAATTATTTAAATAATGAATGTGGTAGACAAAATTAATTTATTCAATTGGCACACAAAAGAACAAAAGAACAAAAGAACAAAAGTTACAAAAAATTCCTTAATATCATCTCATTATATTTTTTTTAAATATTTCGATAGTTTTAAATAATATGATTATTAATAACAAATTAGACATGATAATAAAATTAGGGAAAAACTTTACAAATAAACAGAATGCTACTTATGTTGTGTTTAGGATAAATTGCACAAAATGTCTCACAACATATATTGAGGAAAATAAATGCTTCATATTTACAAGAATTAATGAACTTAAAAATATAAAACTAATTATTCAATTGTTTCATCACACTCACAAACAAACAAACATAAAATAGATTAAAAGAGCGTTTCAATTTTAAATACTAAAAATAATTTTTTAAAAAAGGCTAATGTAGGAAATACTTTATATCAAAATAAAAAATAATATGTTAGAGATAAGAGGATATGGAAAATTCAAATATAAAATATAAATAGTTATTGTTTATTATGTGGAAGAAATTGGTATTGTATAGTATATAATAGATATAAACGTTTTCCTATTAATATTAGTTTATAAGCTTAACCTCCTTAATGATTATTGCATGGAAATTTATAAAAATTTAAATTATTTTTAAGGTATTTATGTATAATTGTAATGATAAATTTAATTTATATCGTTATAATTTTATATTAAAAAGCATTTTTTTCTTCATAATAAAAACTTTGACAAAAAGACAAAAACCTAACTTCTTAAAATATCTATGTAATAGTAATATCTTTGTTATTTTTATTATTCATATTAAAAAAAATGTGTTATCATAAATAGAATTATATTATAAATTAACATAATATATATTACATAATATTTCATAATGATTAAAAAACTCAAATATTAAAGATTATGAGTTAGTTTTAAATAAATTATTTGGAGAATACAATCAAAATTTTTTTAACAATTTTGATAAGTTCTAACATAAAAAGCTTATTTTGACAAATATTTATATATGAAGAAGTGATTAAAATTATATTTACATTTCTAGCCGATATGAGAGCATCTTGCATTAAATCCAACCACGGTGTTTCTGAAGATACATTATAGAAACTATATGCAGCCCGGAGAGTTTTATGTGTCTGATGATGCATTACCGAACTTGGCAAAGTATAATAGCTAACCATATCTGTAATAAGCTTTGTTTTAGGATTTTCAACAACAAAACTATCAACTATTCCTGTTTGTGGCATAAACCAATGTGTAAATTCTTCCTGTGTAAATATTGGTGCCAAGTCAAATTTGTCCAAATACTAATAAAACAAAACAGATATTAAAATGTATATTATTTAGAAAAATATATAAGAATTAAAAATATTTATATTATGATATATGTTTACATGAGTTATTAAATTTTTAATTTATATTTTTGATAATTTTAAGTAAATTTGTAAATTTTAAGTAAATAAAGATAAAAAAAAAATTACTTCAGATATTAAAATAGAATTTTTTTTAATGATATAAAATTTTATTGAATTAAAAATAATTTCCTTGTAAAAATAAGCAAAGAATTTTATTAGAAAGATGAATAGATTAAAAAAATTATTATTATTTTGTAAAATAGAAAAAAATTGATAATTCAATAATATAATTAAAAATAAATTAAACAGACGGTCATACACACATATATATACAGAAAAAATATATATACAATTTCTAAAAATGAAAGCAAAAACTATTAGTTAAACTAAAATTGAAAATTTAATAAACAAATTAAACATGCAAGTATTTTAAATAAATTTATTATCAATTAAAAATCAATTTTTAAGCCATATCAATATATTTTTTGAATGAATAAAAATAAAAAAACAAAAACCATACACTATTCAAAAGCTTATGACATTGAAGCACATCTTCTGGCATAAATTTTCTGAAACCTGGAACCTTAGGATTTTCCGGTAACTTATAAAATTTTAAAGTTCTTTGCATTGTCATATTTCGTGATAAATGAGAAAATTTTATCTCTATTAACTTTTTTGGATTTAATGAACGATGCCAGTATCTGCATGTAGAAATGGGCTTAGGAAGCACTATACCAGCAGTGTAAACTGCTTGAAAAATTCCCCTCAGATTAACTCTTCTTGTAATTTCATGAATTAATACAGGAGCAACACGCTTTGATCGTAACTTTTTATGAACACATAGAAAATTGATTTCTACCATTTTTTGAACCCTATTTATAAAAATTTTAATATTTACATAATTTATCAAATGTAAAAAATGTAAAGAATAAACTTACTTGTCATAAACTCTTACTGTTGCAGGTATAGCAGATATAAAACATACTAAACGCTTACTTTTAGTAACACGTACACCACAGTGCCATTCACTATGCCAACCTGGGGGTTGTAAAGCCCTAACGAAATTAAATTAAATTTATAGGTAATTATATCATATAAAAATTATAAATAATAATATGAATAAAAATTTACCATTTCAAAAATCCAGGAGGATAATCAAACCTAAACATAGCATCGTCATCTTCAACATAATTTTCTGATAGTAATGAATATAAATCTGCAAGTTCTAATGGATCATCCACATTTATAGTATCCCAATGAAAGCCTGGTGGCAGAGAATATGGTTCTGCTCTTATAGAAATTTTATCCGGTTCAATTGGTTCATTACAAGCAATTTTTTCATCTAAAAGAAAAAGAAAATATTATTTATCACTTACTGTAAATGGTGATTTATAACATTAAACATAAAAGCTTTATTTTTAAATAGATTAATCATACCCATTTTTGGTACTGGCTGAGTACTCCAAAATTGATAAGCTTTTTTCATTGCTTCTTCTTGAGTTTTAGCAGATTTACAATTTTGTAATTTAAAAGCATCCATTGCCATTTGTATATCCTTAACATATAAGTTAGCATAATTGCTAGGTGTTTGTACAGATTGTAGTGAGTTTGAATTTTTTATTTCATTATCACAACCTTCTGTTGGAGTTACATTATTAATTTGAGCCTTTTTCTTATTACTGTGTTTTTTGGAGCTAATTTAAATATCATTCATAATTAATTAATTATAAAATAATAAATTTATCAAAAAATATTGTCAAATATAAAGTATTAATAATTTTGAAACATTATTATCTAAAAATTGTAATTATAAGTTTATTAAGTTAAAAATTTATATTTAATAAATTGGAATAATAACACACACACACAGTCACACAGAATACATTCAAAACCAACTGTAATATAATTTTAAATACACAATATTTATTTTGATTAATCATAAGAAAAAACCATGATAAATATTAAAATATTAATATTAACTATCATGTACAGTATGCTTTTCCATTCATTTTAAGTATGAATGAATTAAATTTTTTTGTCAATCAGTGATATAATATGCAATTTATATAAATAATAAACCAAATATTTAAAAAAATATATATGAGTAATTGTAATTTGAATGTAACCAAATTTTATAAAAATATAAAATATAATTTTAAATAACTTTTGTTTTAATATTACAGGTTATTTTACTGAAAAAAACGATTCAATGTTGGAATTTATTTATAATAAATTATGAAACTCTAATGTTATGTGAAACCATCAATTTTTACATCTAAATGAAAAAGCTTGTTATATTTTTTTCATTGCTTAAGGCTTTGTAAATTTTTAAATAAAATGCCGACCGGCTATAAATAATAATGTCTTGAATTACCAAAATTAATAAAAGCTTATCATTAGCACATTATGTATTAAAAGTGACACGTGTATGTATAAAATATATAAATTTAACATTAAAAAAACCTACCTTTTACTTTTGACATCTTTTTCAATTATTTCTTCATTTTTATCGTCATTTTCCGATTTTGGCAGTACAACAGTTCTGTTTTTGCCAGATTCCACATTGTTCTCCATTATTTTTTAACGTTTTTATATACATATATACAGTACAGCAGGCATCCACCCAACTTATAAATATATATGTATAATTAATTGATTATTTATTTATATATATGTACACACGCAAACATATAAATATATATATATATATATATATATGTATTTATGTAGCTACACGTATATATAGGAACATATGCATATGACTACGTATGTTTTTCTGTTTAACAATTGACGTATTAAATAATTACAACAAATTCATGGAAACTTATCAAAATGGATAAATTAGATTTTGACCCTCCGTATAAGCTCTCCTCTATTTGAATGATCACAATATTCGCAATTCGTGTATTATAGGCTGTGTTCTACAATTAAATAGCATAAGTGTGACATGAATGATGAGAATGATGATTCGTACAACAATAGCATTTACTTTGGTAACCCCACCCCGGATTTTTACAGTATTATACATCAGAGTGCATGTATATTACTACATTGAAATATAACAGCTTAATTTTTTATATAAATATTTTTGGAATTTTAAATAAAAGTTTTTTTATCGCTTAATTAATATCAATGCATAATCTTTCAATTACCGTATAAGTTTAAATAAAATTAAACTTATTTATGAGAAATAAAAGATAAAACTAAACTATCAAATACATTAAATTAGAAGTAGATTACATTTTCTCTACAAGTATTGTTCAACCACAGAACATTTAAAGAATCACAGAAGACATACTAAGAGAATCTTAAGGTCCATGTTAAATTTTGGATACAAACATGGTCGGAGAAATATGCTCTTTCTCTCTCGCACATATAGAAATACTAGCGACCTCTTAAGAGTCCGTGGCCCGAGCTAAAATTTTTTATAAGTGCTTTAAAACCTATTGAAAAAAAGGCTACTAATGCATGTACGAAACACGAGTGTATACGCGCATGCTTTGTACATGTACAGTTAGCGTTAAATTATAAATAATTATAAAGAATATATTTTGGTGTGTCCGATGTCTCTCAGAAAAAAAGGTTATTTCAGAGGAAAAAAGTTTTTCAAAAGTGATTGTGAAAGAAAATCGACAAAATATGCTTGTTATTTTTCGAATAAAGAATATATTTATATTATAATTATAATTATATATATATTATAATTATAAATAAATAATTATAAAGAAGCTATAGAACTAGAGAGAAAGTGAATATTTCTCTCATCATGTTTGTTTCCAAAATTATGTTGTTGATCTCATAATAATCTCCTCTTTATATGTATTATTATTTGCACCATTTTTTATTTTTATTTCTAAAAATAAAAGTCACTTTTCAATTTTCTCACAGTCACTTTAACACTAATTAAAAATATATAGATTTATATTAACAATCACTTAGCTATTCATTTATATTATACGTGTATAAATTAATTATTCATATTATTCTTGAAAGAGTTTTTGAAACTGTTATAAGCTAAAAATCTGTCCTATGGCTAGAATTCTTTGAAAAACAATAAAGTAAACACATGAACCGGCTTAACAGTGCCGGCACACAAAAAGGGACATACCGGGTGATCTCATTCTACTAAATTTGTTTAAATTTCACTCACATTGAAGAAAAATTAATTTTTATATTAAATCCAATAATATGGTTTATAATTATGGATAATTATAAAATGTATAGAAAATTTAAGAAATTTTAAATTATATTGGAGCGGGTACTTTCTTTTACGTCACAACCTTTCCTTGGCCCATTTGCTACGTTTGTTGCCAGATCTCTCATATATAGTTGACCTCCCCTGTAGAGAATGTTAAGCCCTCTGTTAAATACAAGAAACAATCATGTCGGATAAAATATCTTCTTTCTCTTTCGCACACAATTCATGATACTAGCGATCCTGTTGAGTGCCAGCTGTAATAGAACAAATTTTTTTAATGCTATAAAACTTATTTAAAAATAAATATTATGTATAGATATATGGCCTAAGGGTAAGTGAAAAGCCATATTCAAATACTTAGAAGTTATACTGAATTTAATAAATTAAAAAACATTTTTAATTTTCAATGATTATAATTTATGCTTTTATAAAAATAGATAATAATAAAAATCTTTATATTATAATGTCTTATATTTTTTGATTAAATATTTCTGAATAAATATAAAATTAAATAATCTGAAATTTAAAAGTGTTTTGTAGTTTTTCTAAATTAAGTACAATTTCTAAGTATTTTTATGATTTTTCACTTACCCGTAATCTATATATCTAAATATAGCATTCTTTAAAAATAGGTTTTATGGGACTAAAAAACCTCTTTATAAGCTTAAAATTTTTTTAAAATCATTAACATGTAATTGTTGTTCCATAACACTTTAACTTTTAATTTTAATTTTTACATGTGCACTAAAGCATTTTACACATTCTTTGGAAAAGAACATTTTATATTGTTATATGCATTCAGAAAACAATAACTTAAACACGTGTACCGGATTATCAATATCAATTCAATAAAAAAGACACAGGAGTTTTTTTTGTCTTCATTTATATTTTTTTGCATTTTAAAAATTTTAAAGAAAAAATAAGTTTTTTAATTTAATGTAAGTCTATATAATAAAATTACATATAATTAATGAAAAATTAAAACATGTCACGTTGTGTTTTCCTCCAATGGATATAAATTTATATTTCTTTAAACTGAGTGAAATTTATCCAATCGATAATACTTTGAAAATTTAGTATTATCAAATTTTATAAATTTCACTTGAAATATTATAATACACACAATACACTTGTTATCAGCTTACCGAAGGTCAGGTTCGTTAACTACAATACCGTTGTGACATGGTATTATTTCAAACATTACACGCACAAATTTATTTAAAATAATAACTATAAATCACCTCAAATAAAGCTTTTAATATCACCAATAAATTATTATCTCAAATATACATCAGGTAAATACTATTTATTTTAAATTTGAATTAACTAATTACTTTGCTAATTTCACAATTATATATATACCTATAATTTATATTAATATTTCCGTAAAAATTAATTAATTAATTTAATTACAAATCACTTACTGCGAAAAATTATTCGATGTTGAAAAGGTCATCACTACAATAAATTAGGAACAAAGTTAAAAGTAGTATTTTAATATTTATACCAATAAATTAAATTATTAAATAAGATAACTTCTTAACTTGTCAATCGATATCTTAGATTTTTGTAAAGATATTTGGAATTATAATTACTTCTACTGTTCCTTATGTAGATCATGTGATAATATAAATATATATTATTAATAACCTGAAAAGTAAAATAATTAAAGTTAGTTTTGTATGAATGATTGAGTGATTTTTAATTGAATAAATATTGAATTATATTATTAATTTACTAAAAATGTTTAATGTTGTGTTGTTTACTTACTGATGTGATGAATATGAATTTTATATATATGGTTAAATAATATTTTATTCATTGTTGACAAACTGTCAACATGCGGCCCATATTTTTCTTTGATTTAATACAATAGCGGAAGTCTTGCTAGCATAGACGGCGCTTAGGTAGTTGAATTAGAGTAAGATAGAGATAGGCGCAAATATGTATTATGATGTATGTATATATTAAATTGCATAAATGAAGGGATGTGAGTGTGGTAAAAATGATTGATGTTGTACCGCCACAAGATGGCCGATAAGTGTAGTTTCTATACTTATTGGTCAAACAATACTTTTCTTTTGTATATGAATTGAAAATTCTGATTGATTGTTTTAATGATAACCAATTAGAATTTAAATCATGACAGGTACAAAGGAAAAGGGACTTGTTGATTGTGATGCGACCAATATTAAATTTTCTGAATTTAAATAAAAATCAGTAAATTGTATTATTCGTTTATTTTGATTTAAAATTAAAATTAGTGATGTGAAGGGGCGGAACTTTCTTTCTGAAAAAGAAAGAAAGTTCAGTTGAAAGTTGTTATTCAATATAGTAACATATAGTTAATATTGTTATTAATAATAATAAAATTATATATTGTAAAATATTATATTGAGCAGTGTGATTATTTGTTTTATTGATTGATATTGAAGTGTAGTGATCATTTGGAAAATATAAATAATAATTTGTAATAATTACAAATTATAAAATATTATTATCAACATTAATTAAATCTATCACGGATAAATATTGTAAATAATAAATCATAAGGATTGGATATAAATTATTGGAATATTAACAAATTATAAATATATTGATATTATTTTGTATTATTAAAATAATTACTATACAAGGTAAGATTTAAATATATTATATTTATATATCTTCATTTTCAATTATTATTTGTATTGTGTTGTGTTTGAGGAAAAAGGATTATCGAGATCGCCCGAACATCTCAAGTTTTGGCACTGGATCTCCTCATATTTTAATTAATTATTTATTGAAAGTAGTGTTGGTTTAAATTATTAAATAATATTTTATTTAGTAATTTTTAATAATAAAGAAGTGAAGTGTTGTTAAAAATTAAATATATTAATAATACAGTTTCGGGAAGTTTATTTTATTTAAATTGAAAAATTTATTTAAAGGTAAATTCACTGTATTACAATCGATATATATATATCGATATTTATATATCGAATATTTATACACATACACACACATATATATATAGAGAGAGAGACAGAGAGTTTTTAAATTTATCTTATAAACTCTTACATCTTATTTGCGTATACTCACATATTATGTAGTAAGAAGAGGGGAATAATACGATGGATATAATGATTTATTCATTAAAGTACTAGGAAGAAGACATTTACCAATTAATAAATAGTGCTTTTAGAGTACATATGCTGGTTTGTGTTGCGATTTTTACGATACTATATCAATTTAGACACCTATATATAAAGCTCCTCGACAAATATGGGAGAGTTCAAGTAGTAAATTCTTGTTTCGAACACTTTTAAACCTAGCCTCGACCATCGTACTGAAAGGTGACCAAAGTTGTGTTGATTCTAGAAGCAGTCAAAGCATAGCATAGCTGTCCAAGGAATTACAGGCCTATCTATCTCACACATTTCATACTCAAGACTATGGAAAGATTGCTGGATACATATATTAGATTACATAATATTGTATAAATTGATTAATTCATTTTATTGATAGGTATTATCTTTAAATAAAAGCATTTTGATAGTTTTTATCTGAATGTAACATTATGGAACCGAAATTTTTAATGTAAAATCAATTTTGTAAATTTAATATTAATACATAATAAATAAAAATAAAGTGGGACAAGTTTTTAAAATTTTATTTAGTACTCCATTTTGCCATTTTCAAACCGTATTTCTATTAAAAGTTGTGAAGTTCATCTCATGCAATAGTAAATAACTTATGTAATATTTTTTAAATCAAAAATTAAAAGTTTGTGCTAGAAATTGTTTGAACTGCGTCTTTATATAAATAGCTATATGCTACTATTATGAACACATAAATATCTACAGATACCTAGTATCGTGCATATAGCTGCGGTACGTATCTACCTGTGGTGTGTATGCAAGTTTAATATATATATATATATATATATATATATATATATGCCTGCGGCGTTATATTATGATTATATTATAATATTATAGATTAAGAACAATAATGCGAGATAGTTTTAAGTTTAAGTTTTAGTTTGTATTCGTCCTACAACATATGCGAATACGTAATTGTAAAAATATTGTGCGAGTTGTTTTTTTTTATTTGAATATATCTATATTCTTATTTATTTATTACTTAATCATTTCAACCTATCCCTTAGATATATATGTCGTTATACTGTTCCCCTAACAGCTGTGATGTTAGACTATAAATCTGTAGCGAAAGGTCAAGGAGGCGGCGGCTGGATTAACAATAAATAACAATAGTTCCTTGTTGTTGTAACTCCACACTGATATTTATTAAATATCGAGAGAGAGACGCGGCGCGTGACTGTTTGTTCCGCCTAGCTTATTTCATTCTCCGGTGCGCGATAATATAAGCCACGTAGATGCTAATTAATTTGCAAGTCTGTACCGAATTTAGTTTCAGTCAAAATGTCGGTTGATCCGCGGGTTACAATAATATAATACAAAACGCAGGCTAACCCGCGGAATGAAGTTCCCAGTTTAGTGAAGATTTCGTGAGTATGCTCCCTATTTCTATAGTATCTTACGGCCCAGGTGCTGAATCGGCGCATTCCGCAGGACGCTCGCCATCGTCGCGAGCAATTGGACGTCGACGTTCGGTCGACGGGGCCTCGATAATTCCTGACCCTCGGAAACAGCATACATTAGGGGCGCGACGAGAGTGGTTGAATTTAATTTCCAGCCTATAGCGAGTGGTTGGAACTTGCGTAATTCATTACTCCCGCTGGTAGATGATGTCGATGTTCAATGTCACGGGCTTTGCCGTCCTGCAAGTAACAGGGAGAGTGCGTTCTTTAGTGTTGCAACGAATGCTGCTACATAGAGTAACACTACGAAAAATTCGTGCACGAAGCAAGTTTTAATAATAAAAAAAACTGTAATATAGATCACTCGTAATCAAAACTCGGCGTTCAATGCCTTGATTTAATTTGTATTAAAAATTTAAATACTAGATAAATTAAACAGTTGTAATCGAGGTATACGATTCAGAAGGGATACAATTACAATGACTTAACACAATAATTAAACAAGTATTTATTAAAAAGAAAAAAAATTCAATTTATTAATTGAGCTAAAAAGAAGAAAATATAAATACGTTATATATATATATATCATAAGGCAATTCGTTAAAAATCATGTGTCAAATAGATCGAGAGTGAATAAGAGTTTTGGCGTATTGTTTGGACTTTTTGCGGATGTAACAGATTGTTTCGAGTTAACACACACTGCCGGAGCTTTTTGGTGATGGGATAATTGTTAAATGCTGTTCCTATGATGCTTGTTCCTACGTTGCTCTTATATAACTTTTGCGTCCTATAAGGCTTGTGTGTAAGGGGGTACTTTCGCGCATGCCCAATTCGCAATTCGACATATTTGTCTTGGTAGTAGTTGTATCCGCAATTATTAGAAAGATTGCTGATGCCGTGTTAAACGTTTGTTCCAAAAAACCTAGCGGATATTTAACAAACTACATTTCATATTCAAAGAGAGGTTTAGGGCAGTACAGAGTGAAGTTTAGCATTCTCCTTACTGATTTGCATGTGAAATGCAATGAAGTTAGCCTCGATATTTGAATTCAAACATATAATAAAACTTTTTTTTGTATATTTTTTAAATCTTTCTTAATTTTTTATACTTCAATTTTATCTTGTATAATTTAAAAAAATTAGCTACTTCCTTGATAAATTATGCATTTTTTAATTTAAATTTTTCAACATATTTATATGTATAAATGCATCTGCTTACATAATATGGACTTAAAATTTTTATTTTAATTTGTTTCATTTCAAAATTTGTATTGAATAACCCCCATTATTATTTAAATAACGTATTATATTACATGTGTGCAAAAAAATTATTAAAATAAATCATATGTAAATATAAAATATTAAAATAAATATTGTATAAAGTAAAATTAATATAATAAAAGTTTCATCATTATATAAAATTCATGATAACAATATAATTATTCACATTTAATTATCAATTCTATAAGATAATTTATTTCAATAATATATTTAAAGAATAACTAAAAAGCTTATATTAATAATCAAAATATTAAAATTTAATTATTAAATTTATTTAATAATAAAAAAGTCTTGTTTAAATTTTAAATTTCATTAAATAAAATTCTAAATGATTCTAAGTAAAACTGTAACTTTTGTTACTTGTATTATTATAATTGATAATAAAATAATTCATCTTAATGATATTTCTTATGTATAATTACAAACATTGGTTTTTATTTAAACATATTACTTCCATCGAGTAATTTATTTGTGATTACAAGTAATATTATTACTTTTATTAAGTGTATTACAAAAATTAATATCAAAATTATTCTTTTAATAAAATGTTGGCAAAATAGCTAACAATAATATTTTTTTGTATTTTTATTTTGATGAAATAAAATTGTAAATAATTTTAAGTAAAACTAAACATTCACTATCTCTCTTATTGTAAATGATGTTCAATTATATATTTATTGATGAAAATTTAAAAATACCAAATTTATTTGTAGTTTTGAATTTTACTGAGCAATATTTTAAGTGATATTAAGTAAAACTGTAAATTTTATTAACTGTATTATTAAAATATATATTATAATCATTCATCTGAATGATATTTGTCATGAAACGTTACAATCATTGACTTTATTAGTGCATATAACTTCCATTGAGTAATTTATTAGTGATATTAAGTAGAATTTCAAGTTCCATTAACTGTATTAATAAAATTAATATTTGAATCATCTATTGGAATGATATATTACGAAGAAAAGTAATAATAATAATTTTATTTGTAATTTTTTATTTCATTATGTAAAATTGAAGCAAAACTGAAAATCTCTTTGACTACATTAATAAAATTTATAATAAATCACTAATTTAATACTATGTTTTATAAACATTATTATGATAAATTTATTTATTATTTTACTTTCATCTAATAAAGTATTTATATGTTTTTAATTGAAATGGAAATTTAATTTATTATAATATTAATTGATAATACAATAATTAATTTGAATAGAAAATATACAGAAAATAAAATTAAATGAAATGAAATAAATAACAAATGTGATTTCCAAGACAATTTATTTATTTTTTTCACGTATGAAAATCAAAATTTTTTGATTTTAAATAATAAATAAAATGAAGAAATTTAACCTCACACCTGTTACCACGAGGCCGTGCGCGCCGTGTTGGAGGCAGAGTAGCAGCCGATAGATTAAATTCATATATAGGTGGCGCTACACTGACAATCCTAAGGGTACGAATAAAGTTATATATACGTGGTGTCGGTATTTATTAGTGTAGAGTATAAAAGAATATTCAAAAATTTGATGCGTGGTGATTTGTTGGCCGATAAATACAGTGATTAGAATTATCGACACGTGAAGTAATTATGTTTTTTAAATTTATTGTAGCAAAAGAAGACGTTGGTGTAGTGCAGCTGCGAGGAAAATTTGCATTACTCTTATCATCAATAATAGATAAAGGATTTTTAAATTCAATAATCCTTTAAATATGCTTGGTGATTAAATCGGTTTTCAAGATTTTCGGGACTTCGACGATACGGTAGAGAAATTGGGGAAATGAGTATCATTTTGGTTCTTGTAACTATCAGATATATGATAATAATATAATTATTTTGAGTTTATTTGTTTTCTTCATTATTGCATGTAATAGAAGTGAATATTTAATTATATCAAAGTGAGTGATAGATTTCTCAAATATTCAGGAATTAATATACATAGAGGAGAGAGAGAGAGAGAGAGAGAGAGAGAGAGAGAGAGAGAGAGAGAGAGAGAGAGAGAGAGAGTGAGAGAGAGAGAAATTATATATACATTAATTTTTCCATAATATTAAATAATATTGTATATTGATTACTATTTAAAAAAAAGAAATTATAAATTTGGAAATTTGTTCGAATTATCTTTAACTATACACTCATCATATATTAAGGCAAGAATTATATATATATATTTATTTAAAATTATTATTGGAAAAGATTATAAACATATATGTATATTTTTTTAATTAATTTAAATTATAGGAATTATGTAGTGTCGATCAGGATAGTGTTAATTTTTACATGAATGATTTGTTTCTTAGTTTAAACTAATTGAAACAAATTATTATTGTGAATATTATTATAATATAAGGAAGTGAATAAAATATATAATTTTTGTCGGTTGAAGTATTGAAGTGCTAATGAATCAAAATTTAGTGAAGTAGTGTTGATCAAAAATTAATATAAAATTATATCATTTCTAATATAAATTATTATATAATTTATAATACAATTCAAAGTTGTAGTGTTGAATTAGTTGGGTGATTTAACAAAATATCATATCCCGCCGATATTGTAAAGTCAATGAACCCGGACTTCGGATTTGACATTGGTGTAATGAGTGAATAAATAAATTATTAAATTAAAATACTTAATTGTCAGTTATCAGGATTTCCAACGTGACTCCACTAGTCGGTAAATTGCCGATTACATTTATTTTTAACATAAGTAAAATCGCGTATTACACATTATGTTCTTTAGCCTATTTCAGCTTTCACAGGAAGCTTACTTACTCGGAATAAAAAACCGTCTACTTGCTCTAAGACGGAAAAAGCCAATACACTCTATTTACAATTATTTAAATGTTTTTGGAATTATATTTATATTTACTTTTCATGGTTTTTATCGAAAATCATATACAACTTATACTTTTAAGTTTATATTAATAATTTTTATTTACAATATCTATTTACAATAATAAATTACGGGAAAAAATAATATAAATATAAATACTTTTTACATTATTCTACTATATTACATTATAATAATATATATTTATAATAAATTACTTAATTTACAATACATATATATTTGCCGTTAAAAAATATTACACATAATTTTTTTTTACAATACATTTAAAAATAAAAAAATTTGTTAAACATTTTATCGAATGTTCATGAGGAACTAAGTTTTCAGTTATTTCAACAGACAAAATCACACATATTCAATTGAAATATAAGTTTAAATAGCCGACTATATTGTGATTGTAAATACGAAGAAAACAACTAACATCATAATCTAATGTTTAAAAGCATAATAATAATGACTAAAATAAATCATAAGTCTTCGTTTAAAAGGACAAAATGATTATATTATATATTCAAAATAATAGAAGAAATGAAATTACAAGTATTCATGCTGTATTTCTATTTTTATATAAAAATCATTCGATGATGGATCGATACCAACGGATTACATTATCTCTCAATTTTTCTCAAACATATCAGATCGACATCGAATCGAGATCGAATAATAAAATTTTACTGTGTCTGAACCGAAAGCGACTTATACGCTAATGAAAACGCCGTACTTTATTGTGTATTTGTTTGATATTTCAGATTCATAGATGAATTCGGCTTATGTTATTGTTTAGATGAGTAAGGGGATGTATTAGTTGCTTGAAAAAAAAATTCAATTAAAAAAATCAATTATAACAAATTGTATGTTGTCGGTCTGATATGTTTGAGAAAAATTGAGAGTTAATATTATCCGTCGGTCCGACCATTTATTGGGAGAATTTTACAAGTGAACGAAAACAGATCTGTAATAAAATTTAAATTCATATAAATAGATATGGCAATATTGTTTTTGAATATAGATGTTGCAACAATGTGTGGGACTAAAAACAAAAATATAAGAAAATAGTAAAATTACGAGGCTTTTATTTCTGTCTCAGGCAACATATTTCGATGTTTTGATGTAACAAGAAGCAAGTGTACCTTTTCTCTCTCTCTCTCTCTCTCTCTCTCTCTCTCTCTCTATCTACTTATCTATCTATCTTTCTCTATCTCAAATCTCATACTTTCTGTTTCTCTCACGCCTCTTACTAGGTTATGGCTTTGTTCATTAAATTCTCTTATTCTGTGTATTTGTACGTCTCTCTCTCCCTCTATCTCATAAAATATAATGCATTCGGTGCAACTGTGCTGTGCTAAACGATGTCTCTCGCTTTCTTTTTGCTTACTCTCTCTTGCTCTTATTTACTATGTAAATCTTTTCTATACTTGTCATTATCTCTCTCTCTCTTTTTCTTTTACACCATATGTATTTAAAATAAAAAAATATTAATTAATGTGAAAATTTGATTAATTTATACATTTCTAATTTTTAAAATGATAATTCTGAAATCTACAAAGACTAAAATAAATTCACAAATTATTGTTCAATAAAATATTTCTTTTGTAATATAAACAATTTTATTTTTTTTTTATTAACATTATTACTGTAATTCAGAAGTAAACTCTGAAATATATATTTCAAATTTATTGCATAATTTTTTTATCAAGCTACACATATATTAATATACTATATATAAGCATATTCACTTAAAATATTAAAATGTAAGTAATTATAATAAAATTATTAAAATAATAATAAATATTTGAATGTAATTATGAAATTATGATTTTATCAATAGAAAATTAATTAAAGAAATAATTAAAGTGTAAGCGAAAAATCTTTATATTTGATCATGAATATAATTAAGAAATATATCATCTAAAATGATTAAAACTTTATAATATCATTACAAATCGTTTTTAATAACATGTATCTAGTTAAACATCATTTTATTTTTATGCTTTATAGGTAAAGAATAAATAAAATATTTTAATTCAGTCAAAGTTAAATTTTTAATATTGTAATACTTTTTACTCACACAAACTGCTAACCCTTGAATTACAGAAAGGACCTCGTGCGTGTGTCGTTTGAGATCTCTTGTGCGCATTTATCCAAGTAACGATAAATGCATTTAATATATAAAGGCGTTGAATAAAATTAAGTGTAACACTTCTGATTTGGTTTAAATAAAATAACTGCTTTATTATTTACAAGATTGATGCTTCTTGAGCAATGGTTTGAGAGATAGTGCTTAACTTACATTTTTGCTCGGCACGTTACCTCTTGTTTTATTATACAGTCTCATACGAATTTTTACGGGTCATTACTAAGCTTAATTTACAGAATTTCCTGATCGTTATTCCCTAATTTTCATCGAAAATTATAAATCTAAACTTTATTTTTATTTGTCTCGTCTGCGGCTCAGACGTACCTGTCTCAAAACGGCCCCACCCACTCATATACACGAACAGGTATACGAAACAGGTACACGAAACAAGTACACGTCTAAACAGAGTTTATAAAATAAATATACATTAAGAAATGTATGTATTTGAAGGTAATTTATTTCAGTAATATATATATATATATATTTGATATTTTAATTTTTGTTTTATTTAACAATATAATATAAATACAAATAATAAACATAAATGTTAATATTATATATATATGTATAAAGATACTAATTTATTATAGCGATTTTTAATTTTTAACCAAAATCGAATTCAATTTGATGTTTATAACATGTTCATATTACTCCAACAGATGCACATAGATATGTATAATGTATCTGATTATTCGGTTTGTAGAATTACCCCTCTCTTCATCTATTTTTGCATTTTTATATAAAAATATTTCCGCAAGTAATTTCTCAAAATTTTTTTTTTTGAACAGAAACTTTTTTAATGTTTAATATTTTATTTCTTACTATTACTATTACTTGTTACTTATGATTATTATTACTATTATTATAATTTATTATTATTATTATATTATTATTATTATTCTTATTATTATTATTATTATTACTTATTACAATATTTTCTTCTATGACTTACTAATTTTTACTGATAAAAAATTGTAAAAATATGAAGACGAGTAGAAATTGTAATTTTAACAGTTCCTTGTAATCTTTACTTGAGATAAAAATATCATTACGGTGTATTTTTATTTATTATATAAAATTGAATAGATATTAATTAATTATAAAACAGTAAAACTAAGAAATAAATATAAGAAATAAAAATAGCTTTATATAATAATAATAAAAAAATATAATATAATTAATAATAGGCTGTCGATATAAAACTTGGATTTAAAAAAATTACGCAGAAATTTTCTTCGCTATGTATGCAATGCAATGTAAATATTGAAAGAAAATTTGTAAACATAGTTACAGTCATTTTTTATATATATTATAACTAATCAGTTATTATTGGAAAATAAAATTTGAATAAATATGTGTTTCTTTGGAATTATAAACATTGGAAAATTTTAAAGTAGATGCAAATCCTTTACAAATATAATAATATATGTGCAATTAATTAGTTTTTCCCAAGTGTAGAGGAGAATTGAAGGAAACTACGAATTTTGTTGAAGAAATCCCCTAATGTGTCGGTGTCCCACCCACTTTAATAAAATAATTCAGGTAATGCTGAACCTGTTTTATTGTATGCGAAGTATAATTTTTCTAATCTTGACAAAATGAGTCAGTCACATTCAAATACCTTCAGTATACACTTGACTAGCATTAGTATATTCCGTATTTTATAAAATTTTAATTAAATTCAATTAAATCGAATCGTTTTTGCATAATCAAGAAAGCGTTTTATTAAAATAAATCCTTATTGAATTATACTGCTTTAATAGCCATATACGGTTTGTATTCCACAAAAGAGAGCAAGTTTCTTATCAAAGAAAATCTTACTTAATAAAATCTAAGAAAATACTAACAAGACAATATGTGTTCTATTATAGTGTGCACTAGAATTCTTTAAAATTTAGCAATTAAAAGATACCAAATAAAATTATTTTTTTAAATATTTTTCTAAAATAATTTTGAACAGTTTTAAATATTCTTGCCTAAATTTTATTATGAAAATTTAAAACTTAATATTATCAGTATTAAAATGTCTTTTTACAACCTTTTAATTGCAACTTCATCGCTTAAAGTTCCTAATTATATTCAGGTATTTTTATCTAATGATTCGATTAAATTATAATGTAATTATGTGTGTATAATATGATAGAGCAAACTAAGGGAGACATAATTAAAATTCTGAAATTTTAATGATTAAATATATATATGTAAACTTTATTTTAATTTGTTTTTTATCAATAATTTAGGCATGTAATGGCTGAAAAGAGATTTGCAAGCAGGTACGATTTTTGTACACGGCGATGTAAGTATTGAGCTCTAAAACAGGCACTATTTTTTAGATTGTCTTTTGATGATATGTGCCGATATAACAGGGTTATATTTGATCCAGAAATTCAAGTGTAAGATCACGCGAACCCACACAAAGATAAAATAATGAATAACGATAGATGAATATTAGACAAAGTAATAGAGCACTTTTTAGGTCATTAACGAAAAGCAGTTATTAAATAATAAAAAATCGTAAAAAAAACCAGTAAATACTTATTTAAAAATTCCACTAAATATATTCAGAGCTTTTTTTCTAATAATGAACATTAAAAATTTTAACGAAAAAATGGATTTTTTTTTTTTTTTTTTTTAACTTTCTTTTATATAAAATAAAAAAATTTGATGTTAACACCGTAGTATTAATAGATTAATTGAAGCCAATAAAATTACGAAGAAAATTCATTTTTATATATACCTGTTGGCACTAGACTTAGGCAAAATTTCGTATCGACACCGGTGAATTTAGATGCAACAAGCAGCAGATAATGAAGTTCAAATGGTGGCTCGAGTTAAAAAAAAAATTGATAAGAAACGCCACCTAGTAATAGCATGATCCCTTATACCTAATACACCTGATTGCAGCGCATATACCTCATTCACGCGATAAGCGATGCTCCAGGGTGTCATCGTGAACCGGAGCACCAGGATGAAATCTGATCCTAGTGGTGAGATGTCGCACGATCCAGAATCACCAGCATCAGTAAGACGTAACTAACCGGTGTCAAAAGATACTGCGACGTTAAGATGGCAGGCCAATTGCGTAGTTTGGTAGGTGATGATAGTCGAGTGAAATTGTATGGTCCTAGAATGCAATAGCTTTTTCCTTTGGTTGGGGTTTTTATGCCAGGGTTTGCAAGGTAAAATATTATAAATATGTCCAGCTATTCATTGTGAATTCAAACTTCCCGGCTGTACGCCAGAGAAAAAGGCTGAATATCGGGAACAAGGCGGTAGGGCACACAGTGGCGAAGACGCGAAACCGATTCTATTCTTGATTCAATTCGGATGCGAGCAAACTGTGTGTGCCCAGCCATCAGCAAGAAAATAAAGCAAATTGAAAAAGAACTGAGATCTTATGGTGTTTTATTCCTGCCCGATTTCCATCTCCAATAATACCGATTACTAATTTAGAAGCGAAAAATTTTTAAATGAATTAAAAAATTCGTAACTGTCATTTTTCAATATTTTGAACTCTATTTTTGAGAAATAAAAATACAATTATGTACTTTATAGGTACAAATTCAGCTCCATCGGATTATTAGTTATAAAAATATACTATTTTTAATTAAATTAGGTGAAAATTTTCCAAATTTAAGTTTAACGCTCAAAGCGTTATATAAATCAATTTTTTTCCAACAGCTTAAAAATATAATTATAGTACAACAAATCTTGTATCACAAATTTTGTAAAAATCTTTCGGATTATTTAAATAATGCGGATGAAAATAACCAAAAACAGTCCAGCACACAAAAGTAGACAAAAACTTAAAACTATGAAGAATAAAGAACAATATATAATTTTGATTAAAATGATTATATCATTTAAATTGATATTAAAACAATGAGTGATTTAAAAATTATAATTTCATTTTTTATTATGCAATCATCTTAGAAATTGTAAAAATTTATGATTAAGATGGAAACTCTGAACGAGTAAGAATTTCAATTATAAACTAATATTTTTAAGATTAAAGCATCATAAATTCTGAAATTAAGTTTCAATAATATTCGTTGTTGTGTTTTTCTCTACACATTAAATAAAATAAAAAATATAACAAAAGCAGAAATAATATTAACATTGATATTACATTATAATTTTAATTATATAATATAAAATTATTTACAATATCATATGCATAGGTTATTTTAGTAGACATAAACATAAGTTTGTATTTTTGAGTTAATATTTTATGCTCACAAAAGCATCTAAATAAATATTAAAATATTTGAAGAAAGTATGAAATTATTGAGGAAAATAATTGGAAATTTCAAGCTCTTAAAACTTTTGTTCTTGATGTCTTTTTAATATTCCATTTAGAGTAACTTAATGAAAAGTTATACAGAAACATAGATATTTGTATGCAATTTTGCATATATATATATATAAAATAGACTCGTCATATTAATAATCTAATAAAGCATATTGTCGTAACTTTTATATAATTTAATATATTTTATAAAGATAATTTTATTAGTCTAAAACATCTTTGCTTAGGGCTATGCATAAAAGTAGGTAGTTATACAACAAGCAACAATTAAAAAAGGCACAGTCGCCAGATAATAATAATAGTAATAATAATAATAATAATAATAATAGATTTTTTCTATATTACGGAGATACGGGTAATGTTTTGCAATAGTTCGCAATTATGTATAACGAGTCGATTATATCAAATTTTCACACGCAAATCTATAAATATATTTTAAAACTAGTTTTCGATTAGTTATAATAATACAGTGTTTAAATAAAATTTTTTTTGAGAAAAGTAATAATTGTGTTTTGTAATGTTGTCTTATATTAAGGTACTTATAGATATATAAGCTTATTATTGATATGAGCAGCAGACTTTTGAAATTTTTAATTTAATAAATTTAAAAAAAAATAAATAAATTTCAATACTAATTATTGATTTAAATTATGTAAAACATAATATAAGCAGCTATTATTCTTATTTTACTATTAATAAAAAATTCTACACATTATATATATATTGATGATTCATTTAAATTATTGTTGAAATCAGTTAAATTTTTATTTACATGCACATCATTTCTTAGTATTCTTAAATTTATACTTAATAGCTAGTAAATTTCTGAAAATTTTAAAAATTTTGTACATATTAAGTTAGATATGTTTATATATAAATATATTAAGTCTGCATGCTTAATTTGTTCTTTACTATATGTATATGTAGTTAATACATATTTCTTACATGCATGTTGTAAATTATATAAATATAATGTGTACAGTAATCAATTCCATTAGTTTTATCAATTTATTTCCTTGCAATCTCTGATAATTACGATCAAGTGCTTGTATGCATACGTAAGATACTTGATATTACACAAATATCATTATTTTTTTAATTCTTTATCAACTGTAAAGTACGTGTATAATATAGAACAATTCCTTGATTTTGTAAATTATTATATCTAATAGTATTTTTAATGAATATTTTTTTATAAATTTTAATAATATTACCCTTCTTTTGATGGCACATTAGAAATTTATATTAATTTATTCGAATTTTTTTTTTTTTTTAAATTAATAAAGAAGATTCATTTTCATTTATAATAAAAATTCGCCGATATGTGAAGGTTATTTTATATATTTTTCTTTTGCCTTTCATATTGTATTAACTATTATTATTTATACAATGTTTAGTTATAATTACAATGTAATTATAATTAATTATAAAATTATCATTAAATTATTATTATTTTATCAATATAATTTCATCAGCTTTGGGATTATAATAAAGAATATATGAAGTAATTATATATAACTTTTCTATTTATCATATAGATTTAAATATCAAATGCAATTTACCATATGTTATATTTATTTAAATTCACTGACGATATATATATATGATGTATGTACTTTACATCCAAACTTTTAATTCCTTATCTCTTACACAAGTTGTTTAATAAAATTTTTAATCTTTTTAAAAATAAATTGAAACATTTTTTTAAATACTAGACCACATTGAAAAAAATTGTTCAAGAATTTTTTAAAATTTTAAGAAATTTATTTACTGAAGATATTACATTTAAATTATTTAAAAATTAATAAAGTTTAAAGAAAAATATATAATGCTTTACTTCCAAACAATGTTTACCTTATATAAATAATTAAAATTATTTAAAATCACAAAAAAAGTTTGATATATCTTCGATATTCTCTATTTTTCATTTTTATTAGTTTATTTTGTATACTAATCATAATTCATAATAATAATTAAAAAATAAATAAATGTATTTAAAATTATTCATCATTTAAATATTTTAGTGAAAAATAATGTATTAATAAAAATAATATTACGTAATTATACGAATATTTTTACTTTAATAAAATGTTTTTAAACAGAAAAATTATTTTTTTTATACTGATTAAAGATAATTTTTGTTTTTTATAGACCAATATATTCAGTTCTCGTTAAAAATATATTACACGATATAATAATTATAAATAATTTTAAGACAAAAAATATATATCCCATTTAACTCTGAATTATTGGAATGTTCAATCTGTATCATTCAATTTTTAAAATTGCAAAGCAAAAAAAGAAAAGCAAAATATTGCAATAGTAAATACAAGTATTAATCTATTACATTATAGTGTATCACACAATATATAAATTGATTCATCATCAGTTTTAAATGATAATACAAAAAAGATTAGCTTTTGAAAATAACATTGGAAAGCCTTTAGTATCATCAAAGACGTACGAACAACATTTAATAGTAATAATTTTTATAATATTTAATTTGATTCATTTGTATTTTGCTTTTTTCTATTTGCATAGTTTTATATACATTTAAATATTTTTTCCTTTTTAAAGCGTGTGCACATAAATGTACGTATATATTTCTTTTCATACATTTAAAAATAATATATATATATATATACATATATTTTTAATTTAGAATAAAAAAAAAAAAAATATTAAAAAATGAATAAGAACATATGATATTATAATAAATAAATGCAAGAGCCGAAACAAATTTTTATTTTAATAAGTTAAATAAAAATTTTATTTCTGAAAATATAAATATAAATTTAGTTAATATTATTAATTTATTGTAAAAATCTATTTTTAACGCTAAAAAGAATATTGTGATATATTTAGAATAAATTTAATCAATGAAGAAAAAGAAGAAGAAAAAATTTTAATTAAGGTTAAAATTGTTTTAAAATTTATTAGTACTAACATTTTTATCTAAAATCAATTTATTGCATATTGAATTATTGTGCTTTAATATAAATTATAATTAAAAATAATTATAAAATTAAAGAATAAAAAGGTAAGAAGATTCAGAAGTTGTTAAAAGCTCAGTAAACGCGAAAAATATTTGTAGATAATTTATATAATATGATTTTTCTATTATCTGACGGTCTCTACTTTATTGTTAAAATGTAATTCATAAAATATTTAAAAACATGTAATAATGGATAAATATATTATGAAATTGAAGAAAAGTTTAAGTGCGAAATTGATTAACCAACTTTAACTCTCCGAAATTTCATTTTATTTAATTAACAATGTGCTCAGGAACGCCTATCAAGTTGAAAAATAAATATCGAGTTATAAACATGTGTGCATGCGTGCATCCTATGACATTGAAGTGTTGATTAATGATATGCTTGGTTTAGATAGACGCTAAATAGGGAGAAGGCAGTCGTAAAGAGACCCAGTATTGGCGGCGATGAACCCTTGTTTGTTTCAACCTCGTTTTCCTCGACACTTTTCACCTTTTTAAGAATTTTCTTCGATTTCAGACGCTTGCGCGAGAAAGTTGCATTAGTTGTGTTGGTCGGCGATTCAATGTTGCAGTAGCTTGTATCGCAGCAACTTATGCATATCTAAAAAATATTAATTTGAATTTATTTATGTAAGCCACCGTAAGTTATTTATACAATTTTTATCCAATAGATACAAACAATTACTTAAACAAATCTTTTTGGATCAAATAATTATTTAATGTTATAAATCTATCATTTTGGTAATTATTTTTAATTAAATTTAAAAAATATTTTTAAATCATAATACAAGCCTATAAAATTTATATTACCTCGATTTTCATTTATTAATTCAAAATTTTCGGTAGAAATATAATCAATATCATGCTTTATTTGCCATAAGTGTAACTTTATTTTTTATATAAATTATATTTGTAAATAATTTTTTTTAGAATTTATCATTATAATTTTAAAGGCGAAAAATCCACACATGTATAAAAGTAATTGATATAAAACAAAATGAAAATAAGCTTTTGGAGAATATTTAATTAATTCTTATATAAAGATTTTAATAATAGTTTGCTATTAGAATTATAATTGTTTTAATACAACATTTTTCCCAAAAATCATCACAATTAGTTTTATAACAATTTTCCTATTGCATAAAATTAAATTTTCATTTTTATGAAATATATTTATATTGAATTAACTTTTTCATTTTATAATTCATTGAAGTTGATTTAATGATAATAATTATTCTAAAATAATTCAAGTTTTTAAATATTATAAGAATTTTTAAACTAATATCGTTATTATATTATTTTAATTATGTTATTATATTATTACTAATAATATATTAGTCGGTGATAATAATTTATAAATAATAAACCATACTAATTTCACATTGATGTACATTAATATTCTAAAATACAAAAATGATCATAAAATAATTTCTATTTCTTATTAACTAAACATTATTTTAGATTTTATCGTTAACAATATAATTATTCAATTTTAAATGTCAAAATTTCGTTGTGTAGCAATAAATATTAAAATTATTAGTAAAATATATTATTTTAATATCAATCATATTAAAATGTAAATATATTAAAAAGTAATTTTTCAATACAATCTAAAATTAAAAAAATATATTAAATATTAAAATGCACATTAAAGTAAATTTTTTATTGTCACAGAGAAAAGGAAATTTATATCAATTTGATTGTATTTTTTATGTAATATTATACGTATGTGTTTATAAGTATTAATGTATTCATACAATATTCAGTTTACTGTATACATAATATATTCACAAATACTATGTTATTGTTTGTAAAAAAATAATAATTTTAAAATATTTATACTGAGTATAATCAGAAATTAATGATAATAGGTATATAAAACGATAAATAAACGTGGAAAAATTAAAAAATATATATTATTATAAACATATGAAAAGAATTTTATCGCCATAGTTTTTACTTACTTAATGTCACTGGATTATATACATAAATAAAATGCATAATATGTGCTATACATTTAAAAATGTTTTGAACTAAAAATAAAAAATAATATAAAAAATTAATTATAAAAAATTCATTACGAAATAATAATATATATAAATTATCTATATAATAAATTGATAAACGCTACAAAAAAAAAGAAAAATTTCATTTGTTTAAATTTTAATATACATTACTATTCACAAATAGTATAAATTTTATTTTATGTGCAGGTGATGCTTGATTATAATTAAATAAAATAAGTTGTAAGTAATGTATATTTTTAATTAATCTAATTATAAAATTTAATTAATATAATATAATATATATATAATCGAATACATCTTCTAAAATTTGAAAAACTAATTTCTATTTACTTATTACAAGATTAATCAATTATAAAGAACTGTGAAATGATTCATCAAAATAATTATATAAATTAAAAATTTTTATTATTGAATGATTTTGCTGGGAAAGTTTTTATATTATGAAACAATAATAAAATCTAATAAATATATGACACAATGCAATAAATATTAAAGTGCTGTTAATAAGTTAAGCAAATTAATTTTAATCCTTTAAATTTTCTGTAGATAAAACATAGCTAAAAACTTACAAATATAATCGGTAAGCATTCGATCGATGATTTTACTAACCTTTTGCGTATCGATAGGCACACAACCAACAGATGCTGGACTACATTCGATTTTATTGACGCAACTTTTACTCACCTAGAAAGCATCAATGACTCATTGTTACGTGTATAATATATTTAAGATGTGTTTTTATGTAGACATTGGCTGCATATTTACCAAAACACTTTCTCCGCGACTATCCAAAATGTGTAGAGATCTACAGAAATCTCTGCCCTCAACTGGACATGGAGTATCTATCGCCCATTCATTGCACATCTATGATATATTATAAAAAATATTAATTTAAAAAACATATTAAATAAATCTACATGTCTATGTTACCATGTTTTAAAATAAAATTAATTTTTTGTAGATGTAAATATATAATATCTTAAAATTTATTAAAACACAATTTAACGTATAGGTATTTATCACGGTTATTAAATTATATTATATATATCATATACAAATATTATTAAATATTATTTACATTTATTTTTTAATAATATCATAATTTTTATTTAATTTTTTCATTATTATAGAGTGGGTATATTCCTTAAAATAATTCCAATTAAAAATTAAGACCAACAGTATATTATGATTCTAAATAAAACATTATTTTGATTATATAATTACTATTGTTTCAAGAATATAAAATATGTTTAAATTTCTAAAGTGAATAAATAAGTACTTGCCTTATTATCGCTCACGTTAACACAAGTATAACATGTTAGACCTGTAAGAAATTCAAGTTTATTATACACGAAAAAAGAAAAGTTACTTTATTAAATGAATTATTTTTAAATCAAAAAATTTATTAATTTTATAACATACGATAAATGTTTTCTTCAGTAATAGGTGTAATTTTTCCGTAGCCCTTATCGCTTACTGCCACTGGATTACTATTTTCGTTTTTGTCATTTTTTTTCGCTACATTTTTTCCGCTATCACAGCTTGACTCCGTCAACAAAAGTAATACAACCATTAACCACGTGATCATTCCTCACATACTTTCTGAAAAAGATAAAAATTCAAATATCATATTCATAAATATTATCATATATTATATTATATTATATCATATTAGATAAATTATTGTTTTTAATAATAATTATTTTATTATTTACAAGAAATACGATATAATTTTTAATTGATAAGGTAAATAAATATTATTAGTTATTAATTTACATATTTTTAAATATAAATTATAAATGTTTATGTTCAATTTTATAAAATTAAAATTTTAATTTAATTATATATTATTTTAATAATTTACATTATAAGATATATCTTCACTCGAAGAGAAAGTATTTTCAAATAGTTCTAAAAATAAATGCGAATAAACATTTTAGTTTATTTACCTAATTTTTATCTATTTTACAATACTAAAAATCTTAATTTATTATTTACATGAACGTAACTAGGTATATGCTAACTTTTTTGTTTAATTTATAATTAATATTATACTTAAAAAATAGGTAATCTAATTTATTAATTCATCGATTTTATTTAAATACACAATTTATTATTTATGACTTAAATATTCTTTATTATTATTTTTATTTTTTAATTTTTGTTTTTTTTTTGTTTTAATTAAATATTTTAAGTGAGTAAGTGTATTAATTTAAATATATATTAAACTATTGTTATTTTAGAAACAAAAGTAATATTCAATAATTTTAATAAATTAATTAATGCGATAAATAATTTTAATTTAAAGTTTAATAAAATATAAATTAACTTACCTAAAATATCTCCAACATTGGTTTGAATCATACACTATAATGAATTGCACTGTACTTGTAATACATATATGCGCGTATATGTGTATATTTATATGCGTATATATATACACATATTTCATAATTCTTACTCGTCCATATTCTATTTAGTTTTTTCACCACTAACTTATTTTTCTTTTTACGGCATAATTATGAGCACTGTTTATGACGTACCTGAAGTCATGATTTTTTAGTCAAATTTTTTAGAAATATATTGATAAAAATTTTTATTATATTAATATTGGCTATTCTTGACTTTCAATAAGAAAATTTTATTTTATTATAAAATACATTACTCATACTTTGGTTTCTTAATATTATATTGAATATTATTATTAATTATAAATACTAATTGAATTTTATTAGTTTTTTATTAAACGCATTTAAAATCCACTTCAATTATAAAAACATCATTGAAAAAGTATAAATAAGTATTTCGTTTGCGAAATAAAATATAAAATAATTAAAATTAGTTCAATAAATTATGTATATAAAAATGTTTTAATAATAAATTTATTTAAGGAATATGCCTTGAATGAGATATTAAAGTATGAGTATCTTCAATAATCACCTAAAAATTTATTTGAATAGGATTATATGAAATAAAAGAAATTCAATTAACAATTTAATCAATTATATATTAAATATTTAATTATCTATACTTATATAAAGCATTGATTTAAATAAATTTTTTAAATTGAGAACTTTTACTTATTTAAAATTAAAGAATTTAGTTTTAATTAATACTGTACAATTTCTAAGTTATAATGAAGATTGTTGAAGTATTTTATAAGATTTTTTTTTAATGTTTTATTTGCAATTAATTATTATCAAATTTAACATTTAATTTCAAAATAACTGTTAAATAAAAAATATTGAAGAATACTTTAAATGAGATATTTCAACAATTAAGCTAAATATGAATTTATTTCTTTGTATAAAAGTTTGAAAGTTTTATAGAATAACCAGTAATCAATTTTGAATGTTCTTAAAAGTTGAAAAATAAAAAGGGCTAGGTTGTATATTTTACCTGATTAGCGAGTATTTAAAAATATAGCATTAAATGAAATCATTTGAAATTTTATAATATACATTGAAAGTCAATCAAATAATATTGACATGAAATTTGTATTGGAGAATTGATTTATTTTCTTTAAGTACATGCTTTTAACGAAAAATTTTTTACTTGAATCTTTTTAAAACATTTAATCAAATTCAATTAGAGTTTAAAATAAAATATCTTTAGTATAAAATAAAAAGTTTAAAAAATTGTATATTTATCTATAAAAGAAACTATATGACTGGAAATCGAGGCACTTTCAATTGATATAAAATTACTTTTTTTTACAAATTATGACACCTTAATAATATAAAAAATGAACGTATACTTTAAAAAGCATATTTCGCGTGGTTAAACCTTTTTGATGGGTGGATTATCGCAATTTTTCGCGATTTTCGAATATGGTAAGAAATAATGATTGATAATTCAAAAAATATTGCTTGAGTATAAGCGTTAGAAATTATGTAAGAGAAGTATACAATTACAGCTAAATGAAAAATATTATCGTCACGTATGAAATGGGCACTGGATTATGCAGTCGACAGACAGACACAGTTGAGAAAAGGAAAGAAAATAAGGAAAAGGCGATAGAAAGAAAGGAATGAAAATAAAGAGATGATAAATAAAAATAATCGTGCCGAGGGGTAGAAATGGCATAAATGTCATAAAATGGCATAAATGGCATGGCAAGCTCTTGATCCACGAGTACGCGTATTAAAAGTTAAATGAAAGAGGCAGGATTTTAATCACGCTTTGTAGCACACATTCGCAGGTAATTTATTCCTCGCACGCCAGTTCGCTACTTACGAGACTACTGCCGCCTGGCACACACGCACACAAACACGAGGCACCCAGTGCAGCCTCGGATGTGCATGGGGAGCTGTTGGAGGATGGCGATGGCCCAGGCAGGGCAGAGCGAGCGGCACACTCGATACTGCGAGACTAGACCCGGGAACCGGAGAAGCAGTGCGGGAACTCGACTCCGTACGGGGGCTGAGAACATGGGGTGGGAACATGTGCGCACGCTCCCTTGGAGTCTCACTGGCCTCCCGTCGTTTCCCCCCTCCGTACACCGACGTGCGCGCGCGCACTTTTGAACGCAAGGGTTCTCGGGGTGGAGGATCCTCGGCTACTACCACCACCACCACCAGTGCCCCTCGAACTTTGGCTAAGTACACCTACCAATCCCACCAATCAGTCGGTGGATCATTGCCTAGAGACGCGGGAGGCTGATTGAAAGTTATGAGTGTTTAAAGAGCTTAAACTCCTACTGTTTTATTGGATTTTTAAGTATTGGCAGCTTCCAAACATCCTCTCCTCGAGTAGATCATCGCGATATCTCCCTATGAATAATTCCTGTATATATAATCATTCCGAACAAATTATTGATATAATTTTCTCCTTTTTCTTTCAAAGACTTCAGTTCCCGAGATATTGCAATGATTAAATACTTAAATTATTTTTATCTGCTTACAACAAAAATACGCGAATGGTAAACTTTCAATGTCTGGAATTTATTTAAAACGAATATTTAATAAAATATTTTTATTGTGTTCCTCTTTTAGCTTCTTATTAGGCTGTTCAATAACAATAATTATTTAGTTATAAATTTAATATTTTTACTCAAAAATACCAAAAAGTATTTATTTATAATTGAAGACTTTTAAAATTCATTTATTTAATTAATTTATTTAATTAATTAAACGTTTATATTAGTACTTCAAAAAAATTTAAACTATTATAAATTTATACATATATAAATAAAATTTGTTAAGATTCATTAAAAAGTTTTGAGATTATCATTTTTATAGCTAAGATATCTTCTTATTATTTACTAACATTATACGAAGCACTATTTGCAATTAAAAGTATTTTTTTATTAATTTATTCAAATTTCTATTTTAATCTATGTATACTCATATTAAAAACTTAATATCACAAAAAAATATTTTATTCTTAGTGGAATAATGACTTGAAGCTTTAGTGTACGTTAAGTTAAATTAAATTAAAACGTTTCTGTAAGGATATGAGTTGGACCACAAATTAACTAGATTAAAAGTGGTACTTCAGTAAAATTGACAAACAATGGAAAAGATAGCACTTTGTCTTCAATCTCATAAATTATTAGCGCCGTGAGATCTCGTGAATTTAATGTCTCGAATAAAAAAGACGTTTGAAGCGCGAAAGAAATTAATTTGCTCGTGTTTATCCTTTTAATTTATAATGAAAAATGATTAATTTTAATATGCAAAAATTTCACCAATTGATTAGAACTAAAATAATTAATATACCAATAGGAACAAAATCGAAAAAAAAGTAAAGTAAATTAATTAAAATTATTTTTAGATGAAAATAATTGATTGCACACGGATCTATAATCTAAACAGACTGAGAATAAATCAACCAATTTTCTAATAATTTTAAAAATTAAATATACAGCTATAGATTGATTATTTTTATTCTCTCATGAAAAATTTTATCGTATAATTAATATATCAGTAATACATGAAATGAAACAAAAATATTTTATCATTAGGCTGAAACACGTTATGATTTATCGTAAGTGCACATTTAATGGATGGAAATCAAAGAGAAACATTTCAAAATCCAATAATAGTCTCGTTACCGGTAAACCATATAAATAAACATGATAATTTATGAAACATCATTTACTTAGTCAATAAAGAATAGATTCTTTTTTACTCGATGTTTATAAAAATAGGTCGTCGACAAAGGTCAAAATTAATAATTTTATTTGCATGTTTACCATTAAGAAAAATGAAAATGAAATTGTTAAACAATTTTTTTTTTTTGTAAATATTCTTTAAATTCTAAAATAATATTGCATAAATTATATAAAAAAAAACACAATAAGAAGCGCTGAAAATAATCATCAGTAATAATTAAAGTAATTTCGAACATGTGAGTAATTATTTTAGCATTAATATAAAAAAATATTTAATTCTTCTATTAAAAAACGTTTAAAATGATTTTAAATGATTCAGTTTACCAAATATACCTCATAGCATTTAATTAAGTCTTCAAAATCATATTCATTATTTCATAATTAAATACTATCGAAGAATAATTTCACGCTTTGCTCACAATGATGAAGCATTTAATAAATTTATATCCAGTCACGGATAAATCGATAAAGTTGTTAAATAATTAAATTTTAATTTGTTTTTAATAAAACACCTTTAAGTGAAATATTTTATAAAAAAAATTGAAAATTGTTTATTTAAAAAATAATAATGAGAAATTTTCGAACAAAATTTGATAAGATACTTTTAAAATTATATCATAAAATGTAAAAATGCCATGCATCCGCTAGAAATAGAATTATATTTATTATTAACTACTAGAATTAACTACTACAATACCAAAAAGTAATCACTCAATATATACATGCATATATATATATATATATATATTGTACCGTAGAATCACACATGTATACACAACACATGGTCATTGAAACCAGGTAACCGCTTCACGTGACCCTACCGTCACAGGTAGATGCACCTGACATGACCCCGGTCATGTGACGAGTATTATCGGAGATCCGTACTAGATATTTTAATAATAAAATGAAGGAAAATACGTCCATAAATATTCCGAAATTCGCAAAATTCAAGATTTTAGTGGAATATGCATCTCTTATCATGGTAGAAAATCTTATCTCGGTAAAGTTACGGCTAAACCGTAATGTGTCTCGACTGCGCCCACCTAATAAAATAACCGTCAAATCGATTCTTTGTGAATACCTGCATGATTTGGAACCATCAAACATAAGTAAATTTTTATTTAACTATGTAAAGAAGAGTCAGTTTCACAAGAACTATACAAAGGTTCACTTTGTGTAAATATTTGTGAATAAAAACTTATATTAGATCCTTATTAATTTGTTTTCAATTAAATAAATAATCATTTCAAATACATTATATTCTATTATCTAGAATATAAGATTTTGCGCGTTGCTGTGAATGAATCAAGGGAAAGGTTATCATACACGCATTAATTAAAAAACGCGCATCTCTAAACATACATGGTTTGTCCACGAAGAATCGAGATTTTGCCTTTCATTTTCCAGCTATTTGTTGTAGAAATTTGGAAGAAGTCTTAAAAAGTAAAGGGAAGCTTTTTTCCAGTTGTCCCTTTTTTTGTTTCTCGATAATTTGAAACGGCAGGATTTAATTTCGCACGAAGGGTACTTTTCGAAATTTTGACACGGCGCGCTCAAGCGATTAGTGGAAAAGTGCTGCGCTAGAATGCTTTGTTCAAAGATTAAAAAAAAAAATTCTTATCTTTTTTTTGAAAGATTATTTATTGGTGGACTTATAAACAGTGTGAAATAAAAATTTTAAATTCTTCAAAATAATTTCCGCCTACATCAACGCATTTACGAAGATGAACTTCCCTAGTTTCAAAGGCATCTTCAAATGATCTTTTCTCGGCTCTTTTTAAAAGCTTTATACCATTTTGCACATTGTGATTTTGACATACAATTATGTTCATACGCTTCTTTTAACATTCTAAAAGTTTCTGCACCTTTTTTTTTAATTGCAAAGAAAATTATATCGCGTAACGCTGTTCTAGTAGTCGCTCCATCGCGCCGTGTCAAAAAACTGAAAAGTACCTTTCGTGCGAAGTAAAATTCTGTCGCTTCAAATTATTGAAAAAACAAAAAAAAATGGGACTTATAGGAAAAAGTTTTGTCCCCTTCCAAATTTCCACGACCAATAGCCACAAAATGAAAGGCAAAATCTCGATATTTCGTGGACAAACCATGTATATATATATACACATATACATGGTGCATCTACGAAGTATTGAGTTTTTTTTTCATTTTTCGCCTATTCGTCGTAGAAATTTGGGAGGGATCTGAAAATGTCGACAAACTCTTTCCGCATTTGTCCCCTTTTTTTTGTTTTTTCGATAATTAGATGCGGCAGGATTTTACTCCTCGCGAAGGGTGTTTTTCGATTTTTTGAAACGGTGCGTTTGACTGACTAGTGAAACCAATTTACACGTTAAGGGTTTTTTTGCAACTTAAAAAAAACAGTGTGGAAACATTTATAATGTTAAAAGAGGCATATAAAGATAATTTTATGTCAAAATCGCAATATGGAAAATAGCTTTTAAAGAAAATCGGGAAAAAATTATCGACGAGTTTCGATTTGGGTGCCTAAAAAGATTTCGAATGGCTAGAAACACCCGGCGCGTGTTAGAAATATAAAATTCAGACCGCTTTAATGATTAATCGTGGAAAAACTGAATTTAATACGATCTATAGTGTACAATATAGTACAAAAAAATTTATAAATGTCGAAATTTTTTAAGAACATCAAAGCTGAAGAGTTTGAAATGCATTTGAAATTTGAAAAACACGCCTTCATAAATGTGTTGATGCAGAAGGAAATTATTTTGAAGAATTTAAAATTTTTATTTCACACTGTTTATAAGTCCACCAATAAGTCATCTTTCAAAAAAAAGGTAAGAATTTTTTTTATTTTTTTAATCTTTGAACAAAACATTCTCGTGTAGTGGTTTTTCACTAATCGGTTCAGCGTGCCGTGTCAAAAATTTGAAAAACACCCTTCGCGAGGAGTAAAATCCTGCCGCACCTATTTATCAAAAAAAATAAAAAAAAAGGACAAATGCGGAAAGAGTTTGTCGACATTTTAAGACCCCTCCCAAATTTCTACGACGAATAGGCGAAAAATGAAAAAAAAACTCGATACTTCGTAGATGCACCATGTATATCGTACTAGCAGTAAAATAATAAGTTAAACTGTAGTGTGGTGAATTATTTTTTTTTACATCCAGCATGCAGAATTATGAAATTAGTATATAATGAAGTGTAATATAAATTAAATATTGTATAACAGCACATAATGTAATTATACTTGTTGGTTCAGTGTATTTTAACATTAAGTATTATAAAGGTTTAAACAAACAAACTTCTGATATAAATTTTAAAATTAATTTTATAAATACATTTTTCACGTATGAAAAATATATGCTGTTGTATATACAGTAAGTTGCGAAATAAGGGTGTAGCAATGGAAACCATTAAAATAAATATGAGTGAAGAATAAAAATGATAAATGTGTTTGTAATATAGCTTAAAAAAATGGATATTTAGAGTATAAATAATAAGACAAAATTATTTAAAAATTTATAAAAAAACAATATTTATATTTATTATTTATTTTTTACAAATGTTCCATCTTTTTTTTGTAACCATGTAGGATCTATAATTGAAAGACCTCTTATAAAACATTTGGTGGTGAGAATAACTTCAGTAAATAGCACTAATTGAGGTTTAGTACCATGCAGTACTGAAGATGGATGAATAACAACAGGGTATTTCGATGAAATCTAAATAGTTTTATAACAATTAAAATATATAAATGTTTGTTATTAAAAGAAAATGAATAAGTCAATTTTGTTTATTTTTATCTTATGTGTACACTAAAAAATGTATATTTTTTAAAACAAGCTTTGAGCTTACATTTTACTATATAATTGATAAGATTTATAAGAAAATATTGATAATCGACCAAGCAATAGAGCACTTTTTAAGTCATGAAAAAAGCAATTAGTGATTTTTGATATATATCTAAATTCATTAAAAAATCAGTATATTCTTATTTTCTAAAATGTCACTCATACAATTCAGGTTTTTTTTTATTAATAATTTTAATGAAAAAATGCGTTTTTTTTTACTTTTCTTGTTATAAATTGTAAAGACGTAATTTTAACACTAAAGTATCAATGGACGATTTGTATATAATAACATTTTTATGAAAATTCATTTTTTCATAACCCAATCGGAAAATTATAAGCGGAAAAGTTTTTTAATATTTATAATTCTAGCTTTGGGAATAATCATCCCTTAACACTATAGTATTAGAATTACTAAAAATAATTAGTGTTAAAATTTATTTTTAATTCAAAAATAAAAAAATTAAAAATTATAATAAAATTATATTTATTTTATTTAATCAAATAAAAATTGAAAATAAAATTAGTTTTCTTTTTATTATATTTAAAAAATATAATTACCGTAACATAACTTTGATCTCTTTGTAATTCAGCTAAATTTTCACATAAGCCTTCAAGCATAGCTTTTCTAAGATTTTCTGTATTATTTTGACAAGTAGACTTTTCTAATTTGGCTCTTTCTGTAAGTGCTGTTAATTGTTTTTTAACATTAACTGCATACTCTATATTTCTATAATTTATAAAATTTTCTTGGCACCAAGATTTTTTTTGTACAACATTCATATAACTACGAAAAACATTTAAAAGAGTAATATGATCACCTTGTTCAGATGAAAATCTAAAACAATTCAAAAAATTAATAATTAGACATTTTTAATAAAAATATTAGTTACAAAAATAGAATTTAAATTTTATTGTAAATTAAAATTTATGAAAAAAAAATTTTAAAATAGTTTCATTTTAAATAATTTTTACAATTGTGTATTATAAATTAAAAGAAATTTAGTTTATTTTTAAATATTATACCTAGATCTGTTTGTTACTACTTGTTGACGTTTAGCTGAAGGATCAAGAAAAATATTTTCACCTGATAATAAAGCTATGACAATTAAAGCTTCTTCCAAGCACTTATAATCAACGGATGCAAGGATGACTTTGGTGAATCGAGGATCAAGAGGGAACAAAGACATTGTTCTACCAAGAGTTGTTAATTGTGGTGATTGTTTACCTTCAAAAATAGTTAATATTAAATCAATATAATATACGCTTATCGTTTAAACAAATTTTTAAATTATTTTTTTAATTATGTAAATTGATTTTTTTAAATTTTAATTGATACTATTATCAGTTTTTGTAATTATTATTATAATTATTAATTAACGAAAAATAACTAATTTATCTTATTACTTTTTTACTTTTAAAAATTAAACAAAAATATTATTATTTATTTGTTAAATAAAAAAAAAAACATAACGCTATGTTTGATTATGTATATTAGTAAATAAAATTGTGTTTTAGCTGTAAATTTAAGTTTAATTAAAACAAATGTCAAAACTTGAAATTCTTAAAAATTTAACTCTAATCATATAACTTATTTTAATTACATATAACTCATAGTGATCACTCATGTAAATTCTAATGTATTAAAATATAATTATTATTAAAATAAAATAGTAACAAACAATTATTGAAATAGAAACTGATAAAAATAACTTTTAATAACATGAAGAGAATTACAAGTAATGACCAATATGAATTTAATAAATGTTATACTGGCTGTATTAAGAAATAAAATCCCTTTTATATTTATTTTTTATTTTTATTTGCAAAAGATGCACTTTACTTTTGTATACATAAAGTATTACATAGATTTCAATATGCAATTTTTTAATCTTACTAGTATATTTTCATTGTACTATTAAATAAAATAATTCATTGAATAAACTATAAATAAATAGTCAAAAACATATAAAATATTAAATTTAAATTTATAAAAGACATTTATATTTACATTTAATTATACAATGAATTACATAATTAGATGTCTTATGTCTCAAGAAAATACTACATTTTCTACTTATTTATTACATTTGTAAAAATTGATTAGTATTTTTTTTAAGTAATATTTATTTTAAAAATATTACTATCACTTTTTATTTGATATTTTTTAAAGATCTGATTGATTTTATTTTTATTTTCTGTTTAATGCTCATTTATTAAGTTTATTATACCTCTGGAGTATTATACTGACTATGTCTAATTGAATTTATTATTATAGTAAAATATCTAATAATATAAAGTACATATTGTATTAATAATTAAAAAATTAATTAAAAAAAAAATTAATATAAAATTTTCATATAATTAAAAAATAACCGTGTATATATATTTACAATTAACAGTAAATTATGTTTATTATTTAACAATTAATTAATGTATCAATTTTAACATACCTTTTACAGCTCCTAATTTTTCCAAACATGACATAGCATTATCAATGGCATCATCTGATGGCTTATCCATGAAATCAAATGTTGTAATATCAATTCCTATGGTTAACAATTGTAATGCAATACCCACAAGACAACATCTTTGTATTTCTGGAACTGGCATTTCTTTTAATTTTTCAAATTCATCCAAAGTATATGTTCTATAGCATTTACCAGAAGCTTCTCGACCTGCTCTTCCAGTTCTTTGCCAAGCTTGCGCTTTAGATACTTTTTCTATGCGTAGTACATCTAATCCTGTTGTTGGATGATGTGTTCTTTCTTTTACAACACCAGTATCAATTACACTTCGAATACCTGAATAAGTAATTTAAAATAATGATTTAAAATATAATTAAAAAGTCTATAAAAGTGAATCAAATAATTTAATGCTTATTTTATAGATATATTTAGAATACAATGATTTATCAAGCTATTTAACGTTTAGTCTACATGTATAATATATATAAAGAATAAAATGATCAATTAAGAAATTTTTAATAAAAATTTATTAATCATTTCAATAAATAAATTTATACAAACCACCAATAGTAACTGAGGTTTCAGCAATATTTGTAGCTAATACTAGTTTTCTCATCCCTGGAGGTGAAGGCTTAAATGTTTCGAGTTGTTGATGTGTTGGTAATGCTGAATAAAGTGGAAATACTTTCAGCTGAGGATATCCTTTACCATCTATTTGCTTTGCTACCTGTCTAGCCACAATAGCTGCACTTTCAATTTCTTCTTGACCAGTTAAAAATAGTAGTATATCTTCACTAATAAAATTATGAAAAAATTATTTATATAGAATAACTAATAAATAAAAAAAAAACTTACTTTGCTGGAGATTCTCTGTGAATTTGAAAAGCTGTAACAAGAGCAGAAAAATTATAATCTTCTTGTGATTGTTTGGTATGATAAATTTTAACAGCATGCTGTCTTCCTTCTAAATATACTGCTTGAGCTTGAAAATATTTTGTAAACTTATCAACGTCCATTGTAGCAGACATTATAATTACTTTTAATCGTGGTAACCCTTTGTGATTTCTGAGTTTTTGAGATCTTCTAACAACACCAAGCAATACATCTGTTTGAACAGATCTTTCATGAGCTTCATCCAAAATTATAATACTATAATCAGACAAGGTTTCATCATTCATTGCTTCTCGAACCATCATTCCATCTGTCATATATTTTATTCTAGTTTGAGATGAAGTAACGTCTTCAAAACGTACACAGTATCCTACAAGTTTTCCAGGTGGCACATTTTGTTCTTGAGCAACTCGACGAGCAACACTGACTGCCGCTACTCTTCGAGGCTGTGTTATACCAATACAACTACTTGATCCAGCCATACCAGCTGATAAAAGAAGTTGAGGAATTTGAGTAGTTTTTCCACTTCCAGTTTCACCAATAATTATTAATGTATTATTTCTTCGGATTTCTTCTAATAATCTAATAATAATTTTTTTTATTAATTAATTTATTTATTAATAAATTTAAAAATATAAAACATTGAACAAATAAGTAAAATGAAAAAAAAACTATTTAAAACAATAGTAATAATAATAATCATAATTCATTTTATAAAATGATTATTGTGTTGGACACAGATTATAGAAGTTTTGTAATACTAATGTGTAACAAAATAAAAGATATCCAATCAAATAAATAAAATAAAATTTTAAAATATAGTAAAATTATATATTAATAAAATCATAAAAGAATTTTTTTAATTTTATTATTGATAAAACAAAATAAAAAATTGAATAATATTTTTATGTATTTAATATATTGATTACTGTAAAACTTTTTGAAATAAAATATGTCATATTTTAAAAAATTTTAAACCGATAGTTTGAAAGGATATACAAATTTACATATTCATTATAAAAATTTGAACTTTATTTACATATTTACATACATGATTATATTATAACATACCTCTAATTATTAATAATTTTATATTTAATTTTAGATGATTTTAATATTTCTAACACAAAATGAATGGATAACTTACACAGACTTATGTTTACATAAAAATACAAAATTCTCAGTTTTATTGTAAATTTAATTTAACATTAAAAACTAGTCAATCAATGATGTAAATAAACTGTACATAATACTTTATGCTACAATATTAAACGAAAATCATTTCTACAGCTTTACTCACATTTACCAAAATGTTATTTGTCATTTTTTTGAGTTGTTAATGTAAATGTAAGCGAAACAAGTATTGCTACAGCATGTTTCTTTGTTTAAAAATAACTGATATTAACATTTTAGGTATGACATACTTTTTGCTGTGCCTATAAACCGGCAATTGTTTACGTTGTTGTTGCAAACTGATCTTGTCAGAGAAATCAAACTGTTGACTACCAGTGTGCTCCCGTGGTGTATCTTTTTGTTCTTCATGCCTAATGAGCTTATTTGGGCTGTTGTTGAAAACAATTGGATTATTGGATTTTTTGGCAGTAAATTTAGAAAAGCTGGATCCACTGCCCATTAGGCTATACTTCGAATCAGCATTATCGTGTACTCCCATGGCTCTTGTGCGTGAGAAAATTAAATATCCAAAAGTATTCCTTTGTAAACTAGTACTTTATTAAAGTAGAGCCGATGCATGGTTGATGAATCGTTACACGACGCATATCACATGTACAAATACACGTGTGACTTGAGTACCGAGCTGGGCATAGAGTCTCGCATGCGCAATAGAATTGTCGGACTCTTGACTGAGCTGTTATAGTACACATAACCTATCCTCGATAACCTAACCTTACGCCATTGTCACTTTTTAAAAGACCGCGAAAATCTTTTTTTTTTTTGTCAGCGATACTTGGGCGGAAAAACGCAGGAATAATAACAACAGCTGAGTCAACATTTAAAACTATACACTGGGCCACGATCGTTTAATAATTTTAATTGTTGTTGTAGTTGTATGCATTGTGATGAATGAAAGGCACTTTCTTGAAACAAAAGGCTCGCAATGAAGCTGCTGCGTTTATTCGCCAATGATTTCTTCTTATGCGCGTTTCCTCATTTACTATTCTTTAGTGTCGTGAATCAAATAATTATTTAGGTTTGATTTGATAGCTGCCTGAAAATTATGCGCGATGCATTTGTTGAGCCTCAACTGATTGTTCTAACTGATTGCCTGTGCAAGATATTTTGTATTGTATTGTAAACAATTTAATGGACCCCAACCCTGTCAATCGATGGACGTATAATAACAAAAACGACAATTCACCAAATTACTATTGTTATTATTGTGATACGTTATCCGAATTTAATAATAGACATACTTTTTAAAATTTGAGGTCAAAGTTAAACAGTTTAAATAATATGAAATAATTTAAAAAATTAGTAATTTAGACTCCATGGCTGAGTTTTAACAAATTATTAACTGAAGTGAAATAAAAATAGAAATCTTTAAAATTTATTTGTAATTAGGTACATATTTTTGTAAAAAGAGTGTTTATTATCATGACTCAAAATTTTTTCAGACATTTGATTAAAAAAAAAAAAAAAAAAATCTCGATAATATCGCCGAGAACACAGATACATGCAAGCGCATCCCTCATAAGATAATGTTCAAAAATCCGATCACTCTTGAATGGAAATAAATAAGAAGAAATAATGCATCGATAAATAAATTCAAAGAAAATCAAATTTAACCACATTATAATATGACATCCGAAACTTCGACTTCCGTCAAACCCTGATAATTGATAAAAGTATCTAGATAACAATGGCAAAGATTATTAATTAAAAGTAAAACATCTCCTTATCCTGAGTCGACGTGAAGGGTGTTATAGCGGAAATAAGACCAAAAGGCTATAAAAGTCGTTCAAAAGGGATGAGCTTCAGCTTTTGGTCTTTTGAAAATCGTCTGAAATAATTTGTGCACTAAATATTTTCAAAATTCGTACATGTATCAAGTAGTATTTCTCCAATACAAATATTCATTCAAATCATAACCGGCATCTCCAAACCCGAATATTTTCAATTGGTGACAGCACGTTGCCAACTGAAATTCTACACCCAAATCAGCTTTCTTTCGGACACTCGAGAATTTAAAAGGTTATCTCATCAGCAAAACAACTCGAAATCTTCTTTCAAGTAAATCTTAATCATTATAATCATTATTTTTCAAGTTAGCGTTCAACCTTTAAATAATTGTAATTTTATTATTTATTCTTACTTGTCTCAATCAAACAATAATTAAAGCGTTAAAATTACTTCTTGAATAATTTCAAACGCACTTAGATATTTTCTTTTCTTTAAAATAGCCAATTGTTTTTTATATTCTTTTAGGGTTAATATTGTGGATCGATATTTATTTGCGTGTACTTTATCGTCACATATAGCAGCTGTTCAACTTCTGAATATCTGGTGCTAGTTATGCAATTCTGAATATGTATCATAGAATATTTAGTGGCCATATTCGAGACAATGTTTAGTTGAAAATATTTGAGTAATCGCCACATACATAATTTGAATTTTTAATTGTACTTGTTTGAATCGACATCGAAAAACAAAAATTTTACAAAATATACGAGACTTTCTTGCAATCGTCAATTATAGTGTGTAAACAATAAATATCGATAAGATACATGCGAACTAGTAGCGGAAGTTTATTTAAATGAATGCTAATTGAAACATTTTTTTCCCGAAAAAGTCCTTATATCTCGGAAATTAAGCCTCAGGGGAAGAAATTTTACTAATTCAATTTTCTTCATTATGAATTTTTCTAAATAATAAGTTAATTGTGAAAAAAAATTTCAATTTTCATTGCAAAAAGAGTAAGTTTGCAAAAATGTGTTTTGTTATTTATGCATATTTGTATAAATTAAATATGAATACAATTTCATAATATTAAGCTGAAGAGTAGCCGCTGATATTATGAAAATAAAACCATAAGTTTGAATAATTACCAATCTTTAATTGTTAATGAGGAAAGTTTGAAAATCTTTAACATTCTGTAATTTATATGAAACAAGCGGTACAGAGTGTTTGAATTTTTTTTAAATCCTTTGCAATGCTAAGAAACATAAATTATCAAAAACTTACATAAATTTTTATTTTCAACACCCTTAGAATTTTTTGAAATGTTAAATAATAAAACTCTTATTAAACAAAAAGTTAATCTATTGTTACTAATTTTTTTTTATCAGTAAATACATCAAAATACATGTCTTTAGATTTTTATAGAATGTTAATATTGTTATAAAATTTGAAGTTATAAATAAATGAAGTTTATCGAATATTGCAACAACAATATACAATATTTATGATTTTACAAAGACCAACATAAAGTTAGATAAATTTACTATATGATACTTTAGCTGTTTTTTATTCCATTATTTATTAAATACTCTATGCCACAAGTTCAGCAAACAAAATGTATTTAATTTTACTATATAAACGAATGGAGGTTTCCCTATCACGTCATTCGAGTTATGGGAAGACTGTTTAAAAAGATTTTCAAAATTTTATCAAACCCTGAAAAAATTTTATTAATGTATCCTTAACTTATGAGCGATTAAAATAATTTTCTTTTTTTAATTTTATATAAAAAATTGTAAAAAAATGTAAATTGTAAAACATTGATTATTCAATCTACTTTTTATACATTGACATTTCAAAAATTAAGGAAGTTAATTTTCAAATTCATTTTTATGAATTTTGAAAAATTTATTTGTGTTTTAATAGAGTATTTTTTATCAAATTATAAATTAATTTTATCAAATTAATTTATAATTTGTAAAAATATTGATTAAAATGATATTTACAATAATGTCAGTCCTGGAAAATTTTGTTTGTACAAGAATTCGTTATATATTTGAAATATATACGATACATAGATTTATCACAATTAAATAGAACTCTTTTTTCAAAATATAATTTAAAATATAATTCAAAATATAATGTATTTAATATTTTAGATATATATTTATACATTTTATTATATTTTCTAAATTATTATAGTATCAATAATTAATATTATTTAATAATAATTAATACATTCAGGTATGAGGTAGGAAAGGAAAATGAGCTTTAAAACATTGATGTATGTGTACATATACAAGATCAAAATTTTTTTCACATTTAAGAAGTTTTTACTATTTTTCTATTACATAAATTGATTATTTGAATGATACACATATAATAGCTGTATACATATATAATAGTAATTGATAAAGTTTGAAAGAATTATTTTAAAAATATATGATATCGCTGAAGGATAATGATATAATTCTTAATTTTCATAGATTAAAAATAAACATCTGATAAATATTATGCTAGTCCTGTAATATTACAATACTTATAATTGTAATTTGAAAATTTAATTGTTTAATTTAAAAATATAAATAATAATTAATAATTAATTTAATAATAGGTAAGTAATTAATACTATCAATTAATTTATAATAATAGTTATTACAACTATTTTTCTTGTAATAAAACTAAAAACTAGTAACCTTTATTAATTATTTTATATTAATATTTTATGTTGATTTAAAATTCCTAAATATATTGATATGTCTGTTTTAAGGAATAATATTTTTATCAACATTTATAATTTACACACAAAAGACTTGTGTGCGTAAATATGGATGATTGAATGTATATACATGCGTTAGTACGTACGTGTGTATGGATTTTCGTATACGTGTTTATTTTTTTATTAAAAACAGAAATAAATTTGAAAAAATTTTATATAATAGCATTTTACATCAAATATTTTTTGTTGAATAGAATATTTAAATTAACAATTAATATATTATCATGTGTTACATGTTAAGTTAATTATAAAATTATTTTGATTATATTAGGCAACTTTTACGCATATATTTATTATTTATATATTAATAAATTTCCATTTCATGTCTATTTTTACAATATGATGTCAATGTTCAAATAAATATTTTGCTAATATATTTAAATATATAAATAAAACTTATAAATCTTAGATTAATTATACGATAAAATAACGATTTATTTCTTAAATTTTATTAAGAAATAATGCACATATTAATTAACTGATACCGTAGACGTAAAATAAATAAAAAAAAAAGTGATAAATTTATTTAAAAAATATGTATTTGTATTAAAGGATTAAATTAAATAAAAATATAAAAAGTTAAATATAAATTAAATGTTATTCACGAAAAATATATCATATAATATATTTATATATCTATATTCTTAGAATATTTTATATAATATATTAAAAATTTATTCAATTAAAAAATGTTTGTATTCGGTTTTATAAATTTTTTATACGTGTTACAATTATCAAAATAATGTAAAAAATTATAATTTAATTATACTTTTTAATTAATGCTTTGAGTTTTAATATGACGTTTTATTATTTTTAAATATTTGGAAACATTTAAATATTAAATAATAAAAATAGTTTTTATTTGAAAAGTAAGATTCATAATTTACTGTCAATACTATTAAAAGGCTATATAATACTCATTTTATTTAAATTTAACAATTTCTATTCAACTTTAATATATTTATATTGTATTTTCTTAATTATTCATATTAAATAAATTTATTTTATATGTTAAAAATAAAACAGATTTACCATTAATATTATTTATAATTCAAATTTTTAATAATAAAAATTAGAGTAGCTACTTCATGGTTTTTATTTATTTTAAATATTAAAATGGTGAACATTAACATCATGACATGATAATTTTTGCACAATATATATATATTAAATTTGAACGAATGTCAATTATAATTTTTTTTAATTATCATAAAAAAAGAAATATATTAATTGTAATAATGTACCTGCTTATAAAATACTTAAAAAATAATGAATTTTTTCTCTTTTTACATTAACAAAATAATTAATTTATATATAGGTTAAAATTATGAGAATTTATAATTTATTTAAACATAATTTTTGTTTTTATCATAAACATAATTAAACTATAATTATTTTAAATATAATTTTTAAATATAATCATTTAAAAAATATATTATTTTATAAAATTTCATCTAATTATTTATATACAAAAAATTATAGGTTTTTCAAAAATTCATAACATTTACCACACACGTCATTCATAAATATAAATATTTATAGTCCTACATACATCAGCCATTTTAGAAAAAAATATTATACACACAATTTAAAAATAATATTACAGAATATATAAATATTTATATTATAAAAATCATATTTATAATACCTTTAAATTTATCAATTACATATTTATTTGTAGTATATAGATATTCTTAATTTAATTTTTGAATGCTTATATTAAAATTTTAATTAACATATTATTTGTAATGCTTATTTTTATCTATCTTGAAAATAAACATTAACAAAAATATCAATTTTAATTAAATACAATTATAAATTTATTTTTTAAAAACAATCTTTTACGCTCATTAAAGTAAATTATTGTAGAAATAATTCCTAGTATAGTCTTGTATTTATAAAGTCAGTAATTTTGTTTTTTTAATTTTTGATATTTATTTTTTTTCTAATCTATATAATTTAAAAAAAATTTTATTTGTATAACTTAAAACTATTATAAAAATAATTATAGAAACTAACCAGATGCAAGTAAAAATAATCTTGAAATATAGGATAATTGTTTATACTTTTATTATCTTTTATTTATAATGAACGATTTCCCATAATCATTAAATAAAAAAATTGTATGGTGCTTTTTAATTCTTCTTTCTTAATAGATAAATTAAAAAAAATTATCCTAGAGTTTTACTTTAAAGTGATGTGGGAAGTTTTCGGATAATACTAATAAATATAATAGGTTGCTTATTTCATTGAATATATAATTTTTAAATATTATGAGATATAATTTCAATGTTATATGTTTATATATTCCTTTTAATTGAGAATTAGATAAAAAGTTTTTAAACAAATAAACAAATAAATATTTGGATGAAAATAATATAACATAAATATATTATTTGTAATTGAAATATTTTGAGTAAATAAAACATTTTCTAATGATAGTATTCATTTATAAATTAATTGTAATAGTAATCTACTTTTTAGATTTTTTAAAAATGAGAAATTAAATGATTATGTATATGTATATTTAATAAAATTGCAATTGTATTACATAAAGCGAATTAAAATTTAATATAAATTTTAAATAAAGTTCGATTAAAACTTCAAAGTATATAATATTTAATACTACATAATGACTAAGATTATTAAATTACTTACTTCTTAATGTACACTATTAGTTTTAATTTTTAATCATAATTATTAAAATTTATAAGCAGTTATTATTTTAAATTAACTGTACACTTATGTTTTTCAAGTGAACATATCAAAACATATACTATGAATTTTTAATTTTTAATTTAGGTAACATACTTTAAAAACACAGTAATTAATGATTCAATTGATTAATGATTAATGATTAATATTTTTTTCGTGTATAATACTTTAAAATAAGTATATTTAATATTATATATTAAAAAAATAACTAAACAGAAAAATAAATAAATTTTTCCTATTTTTCGATGTGAAGTTAATTTTAATAAATTATTTTTATGGGCAAATTGTTTTTTCTTTTCAATAAAATTTATTATTATAATATTAAATTATTATAATAATACTATTAATTTAAGTGTAACAATATTTATAATTATTATTTTTTTTGTAATAAGTTTAATATAATTAATATATGTTTTGTGAGAATTTTTTATTTTTCTTTTTGAAAATTAAAATAAAAATTTTTGAATCAATAGTATTTATAAATAAATTTATTTTTATTATTTTTATATTTTTAAATATTTAGTTTAATCATTTTTAATATTTTTTATATTTAAGATAATATTCTAAAAATTATTTTTTTACATAAAAATAATCGTTTTTAATACATTATTAATTATTCATTACAAATTTAGAATTATAAAAAAATTATATTCATTTATAAATAATAGAAGATTATTATATAAAACGTCATTATTTTTATTATTAATTTATTATAATATTTATTTTCCTAAAAAATTCGTTTTTGTAAATTTTTCACTAGAAAAAATGTGCTAATAATGAATTTTGGGATATTTTAGTTTCTTTAAATTTATTTGTATGACATAATTATAAAATATAAATAAGATTTAAGTTTAATTTAAATTTGAATAAAATATTTTATCATTCTTATCATATATTTTTAGTATATATTTAATATTATTTAATATATATTATTTAATTTACAGGAAAAATTATTGTATGAAAAATATTGTTATTGAAAATGAATATTTTATTTTTGAAAGTAATAAAAATGCATACTTAATAAAAAAATATGTTTTATTATCTCAAAATAAATTAAGTTTTATGTACTTTATATAACATAAAATACATGGTTCATCCACGAAGTATCGAGTTTTTTTTTCATTTTTCGCCTATTCGTCGTAGAAATTTGGGAGGGGTCTTAAAATGTCGACAAACTCTTTCCGCATTTGTCCTTTTTTTTTATTTTTTTTGATAATTAGGTGCGGCAGGATTTTACTCCTCGCGAAGGGTGTTTTTCAAATTTTTGACACGGCACGCTGAACCGATTAGTGAAAAACCACTACACGAGAATGTTTTGTTCAAAGATTAAAAAAATAAAAAAAATTCTTACCTTTTTTTTGAAAGATGATTTATTGGTGGACTTATAAACAGTGTGAAATAAAAATTTTAAATTCTTCAAAATAATTTCCTTTTGCATCAACACATTTATGAAGGCGTGTTTTTCAAATTTCAAATGCATTTCAAACTCTTCAGCTTTGATGTTCTTAAAAAATTTCGACATTTATAAATTTTTTTGTACTATATTGTACACTATAGATCGTATTAAATTCAGTTTTTCCACGATTACTCTAATCATTAAAACGGTCTGAATTTTATATTTCTAACACGCGCCGGGTGTTTCTAGCCATTCGAAATCTTTTTAGGCACCCAAATCGACACTCGTCGATAATTTTTTCCCGATTTTCTTTAAAAGCTATTTTCCATATTGCGATTTTGACATAAAATTATCTTTATATGCCTCTTTTAACATTATAAATGTTTCCACACTGTTTTTTTTGAGTTGCAAAAAAACCCTTAACGTGTAAATTGGTTTCACTAGTCACTCAAACGCACCGTTTCAAAAAATCGAAAAACACCCTTCGCGAGGAGTAAAATCCTGCCGCATCTAATTATCGAAAAAACAAAAAAAAGGGGACAAATGTGGAAAGAGTTTGTCGACATTTTCAGATCCCTCCCAAATTTCTACGACGAATAGGCGAAAAATGAAAAAAAAACTCGATACTTCGTAGACGAATCATGTATCTTTAAATATGTATGATACTATAGTCATAAAATTTTGTATTATTAATAAATTTAAATAAAATATATATAAAAAAGTAACATAAATAATGAAGAATAATTATTTTATATAATTCCTAATGTAATATAGTAATAATATAATACTACTTATTATCTATTAATTCTTTTAAATTCATTGACTATGTGCAAATTCAATGGTAGTAATATTATTAATAATGTTTTAATTAGTATTAATAATAATAATAGTAGTAATAATAATTTTATTGTTTATTTGTATGTGTTCAAAATTGAAATATAATTTTTAATTTTTCCTATTTCTTCTAGAAATATCTTATTATTATATGTGTAATTAATGTGTTTTAAAATATAAATATATAATATATATTGATTTTATAAATATGCTTTACTAGTATACAATAACTAGAGAAAATAGATCACGTTTGTATATATTTCAGTACTTCCTTCATAAATATATAAGATATATATATATTGTAGCTAAAATATGCATTTTATTCACAATTGATTTTTATTCATACTTTAACATAAAAATTTATTTTGGTAACAAGTTTACTTTGTTTAACAATACTATACGTAATATTATATATGTATATGTGTGTATGCATATTTGTATAATCGAAAAATTATGTGAATATATTTTTATCTATTTACATCCATACACATACACACACCCGTATATATAGACGCTGTTATTAAATACAAATATGTCCATTCATATATTATCTATATGCGTACTGAAATAGGCTTAATATATAGATATATATTCATACTTACTTACCTATTATGGATCGAAGTATGTATATATTTCTTCATTCGATCACAGACATATGATTTCGTTCACCGTGCATTCACACATACAATATACTCAAGCATTTGTGTATCCGTATATGCATTCCTGCGCAGATGCATGGCTAAATAAATAAACAAAAATTTATTTACGTTTTTTATAAATTAATACTTAATCTACTATAATCACTTTACATATTTAAAAATTATATTTTCTGATTAGGCATCTGAGTGATTTTTTGTATGAACTAGAAGTAATCGAATTAATAAAATTGATATGTTCTGTATTATTTAAAATTTTTTTATATCTAAGTATCGCAAATTATCTTGAATTAAAATATAAATATTTTTATAGTAAGTATAATAAATTTAATCTAATATTGAGTATTCAGATGAATATATTTTTAATTAGATGTATTTATTTATATATATTTGAAGAATATTAAAATTTAAAATTCAAAATTATATAAATAAAAAATGATAAAATTAAATAATATTCAACATAAATTTACAAAAAAATTTAATGAAAAAAATTATTTTTGTTTATAAAAAAGTTTACAAGTTTTTTTACAAATTATGTGTAAATTATTTAAATGCTATTTTTTTTTACTTTATCATTAGATTAACCCAAAAAGTTGTTTTTCTTAAAAAATAAAAAAATAAAAATAATGTTTATTTAAATTCAATTATAAATAGTGAGTCAATTATATATTAACACTATGTATAGCAATTTAAATACATTAAAATATATTTTCGATACAGGAAAATTTACATTTTTATTCATAATTTTATCAAATGAATCGTTTTACTAAGTTATTTTTTGTTTTTTGTTTTTTATTGCCTTTAAAATTATTTTTTTTTCACTATTATGAACATAATTTTTTATGATTATAAGGGATTTATATATTTTTAAATATAAATTACTATTTTTTCAAGATTATTTTCATTAGCAATAAAATTATTGGAAGTCTATAAAAATAAATATACTATAGAATTATAATAATCATGATTTATTAATATCAATACTATTATGTAAAAATCTCGTTCATTAGAAAATAAAGAAGATATGTAATTATAGATACGTATGTAAGCATTTACTTGCAATGCTGGTCGCAGCGTACTTTAAAATTTGTGTACCGGATGAAAATAGTTATTTTTTTTTTTAATTTCTAAAATAGTTTTATCCTCTATGCATTAAAAACTTATTTTAAATGATATGTGTAAATATATTATACGTATGTTAAATAGCATACTGTTCATGTATTATATTGCACGAACTTTGATATGTGTTGTATTTATCAGTCACAATAATATTATAAGTTAAAAACTATGTTTAGTTATATGCATTTCCATTTTCTTTTTCTACGACAATTTTTCATCATACATTTTAATTTTTCATACTAATATTCATCCGCAATAATATTAGAATACAAATAAACCTATAACTAAAAATTGATTAAATTTTTTAAATCCCTAATTCTTATATATGTTTTATATAAAATAAAATATTTTCATTTAAAATAAAAGTAATAAAAATTATTCTTTAATAAAATTACATTTAAAAAAAAATTTATACATGTAAAATTCTATAAAATTTACCTTAAAAATATAAAAGTTTTACTTTTTATTTAAAGTTTAATTTAATTAGTCATCATATATCATCTTTGCACAGAACTGACCTTTTTTATTATTATTATATATTTTCGAATAAAATTAATTGAAATATATTTTTCGTGTGGTCTCGAGTACCTTTTTTCTAAATATTAAACTTGTAATTATTTCGAATTTCAATATTTGGTGATTATAACTTTACTTAAATTATAACAGAAAAGAAATAAATAAAAGTAATTTATAATTACTTAACTTTAAGACTACTTAATATTGTTTAGTAAAGCACCAATGTTCGAGTGACACTAATAATATTAATAGATTCATCTTACATCTAAATATATTTTACAAGATATATTTATTTTATGTAATGAAATAATAAAAAATTTTGGGAAATTATTTATTTCATAGTAAAATCAATATTAGAATGTTTTTAAACCAAGACATTTCGATCACGTATTTAATTAATATTCGTATTAAATATATTAAGGAATAAAATTTTTATTATTTTTTATCTGAAGTTGTCTTCTTACTTGATCTTATAATTTTCATATTCTTTTCAAATAATATGTAGTTTTATTTTAATAAAAAAAACCCATGCAATTAGACCATGTAATGTACCTCATATTTTAAAATTTAAAAAAAAAGTACATTTATAATCGGAATACTTTTGGATTTAAATAAATATTTTAATTTAAATAAAATATTTTCCCATGCAAAAATTAATTATTAATTCAGTATCAGGAAATGATTATAATATTTCTGCCAACCATTAATCACTAATATCAAATTAACAAAGAAATAATTATTAATCGTAGCTTATTCATATAATTTACAACTACTACATTTAAAATATTCTTTGTATCCGACTAAAATTCAAATTATTCATTAGAGTTTATTTGTACAATTTACAATAACTACAGTTAAAATTTACAATAGAGTTTCACCAAAAGAAAAATAGAACGAGTTTAAAAAACATAATAAAATTTAGGATAGGGAGGAAAGACGTTGTATAAATCCTCACTTATAAAGTCGATTGTTTTTTCCGGTAATCCGTTTCTCACCAGATGTATATTGAACAATCTGCTTCACTTGATTCGCAGCTACTGGACCAATACAAACTAAAGGATCTTTGAAGTAAGAGCACATCTGTAAAATAATTATTTTTGATATTCCAAAATTTATGAATCTGCATCTAGTGCAAAAAATGTAAAATAGTAACAGTATTGATAATTATAGGCTATTTTAAGTGACTTAGGCAGTATATTTTTTGTTATTTTTCGATATAACAGTTAAAATAAATACATATTTAGGTGATTTAAATTAGACATAGTTTTTAAATAATATAATTGTATATTTTAAATTAAAATGTGAAAATAAAAATAAATACATTAAAGTAAAGAAAAAAGAAATACAAAATAGGGTTTCTAAATATATAAATAGATATTTGTAAAAACAATTTTATAATCTCGTAGACAAATTTTATCATTTCACCTACCTCAATTGATAATATGTAGAAAGAATTAACACGTGTAACTTTTAAATAACTATAAATTACAGTTTGAAAAAAGTCGACCTATTTTAAAAAATTAAAACAATCAAATATATATCTCCTCTTTTCTTAGTATGTAATTTTGTTGGTTGATTGAACATTGCTGTTGAGTTTTAGTGAATATTTTCAAAAACTTTTTACTGTTATATTTTGTCACATATTTTTAAGCCAAAAATATTCAAATACGGTAATTTGACATAAACAAAGCTTCATATAATGAATCGTTAAAATTAACAGGTCTAGCCAGACAAAAAAATATACTAAAAAGCGTCATCTTAGAAAATTTTCTCAAGTTGATAAAAAATTTAAATGTTAAGATAGTGGGATAAAAAATTTACTCGGTTGTTTAATGATTTAATAATAAAAATGTAAAATCAATTAAAAAATGACAGATTTTAATAATATCCATCGTTGGAATAAAATTATTTAAATTTTAAGTATTTTGATTGTTTTTTTATCGAAAATAGTACAATATACATTAAAATAATTCTAAATAAATATTATTACCTTTCTTGGAATCTGACGATGTCGACGTTGAAGCTGACAGCAAAGACCTCGACTAATATCACAATCGCTCGACATACTGCACTGTTCACCTATTATGTTGAAAGTTATTATTGATTAATAATATTAATATGAAGTATTATCATAATGAAATATTTTGATGTTGATGAAAATTAATTATTAATAAATTGATATTTACTGTATTGTTTATTTGATGTCACAGGTGGCTGGCATGAAAGGCTATCAGTACCTGCAACTTCTGCGCATATAAGACCTGTTTCGCAATCATTGTCTCTCCTGCAAAGCTCCCCTTGCTTCAGACCATATAAAAACATACACCGTCCTTCTGGCCATTCTATTAATCAAAATTTTTTACCTAATATTTTTAAATTTCTAAATAGTTTTTAGTATACAGATATAGTTTTAATATTTTTAATTTTAGTTTTTAGACATAAATTTTCATATAATAATTATTTGCTACCTGCCTTTTTCGATAAACTACGTATAAACAAGATGATAATTATTTATTTGTATCTCAACTTACATTATAAATTTATAATTATAATTTGATATGCACGTTACGAGGGCAAATTTATAAATGAAAAAATATACCGCAGATCGATAAGTAATACAAGTATGTGGCAGGAAACTGAAAAAGATTAAACGGGTCAATACACGGGTCCAGCCAATTTTAGTTAATAATATTGGTAAATTTATGTACACAGTTATTGAATAAATTAAATAATAGGTAATATATTATTAGTATTTACATTGTAAGATGGAGTATTCGTATAAAAGCAGTAGAACCTATGTCATACATGTATATTATATAACAACCTATAGCGAATTAGCAATTAATAATATGTAATGATTGTATTCGGTAAGCACTTCCAAAATAAAGTTAAGCTACAGTTTTAAGAGTTAGTAATTTACATTTATGTAATGTTCAATAATAAAAGTGAAAATGGAATGATAAAAGAACAGTATATTAGTATGCTTTTTCGGCTTCGTTTGTCTTTCTATTTTTCTGGTTTTCCTTTTTCTTCATAACTCTATGTAATTAATAACTTTAACATACAATTTTATTTCTTTTATACTCTACTTTTATATTGTTGAGAAGTATTTGCACCATCAATATAATATTTGTATTTAATTGCACATATTGATTATTTATTAGGATTAATGAAGCAGATCTTGCCATTTCAAAGTTTTTAAAACTTTAAAAGAGTATTGGAAATAAAATAGGAATTGTATGTATCTAAAATTTTTTTTGAGTCGAAATAGTTATACAGTCCTTTATATTATCTATTTGTATAAAATATTACGTAAAAAATTTTAATAAATCTATCTAGTCTTCTTCGACAAGAATCAATAATAATTTTGAATTAAATATAATTAAAAAAACATTTAAATTCTGGTTAACTTTGTACTTATTTACATTAGTACAATTATAATTAGTTAGGCTAGTTTATGATTTATATATTTAAAAATAAATCAATTATATTTTTTCTATCATTAAGAAATTTGAAAAAATTAGCTATTATATTTTTTTAATAGTAATATTTATAAAAATAAATCTTAGTAGAAATCCTTTTAATTTAAAAAAAAAAAAAATCATAAAATATCAAATGTTGTATAAAAATAGTGTTACATATTCTGGAAAATAATGTAAATATACGTGGTCTGTCCTCGAAGTATCGAGTTTTTTTTTCATTTGGCGAATATTGGTCCTAGCTATTTGGGAGGGGTCTTAAAATGTAAACAAAATCTTTTTCCATTTATCCCTTTTTTTTGTTTTTTCGATAATGAAGACAGGTCTAGCTGGAAAGCATAACAAGAATTGCAGGAGATTGTGAAAAAAAAATATTGCGAACTCAAGGTGCATTGTAATATTAGCTCCTTTGATATATTGATTATTGTATATGCATATAGTAACCCAAAAGACTAGAGAACAAACTAAGATTTGTGTCGTCGTTCAATTTGCCCTTTACCGCTAGCGATTGCGAATACTAAAATACTTATAATAAAAACATCATAATAGTTAAAAATAAAGAAATTTTACCTTTATCAGGATTGATACAAACAGATGCAGGGCAGCAATCTTCATTAGTATTACAACGTCTCTCATAACATGGCTCTTCTATCAAGTCTTCTAATCCATTATCGTTGTAAATACCTTCATGCTGAATAAAATAATAATATTTATTATGTTAAAATTTAAAATGGAAGTATTTTTTAAATTAAATATTTTTTAATATTTTTAAAATAATATTAAGATATTCATTCAACAATAGCTGTAACTTATAGATACTTAAAATTATTAAAATAAATTAGTATATCATGTGTGAATCCTTATTTTACTTACACGGCAATTTTGAGAAAATTTTACAGTTACAAATGATAAAATATTTATAGGACTTTTCTTACACTTGTGAACGAAAAAATTTATTACCAGAAACAAGCATGGCAAAACTCTAGGCACGCACTTATAGGGCACATGTCGACCTCAACCAATTAAAGGTACAGGTATTAAAGAATTATAAGAAACGTGTGCTTTATATGTATTTGGCTATCAAGACTTATTCATATCATTAAAATAGTGGTAGGTAATACATAGTTTCTCTGTTAATTTGATTTATGAAAAAATAAAGACATGAAATAACTTTATATATTTTTCTATTACAATCTCAACACATATTATTAAGCTAAAATAAAAGCTCTACTAGTATACATGTAAAAAGATTCATAAATAATTCTTTATGATTTATGATTTTATTACATATTCATCCTGAAATAATATAGCAGTGCACTTAGTCTACTATCCTATCATTTATAATGCGTTGAAAATATTAATAAAATAAAACTGTGTTTAAATAAAAGCATAAATAATTTTTCTATTGTTAATATATATTCTTAAGATTACTAATATAGAAAAATGTATTCAATTTTGATAGTGAATTATGTTATCACAAAAAAAACTTACATTTGAAATTTTATACTTAAAAATCAACGAAAACATGAATAATATATAAATTAACATGAAAAATATTAGTTTTATGATTCATAAAGTAAACTTATAAAGAAGCATTATTTCTCTTAGAAATAATAATGAAAGTATTTAGAAATAATATTGTAAAATGCAAAAAATTGAACAGCAGAAAACTCGCTGATTATTTGGTATCATTTGGGACAGTTCATGGTGTAATAATAATGGTTTAACAGCTACTCCAGAATCACAAATAAAAGACAGAATAATAATAAAAAATGGATTTTTTTAATGACAAGTATGAACAAATGAATTGAACAGTAATATTCAATCATTTTTAACAAACGCATAATATTTATTTTTGATAAAAAGTTTTTGTCGAAAAAGTTACTGATAACGGATTAGTCTATATATAGTGTCTAGGAGTTATTAGGAGTTGTTATTGGGTTATAGGGAGGCCTAGTTTTTTCCCCGCTATAGCGCCTGGTCCTTATCATGAACATTATCTCCACTGCTGGATAACTACCTTCAATGAAAATGTGCTTATCGAACAGTCGAGTGACCCAGATACCTGTGCGTAGACAAAAGAGTCTACTCAGCAATATTCGGGGTAGCAATGCGAGGGGATATTGCAGTCCAAGACTTGTACTGTTTCAAGTTCAACCCTGCAAGTAGAATAAACTGGAAACACCCCCTCCCCATAAAATGGACCCTGGTTTGAAAGTTTTTCGTAAATCCTAAGAAGTTCTAGACAATACTTTTCTCAAAACATTGTATCAAATCTTTTTGTATACCCATTGGTGGTCTTCCCTCCCTTGGTACAAAACTGTCAAATACCTTGGCTTTCACTTCAACAGAAAACTCATTTGGAATAAACACATGAGGTTTTTAAAACTAAAATCAAGCTGCTTAAATCTTCCTTACTTTGTTCTTCACAAACTCTCAATTATCGCGCAATTTAAAGCTAAGACTTTTCTCCTCTATCATGCGTAGGATTACTTCGTACAGGCTTCTACTTGGGGACACTGCTAGTATATACCCTTTGACTTTTCCTTGTATACCTTTGCCTCTTAAAGAACTGTCGAATAACCCAGGAATTTTTCTAATATTCTCCCCTTTATGCCTACGTCCTGGAATCAAATCTCCGGATCTTGCACACTCCAATCTCCTGAATGGGTTTCGGGTAAATCTTCCTCCTTATTTTGAAACAGATACCCTAGAACCTCTTCTTTAGTTTGACTCTACATTCTATATCTAGCAAGATTTAGTAGCGTTGTGACCTCCTATCCTGTTTAATTACTTATATTTTCTAACCTTTTCAGCACCCTTGATCTTTCTCTTTAACTATAACTTCTGTAAGAAAGAATTCTCTGGTTGGGATCCTTCACCATGTTCTCTATCGTTCCCTCTGTTCTAATAAAATTACTGACAAAAGGATTTTAGTTCGTAAAACAAATGTAAGGGGCTGAATGAATCCGATTCTATCAACTATTGGTGGGTGTTGACAAAATCGTCTTATTAACATACATGCACTTTGTCATCTGTTTCCCTTCCACTTTTCTTTCTGGTAAAAAAAAAAAATATTCAAATTAGTTCATGGGTTGCAAGTACTACTTCTGGATCGTGGAGCACTCGTAGAACGTCGTCCATCCTGATGTTTGGGGCCCAAATTTAATTCGCACCTGTCTGGTATATCCGGTCCAAGCATAGAGGTTCTGCTCTCCATTGTCTTTAGACACAATTTAGAGACAATTCTGAGAGTCGTAAATTTCATTCATCCCTCTTAAATTTACCGTACCATCGAGTTGTCGATTTTCATTAATTACTCGAACATCCTGTTCAAAACGAAATCTGTTGAATTTCATTGGATTCAAGTGTATCCCTCGTATTTCCTTATTGTTGTAGAAGTGAATTTTAATCGTTTCCCATTGTAACTATTATAGAGAGAAACGATTTTTTGTTCAGCAACTTCCACCTGGTCGAGTATTATTTGATTCCTGAGCTTGATTTTCCCCTTGGGAACCCTCGTAGTTTAATTTTAATTTGAAAAAAGTCACTTAATTTAATAAAGATATTATTACTGTTACCTCGGTTCATCGTAGTTTTAATTTTACGCGTCAAATAATGTATGTCAAAATCATACAAGACGATATATCAAAATAAATTGTATTCTATTTTAGAAACTAGTTAAATTTGCATCGAAAAAATTTAATTTTCAAAAAATAACACGATTTTCTTTCGGTAGATTGTTTACCATTTTTTCTTTGCATATATAAATTGATGGTAAAAATATCGGTGCATTTTTTACATTATTCGTTTAAGCTTCGTATATTCGGCAAACTGCTGAATTATAATATGTATTTTGATAAATTTGTAAAATTTATTAGGAATCTTGAATAAATGCCATACTATCAACCTACCAAAGCTTAACAATCACGTGTATTTGTTCACTTTCGTTCCGTCATCTTCGAAATGAACCCTGATTCGGTATGGGTGAAATTAATCGAGGGTAAATTTTGTTACAAATTTAATTTTATTATAAATCGTGTATTTTGACTATTAGCCCACCCAAAATTTCATTTAAAATCTGTTATTTTATTTTTCTGGTTTAGAGTGTAATATAATGATATACTTTCAATAATAAAAAATATTTTACTTATAAATTAAAATTAAATAATTATTTATTTTTATTATTGATTGATAAATATTTAGTGCTATTAATAAAATTTTTGATTAACATTAAATGAGAAGAAAATAGCAGAAACATTTGATTAAGATTCATGGAAAAAGTAAGTGAAATAAGAGAGTACGAAAATTCTCGTTCTTTTTTCATTTTTTCTGGGAATATATTGTTAAAGGTTGCTTTCATACTTTTAAAGCTACACATTGGATGTATTGTTTTCCGATCTATCGATATTTACACCATCAAAGTAACAGTAAATTTTCAATGGATTTTAATTATTTATTATATCTGATGTAGTCCATTTCTGTGTCTCATAGATTAATTGAGGTGTTAAAACTTTTATGTACGACGTGAGAAGTCGGAAATAGTTAATATTATTTATTCAATCTTCTTAAAAAGAATAATTATTGTGCGTATAAAACAAAATAATTCTAAGGAGAGATTTTCAACAAATTCTAATCACTGCAAAATGTCAGAGTTCAGTTTAATTAGATTAAAAAATATAATTTGATTTTGAATTTTAATTGTAGTTGTCTGCAAATCCTTCTTTAAAGAATTAGTATTTAATATGTGAATAAATTTTATTTTCAAGTCTGAAATAATGTTTCATCTTTTATCAAAAAATTCTTTCTAATTTATTGTTTAAAAAAAAGAGGTTAACAATTTAAAAAAAAATAACTATGTTATTTAATGTTAATATTTTCATTTTAAAGCATATAAAATATATTAAAGCAAATAAATATCTTTAACTAGCTATTATTATAAGAATATCTTCTTACATTTGGCTGCAATTAACACAGGAGGGTCTCCGAAAGATTTCCAAAATATACTGATAAAACAGTCAAGTGAAAAAGTATTTGATAAATACTAGGTTGAACTGTAAATTCCATGGACCGATCGTGACAAACTAAGAGGCCACCAACTATTCAAGTCGTAGAATCCAGTAAATAAAAAGGAGAAAATAATAGACGAAGAAGATAAAATTTCATGACTTTTAATATTGATTTTTATTTTAACGAATTTCTTCTTTTTTTTTATTATTATTAACAATATTAATTTAGTCGTTATACTAAATTATCTACAAAAGTATACATTTACCTTCAATTATAGAACCTACAAAGTTTCATGATTTTTTATTTATAATTAGTAACAAATTTACCTATTTTTAGTGGGTGAAGAGCAAACCATTTCAAAAAGATAAATTAATATTGTTTGTAATAATAAAAAAAGAAATTTGTTTAAATAAAAATAAAAATTAATAATTTTTTGAAAATGTAATTTTACAGATGATATTGTTTAATTATGCTATATAAAATTAAAAAAAAATTGATAAAACTCGTTTGATTAGATGTTAAGAAATAAAAATTAATTTAACTCTAACAAATTTGAAGAGCCCGAAAACATTTTAAAAAATCTCTCAGCGGTTCTCTCACTACGTGAACGGCGTGTTGAGGGAAAACTCCACTCATCTAAGCATTAAAATGTAATAAAATTTTTTTCCTTTAACTCACGGAAATGACTGCTTAATAAATAATATGTAAATAAAAATATATATATATTTGAAGGGTAAATTTATTCAGGTTTCCGTTAAACTTTGTATAATTCATTCAAATATATTACTATTGCTCTAAGCCTCAAAAAGTTGATTTTGTTAATAACAAAAAAAATTATTGACATATTTACATTCTAAAAAAAATATAAGAAAAGTATTTTAATGCTCCATTTAATAAAAAAAATTTTTTATTATTTTTCAATTAGAAATCTATTTCTATATCTATTTGTTCATTAAATCTAAACTTTTCAAACAATTCTAAAGATAAAAAATAATAAAAATTTCGTCTCTTTTTTATAATTTACGTTGCTTAGTATTGCAAAAAGCTTAAAAAAGGGCGCGCACTTACTGGGGCTTATTTTATAGGAATTAAATAGCATTGTAAATTTGCAAAATTGTATTCTTAAGAAATAAATTGTGAATAAACTATTGCCTATATAATGCCGCGCCAATTCTGTATTAACATATTTATTTTCACAACAAAAGCGGGTTTTAATCTATATAATGCTATTCAATTCTATTAATATTAACTGTATTAATATGCATAAATCTTTGTAACTGATTTTTGCAAAGTCAAGGCTTTTTGAAATAGAACAATTGATAGATCTATTTTTCCAATTAACTATTTATTTATAATATTTAATGAGGAAGAAAATATTTCTAATAATATTCCTCTTCAACCAAGACTTAATTTTGAAGGTATAAGAACTTTTTAGGGGAAAACAGGATTTTTTTTTTTGTTAATTTAAACAAATTTCCACTGACAGTTCGTATGTATCATAGTGATATTCTTTATCTACAGATTGCAGTTAACCGATTTAAAAAAAAATCTCGACTATTTCATTAAATTAATTATTATTTTTGAGCTAAAATAACTGGACTAGTAAGAGAATACAGCTTTTGAAAGCAATTAAAGGACTTAAGGAAAAGCCAAAGGTATGCGTTGATACTAGGGCTGTGATGAAATAATAGGGATTCGTGTAAGTTTTTATATGAGTTACTAGTATATCAGTGAGAGTAATAAAGTGTCTTCTCACCAATCTGGTTGGTATTTTTTCTAATACTTATAGTTAATTAATTTAATTAAAAAAAGTTATTTTTATTTATTTAATAATAAGTTATTCTTTAATGGTATATTTATTGTCATTTCAGGTTCGCTTTTTAAATATTTGTTTATATTTTAAGAAATTACAAAATAATATATTACATTATTATTGAAAATATTTTAGTTATTATATAAAACATTGATATAATTTTAATTTTAATTCTTATCAATAATAATATAATAGATTAAATTAAAAAATACATATTTGATAAATAATACCTGAAGAAATCCTGCAGAGTGACCTACATGACCTCCATGACTTCCATAACCCATATTTGAGAGCATCTCTGGACTGAATCGATTAAAAAGGCCACCCCATGCCTCAACATCATTATTCATAATACTTATCAGAACTATCAACATTAGTATTGCACACGATTTCATGTTTTATATTGTACGATGATCCTTTTCTATTATTTGTACAATACCCTTTATCTATCTGATTTATTTTTTTTCTTCTGTAATAAAACAATTAAACAATAAAACATGATTTTCAATGAACATTTTTCATGATACTATTGTTGATTAAATAAAATTTAAAAAGTTTCTTATTTCTAATTACTTCATTCCATATATTGTAATTAAAAATAAATATAAAAAAATCCATAAATAATGCTTTGTATTTTAATCATGATATATAATATTAAATTTTCAATTAAATTTTAATTATATGAAAAGTGATTTTAAAAAAATTAAGATTTTTTTTAAACATTGATATTGCATACTCAATGTTTCTAAATCATAGAGTGATATTCACTTTATATCATTTATCACAAAAATAAAACAATCATGTACAAAATAATAAGGGCGTGCTAATGAAATATAAACATTACACTGTTTATAATATTTTTGAAAGTATCTATTACAATTTGTCTCAGAATCAAATATCTAATTAAACTCTAAAATAATACTACTAAATTTATTTGTATAAAATGTTCGTATTTTAGAAAAATTTAAACCAGTTATTTATATGAAATGTTAACATTTTTTTACTTTTCATCAATAGCATTTTTATTATATGATTAATAGTATTCATATGTGAAAAATAATGATTATCATACTATAATAATCCATAAACATAAAAATAAAATTAAGAAAAAAAAAATTAAAAAAAAAAAAAAACAATACAATATTTTTTACTATAGCTTTGAAAAAATAAAAAAGTAATACAATTAATATTTGGATATTATTTATGCTTTCAAAATAAGACATATTTAAAATAAAAAAAATAAAAGATTTTGAAAATTGTTTTAGTAAAATGTATGGTTTTTTTTATAACAATAAATCATTAATAACTGTCTTTCCGTATAATATTAAAAATACTTTATCGTAATCAGTTTTCGATTAATTTTTAATTTAAATTTATATACTTATTAAAAGAGAAATAAATTAAATTTATTATAAATAAGATTATTTCTTACAGTTTATATATAATATAAAAACAATTTTCCATAAAATCAAAAAGTTTATTAAAATTAATATAAAACTTTATCGATTAAATTTAATATCAAACCAATGATTCATATCTATACTTTATTAACTCAACTATAATTACAGCGTTCATTTTAAAATAAAAGCAAACATAGATATTTATTTTTTAATAATAGGTTTGTCCTATCTAGGATAAATACTATACTGCTTTACAAGTGTAGAAATTGATATTTTCCATTGGAAACCAGTAATTGTATTTACAAATAAATTTGAATTAATTAATTAATACCAATAAATCTGTAAAATTATTAACATCATTATAGATTATTTAAATTTTTTGAAATATATTTATTTATAAAAATTTTAAATTTTGGCTTAAATAACTGCAAATTCGATTTGATAATTTAATGATAATTTCAATAGATCTTGATTTACTATATTATATAGTATGAAAATCATAATCATATTTATTTATTTGTCGTGTAAGCTTTATTATTATCTTTAATTAATAATATAATAAATAATATAATATCTTTTTTTTTTTTAAATTTATTATTTACAACGTTTTAAGTGACAAAAATTATTTAACTTTGTTTTAGCAAAACTATTATCAAATGCATCGTGATCTAAAATTCTATTTTTTAATTATCAAAATATTAATAAATTTGAAATATCTTTAAATATGGAAAAAATATATAAAATTTTATTATGTAAATTATAGATGTAACTACGTTAAAAATTCTAGTTAATTTTTTTCTTATTTAATCAAATAAAAATAAAATAAGCTTATTCTACAAAAATTATTCGACACAATAAGAATATGGTATACAAAAATAATCTGTAAAAATTATAAAATTTATGCTATATATTTATTACAATTGTATATTTTTACGAGTATGAAATTATTGAAGTTTTTAGTGCTGTTTGTTAAAACTTGAATATGCTGATTAAACTGTAAATTTTTCATTTTTATTTTTAATATGTTTCTGTAGCAATAACATACTATTATATTATTATAAATTATTTTTTTATAATTGAATTCATAATTTTTTAGAAAAATTTTACAATAATAAATAAAAATCCAAATGTGTGAAAATTTCAGTTCATTTTTTTTGTCTATTTCTAATCTTTGTTGAATGATTTATAATTTTAATGAACTATTAAACTATAATTTATAAAAATTATAAATGTTTTTTTCTAAAAATAACGTCCTTAAAAAAATATTTTTACACTATTAGATAAGGATAGAAAATTATATATTTTTTATAATGTATTTTTGTAACTTAAATTATCTATAATTTTTTTTTTTTAATACTTAAAAATATACTTCTCATCACTCCTCAATATTTATAAAATGAAAAATATCTTAGTAAAAAAATTTAAAAGTTTATTCATAATTTTCTGAAAAAATTTATTACTTTATGACTATAATTATTATTTTAGTAATTTATATCTGTTATTATATGTTATTTACAAAGATACATATATAATTTAACATTAAAAAATACCGTGAATAAAAAATATAAAAATCATGGATTTTATTACTTTATTATATTTATTATATTTTTTGTAAAAAAAAATATTTTATTATAATTCTATAATAATAATTAAAAAATACAGATAGTTATTTAACTCTAAAAGTACAAATACTGAGTATCAATATTAATACAGAAATTTCAGACTAAATACTTTAAAAAATTTGATAAGTATCAATATAAACTTATTATATATTAAAAGAATCTATGTTTAAATTACACTACTATTGAAAGAGTCATAAATAAAATTTATCATAATTGATATCACAGTAAATTTTATATAAGATACTTAATAATACACGTAGTGTTTAAATATTTCAAATAATAAAACGCACATGAAAGTTTGGTAATATGTTTATACAAATATTCGATTTGACTGAAAACGGTAGTGAACAATAAAACGAATTTGTTTTGAAAAAAATGCTAACAAATAAATAACATATTTTTATAATTAATAATATTATAAATTATGATAAAATTTTAATATTAATGATTTAGAAATTTAGAGATGAAAATTTATTGCACAAGAATCTTCCTAAAACGAAAGAAACGAATTACGAATATTCTAATCAGCATGGATTTTATATTGGAATAATTATACAAAATATTTTTTCTAGCTATTTCATTTTTTGCATATTTTAATAATTTCTTTATATATTACTCTCATTTGATCTTTTATTCTTTCACTTGTGTATTTTATTTTCATTTAAATAAATATTTCTTTTTTCTCATTTTCTCTTTTCAAAAAAAGCTTGATATTCTTCTGATAAATCAACTGAAAAAATCTGAACATGGTGAATTGTTATGTGATTCAGGTCTAGTGAGACTGATAAAGCAACACCATTTTAAATGTAGCTTAGGTCATGGTAGTTTCATCACCTGAGAAATGGCAGTCGCCTTACGCCGAATAAAGTATATTTTTATGTATCAAGGAGATAAGGGAAGAATATAATATAACCGAAAAAGAAAGCATATTTTAGATTAAAAAGAAGAAGAAAATACTATAAGATAGATGGTATGGAATAAAAGATAAAAAATGTATAATAAAATAAAATAATAACATTTATATTTATCGATATCAGAATTATTAAATTAAAATTATATTATTTAAAAATGACAAAGTAAAAAAAAATATATGTAGTTTGTCTAAGTTTGCTCTACGAAATTACATGTTTAATTGAAAGAAAAATCATATTTGCGAAAGTAAAGCTGCATTAATATGTCAATTTTATCACATAGAAAAAAATAATATATCAAGACAGAAGGAAGAATAAAGTAAAAATGAAAAAAAAATAAAAATAAAAAACCAATTAGTGCAATATTATTACGATCACTTTAGTAGAAAAAGTTTTTTTTTCAAAATTATACATTTATATATAATTAAATATAGGTATTTCAAATTAATAATATAAAGGAAAGAACTAAATTGTAATTAAAAATAATTATAATAATCTATTTTATTTATTTTTGGTAAAAATATATTTTCTTCTAGTATACAAAAAGTTTAGCAAAAAGATCCACAAAGCTTGCTGTAAAATTCAAACATTTTTTTATGAATAAAAGATTCTGAAATTAAATATTTACAGGACATAAAATATTTAAATAGATAGGTAAACACCAATGTGCATGTAAATTCTAAGTGTATATTTTGAATGATAAGACTGAATTCTCTAAATAAAATAATGATTCTTCAAATAATTATTGCAAATATGTTAAAATTATCTATACAAAACTATTTTAAAGGATAGATTATAAAATTAGCCTCGAAATCTTTTTATGATTATTTTTTTCATAATGCAAGTTGAAATTAGACTTCGAAAATTATTCAAAAAACCGATTGCTTAATAGCTCAATACTAAGAAATTAGAAAATAATTAATATCCTATAATTTATGTTATACTGATAATTTTTTCTTTTATATTTCTTAAATAATAATATATAAATTATGAAACATATTTATACAACATAATAAAAGAGATTTTATTATAGATAAAGTAAAAGAAATCAAATTTATTAAACAATTTTATTGTAATAAGTAATAATAAGTACAGAGTGCAATACTTTTGGATAATTATTACAGAATTAATAAAATATAATATAATAGAATTGGATGAGAAATATTATAAATAACTAAATATTAAATTTACTATAGAAATGAAATATTCAAATAGTTTAAAAAAATATTGTAATTAAAAAGAAAAAAAAAAATTTATGTTAGTCTGAATTAATCTATATTTTTAATATTAATTCTTAAAAATAGATTGATTTAAATATTTTTATTAGTACTTAATAATTTCGAAGTGAAAAAGTATGAAAATCAGCTATACGAATAAAGTATTAATAATTATTTTAAATTAATATATTGATGATTATATTCATTCTCAAACAGAAATAGAAAATTGGCTGTATTATAAAAAAGAAAAAGTTAAAAATACATCATTATAATTTAAAATGTTCAAAAAAAAATACCATAAGGAGAGATTGATTACCTTTTTGACAATAATGCATATTTAGCTCTGTAAAGTATATTGATATTTATATATTTTATTAATTCATTAAATTTTTCATTATTTTATTTAGTAAGTAGTTTAATTGATCATTATAATTTATTGTCGATAAATTATTATGTGTTTTTGACGTATATCTTGAAAAAAATAAATTGCTTATTAATTATATATTTAAATTGTATTTTGAATGTTTATACTAATATTACTTATTAATTTACTTTCCGTAATATATATCTAAATAAATACATTATAAAAATTTATTTAATTATAAAAATAATAAGTTTGTGTATAATATGATTTAGAATTTTTAATATCATGAGTACTGTATTAATTTATTTTTGTATATAAATCAATTTATAATCAAAAATATAGATTTTATAATTTATGTTAAGAAGTTTTTAAATAACTAAATATAATTTGTAATATTATCAATATAATATAATTATTATGTTGTACATTTTATTTAATATTTAATACATTCAATGTTGATTTTAATTTACGTTTTTTGACCTTATATATCACAAGTTTAAATAAAAATAGTAGAAATCTAGTCAGTATTTAGAATTTTTAGATGAACTTTTAATATACGTCACCCAGGTACTTGGTTGCAATCGATTTTATACTTCGCAGTTCTATCAAGGTACCCCACCATTATACAGTTACGTGAAACCCCGTATAAAAAATTCTTTCGCAGAGTTTTGAAACATTATTCTCTTTTATTATTTAAAATAGAAATTATCAATAATTTATCACGATAATAACTTTATCATCAAACAGACTTACATATTTTATTTTATTGTTTATTTTATTGTTTATAGTCAATATAGTCGCTTGTTTTATATTATAGCCTTCTTTATTGCACAAACCTGTATGCGACCATACACTATTTTCTATCTACTTTATTTGTTTTTACGAATTAACTCAACAAGTCCGTAAAAATTTAAATTAAGCCTCTTACTCAACGTAACAATCTACACTTTCTGACGTACTGCTGTCTATCATAGATTTTACATGCATGTATACGTGGGTGTCAAACAGAGAGATGCTGTAGTAAAACTTGCAGCGCATGCGTCCCCCCCTCCCAAGACTGCTTGTATTGTTACTGAACAAATTTTTTATGCAATTATGAGCATGTAAACGTTTTTTATTATTTTAAATTCATTTACTTTAATGTATATTTAATGTTTAAAATTTTTATTTTGAAATTATTAAATTATAAAGTATTATACTCAGCTAATTTAATAAACATAACGAATTTGAATTTTTGTTAAATTGATGGAGATAAAAAACTTGGAATCATACCAGTTTTAAATTTATTTACGTACATTATTATAAAGTTTCTTGTGACTCGGCTAGCGTGTTTTAAATAAACAAATTTAAAACAATAATTAATTTCTTTTATAATATTTCAATATTAGGTTTAATACTCTCTCCGGGATTGGATTAAAAAAAAAAAAAAAAAAAAAATTAAATGTTTAATGGCGACAAGGCGTTCCACTGAATATAAAAAATTATAAGTTAAAAACTTAATACCCTCATCCTCTCTCACAATAATATCTATAATAATATATTTATTAAACATGGAGAGAGCTAACAATACTATTTACAGGATAATATGAATGGTATTTAATTACTCCATACCTTTTTTTAAATTAATCAAATTATGTGAAAAGCCAAAAAAATTTTTTTTTTTTTTTGTTAAATATATATTACTTTTATTCACATAAAAAAAGAAAATAATCAATTCAAAAATAGAAAACAAACATTAAAATTTGTTCTTTAATATTTTTAATAAGTTTAAGCAGAGTCCTATACTACCATTATATATTTTACTTAAAAATGTTTTTATTCAAAATAAAATGTGCTTACAAATTTGGAAAAAGAATATGTACAAATGCGAAATCATAAATTTTATGGAATAAATTGTTTAGACTCTTGGGTTTTCATCAATGATAAATATGAAATCTATACTAACGAACCAAAAAAGTTCTTTTCAAATCCCACAAGTAATTACTACTCAATAATCATTTTTTGTTTTCAAAACATTGATAATCTCGTACCTGACTTCATGATAATATTCGCATACAAATAAGAATTTAAATAAAATTGAAAAAATACTGAAGCAGGTCGGTTATCACATCAAGCATTTGTGATATGTATCGAACGCAAAAGCTTTCAAATTTAAGAGGTATGTCACTTTATTATATTATTATAGACTTTGCTATGGACATGATTTTAGTGGACTAAGAAAGTAATTAGAGTATCAGATAAAACGTTAAAACTTTAGAAAATACTAAATTTTTTACAGATTTATCTATGTTAATAAAATTTGCTTATTATAAAAATTTAACATAGTTGTATTTTTTTAACTGAAATTTTATATTTCATTATGAAACTCTTTCAATTGAATATGTGATTTCACATTAAAAAAATAAAGCCTCCTTCTTACTCCATATGAATTAAAAGAAAATAGTATTTTGACATCAATTTTATGGACATAAAGATTTTTCCATTTAATTAATACTATGTTTTTTAAATAATAAACAAACATTTATTAATGTTATAATTATTTATTAAAAATATAATTAAATTTTATTAGATATAATTTATATACTTGTTTCTAATAATTTCAAACAGGCTTTTTTTCATTTAGTGAATGAAATATTGAGCTATTTTTATTTTGTTCGATGGAACTTTTGATCTGTTTAATGTTTGTTTGTTTAGACTTAAAAAACCTAAATGAGTCTATGACTACGTTTTTTAAATTAATCAGGAGTATTATTTTATTGTATTAGGAAAAACCTTTAATTACTTTTAAAAGAGGTGAATACATCTCTATAAACAAAAAAACTAGAGAAGAGATATATATTTAGGAATTCGCAAAAGAAATGTGAAACGTACAAAAGGGTATGATCTTGGAGGAAATTTGAGGAAAACTCAGAACGTGAATTCAAATTATAGAGTTGTCGCAGAAACTTTCTAGAAAAAACGAATAATTGTCAAATTCATTCAAACAATCTCTTGATTACATTACACGATTTAATTCAGGCATATTACCTTATAGATTTGATTTCTCTTAAAATATATATTTATCTTATTCAATATTCTTTAATCTGTAATGTAGGAGTCGTAAATGTATCTTTGTAATAAAGTTTTTCTTTGTATTGACTTAAATATAAATGGACCATACTAATAATATTGCAATATTTGTTTTAGAGAAAATCGAAGTTCCATTCGAGGTACTCGATGGTATATTTTTTAGATACCAATATTCTTTACTCTAAAATTTTAGTAGATAAAAGAAAAATAATATATGTATGTACTATTGTTGAATAAAGTAAATCTTTATAAAAATATTTAATTATACAAACAATGAAACATTATATACAATATATTGAATCATAATTGAGACGATTTAATACTTTAAATATTCAATTAAAAAATTATAAATATTTATAAATAACGAAATAAATTTATATAGATTAATGCTTAATAGAAAGAAATTTTCATATTGATAAAATAAAAACCTAATTACCAAATAATAATTAACATTTTATTTAAATAGTTAAAAAATAATAATCAATTATAATAACAAATAAAAAAAATATTTTAATTACTTTATTTTTAAATTATCCAAATCTATTATTAAAACTATAATTAAAACAAGTAATTATAAATTTATAATTAGAATAAAATTTAATTTCATTCTCATCATTTTTGTTTTTTTTTTTTTATTTTTTTTTTATTTGTGAATTGTCGTTATTCATAATAAGTTATTAATATAATCAATAATGATAATTTTATTTACATGTATTAATTTAATTTTATTGTATTTAATAAATAAAATGTTACACAAAAAATAACATTATGTATATTATTTAAATAATGTAAATAAAATGAACAGTTTTTAATTAAATTGTATTTTCATGTTCTACTTAAATGTGAAGTCAATAGATTGAACTTAATCATAATTTTGTTCTTTAGAAAAGAACTTAAAAATATCTACTTACATAAAGTGATAAAAAAATGATTATAACTATGTATAAAAAAAAAATTTATTCGGTTGAATTATTTTTTAGCGTTCTAATTAAAATCGTTTTAGGCACTGCATTATTATATTCCTAAGCCTTCGTCTTAATTTTTGATCACCATTACAAAATATATGAGTTGAATTATCACTGATTTGTATAAGTGTGTCTTCATCTTGCTACAAAAAGATTTATAGCATATAAATTTAGAAATATATTGGAAAAAATTAAGTATAATTTTTAAATAATATAGGAAGTTTCTTTATATTACCAAATGAATACTAATTGATGTTGGAGTATGCTGTAATTTTGCACCAGTGATACCATCTTGATTTAATTTTTGAAGAAGTTCTTGTGGATCTAAATTTCCATATTCATGTCTCCTTTCTTTTAGAACTTCTTCTTTGATTGGCACTAAATTGTTTATACCTGCTTTTCGTTTTCTATCTCCATTTAGTCTATCTCCAATATTCTATAAGTTAAAAAGGTTTTCGTTATTTTTTTTTATTTTATAAGTATTTTAATTAAAAACAGAACTCACCTTAATTGTATAAACATTGTCTTTGACTTCAAGCTCTCCACTTACGGAAGCTAAACTCAATCCAGGCCTAATTTCACTAGGAATTATATTTTCAGCTAATTCTGGTTCAATAAATACTCGTCCTTTTTTTCTTTTCATTGGTAATTTGATAACTTCACCTCTTTTAAACGTAATTAAAGGTTTTTCCTAATACAATAAAATAATACTCCTGATTAATTTAAAAAACAAACAGAATATTTATTTAAATATATATTATTTTCCTTATTTTTATTGAAAATAGGCATTATTAAATTTTATAACTATAAAAAATAAAAAATTAACTTGAAATTTCTTATAAAAATTTAAATAAACTTTATTTAAAATTTATATTATAAATAAATAATAATATTATGTTTAAACAGTTATCTTTATTTCAAAGATCTTACTCCAATTGGTTCAATAATGAGATCGATTCTATGTGGTGCTGTTATTGGAGCTTGTATATAACGTTCAGGAATAACAAGGTTATCTGGTTTTAAATCTCTGATTAATTTGTTAGCTTGTGTAAAATTTAAGGAAGTATCTATTGGACAATGTACAGCTTTCATAGATAATGGCTGAAATGGTGCTAATGCTTCATGATATGGAAAGTCAGGTTCTGCAAAAATTTATTCATAATAATTTTTAATAAAAATATATTAAAACATTATATTTAATAATATATAAATGATTAATTGTGATAATATTGGTTTATTTCTAAAAAATATTTTTACCTGTAAAAATAATGGTATGCTGTGGATGATTACCCCACATTTGTACAAAATGAACAGCATCACCAAACCTCAAACTTGGATGTCCACAAAATACAACACAAGGTTGTCTATAGTCTGTACTAAACCCCTCTGCATAGGTAGATGTAAAATGTTTTAACCGCGTATTTTTCACTAAAAAAGCATGAGGGAATGGTTCTTCTGGAAGATATACTTTATTCTGTTTATTTGTGGATAACCATTCTGCTAAAATATTTGAGTATGCTAAAGAAGTTTCTGCTACAGGTGATATAAAAAACAGTGGTACTTGTGAGAAGCCTGACTTATCTAAATGAGAACTGAGGCATTCAAATAAATCATATACTACACCGGATGGATAACAGGGTATTAAAACACAGCCTCCAGAACGTAAAGTCATAGCTACAAAAAGATATATTATAATAATTAAGATTAAATTTTAAAAGAATAAATATTTGATTTAAAAAATATGCCTTGAAAATACTGATAAAAATGAAAACGAACAAAACAATAAATATTTAAATATTTTATTTTTGAAATTATTCAATGATACTATTTTATGATAATAGAGAAAATCTCTAATTGCATTTAAAATTGGGCAAAGTTATCAATTTTATTTTTTTTTTTTATTAATAAACTTTTGTAATTTATATTTTTTCATTTGCAAATAACAAGATAATAAAGTAATTATGTTTACAGTTAAAAATTTGCATTGAATTACATTTAATATTATACTTTGTCATAAATAACAATAAAAGATGATTAAATTACTTACCCACTGTCATACACAGTTCACCCAACATGGTATCTGGATTAGCAGTAGGCATTTGTGCCAAACCAGTAAGAATGAGTAAATTAGCATGTTTTAGAGTCATTTGCTCCATTGGTCTGGGATGCGTTGTTAAAGTCGATGAACCACTAACATAAGCAACTTTCTCATGATCACTAGATATCAGCCAATTACTGCTTCCTAAACAATATCCAGAACTTATTGGTGTTACTGCAAGTGCACCATAAATATCCAATTTTTGATCATATCCCACTAATTGAATATTAGCTAGTGCAGAATTAACAACTGCCATTGAATATATAAGCTTCCATGATTTTGGTTTCAATGCATCTGCCAATGGTGGTGGAAGTACATGAAGCATTTCTTTCCAATGCCTGGCCATTGTGTCTCTTGGAGCTTGTTCAATGAACTCTACTAACTCTTCCATAAAAAATCTTCCTATTTGTAACGTTGGCTCAGTTGCATAAATTACACCTTTAAAACCTGTACCTTCTGTAATAAATGGTAATGCTAACATACAAGTATAATTTGATATCAATATTGCATCTATTTCTGAAAAATCTATAATTTTTTCTAGTGGTGGACAAAACTCTGGAGTTGAATCTACAAATATTCTGCCACAACATTCTTTTAATTCCTAAAAAATAAATATTATTTTATTTTTAATATTTAACTTATTTATAGTAAAAAGTTTTATTCTATAAAATGATTTAATGAATTAATTTTTTCATAAAAAAAAATACTTATAAATAACTCTTTATAATGTATTAAAATGAATATAAATGTACATATTTTAGAACTTACTCCTTCTATTTGCCAATCTTGATAATTATCACGAGGAATCCAATTAGGTAAGGAATTAAATCTAGCACTAGGTACCATTGGCATGGGCATAAAATTTAAAACTGATTGCATATTCAATCCACAATCTAGCATTAAAGTAATTCCTTTGAATGTAAGCACTAAGCATGGTTTTGTTGGTTCACTTGACAAGCAATACTATAAATAATAAAAACTATGCAATTATATTTTTGAAGTTACATTGTATATACTTGAGATATGCCATAAAACTATGTTAATCAAATGAATAGAAACTTTAGTTTAGATTTATAAATTTATAATAAAATTATGAATAAAATATTTTATACTTGAATAGTAAATAATAAAAAGTTTAAACTGACTAAAATTAAATTGAAAATAAATTTCGTTTTTACAATTGAAATCAATAATAAATATAATATATAGTCAACATAAATTCCGAAATAGGTTAGAAAGAAATAATAAATTTAACTTTTTAATCAAATACATCAATAAATAGAAAAATATTACATATTACTTACTAGTTTCATTTTTTAATTTTTTATACAAAATTACAATTTAAAAACTCCAGCATTTTTGTTTCATTTTGTCGCGTATTTATTTATATTTTTTTAATCTGTAACGAAATTCACCTTACATATTATATATGGAGATTATTATAATCTCTATTATATATATTTGTGTATTTTATTATTAGTGAAAAGTAAGGTTAAAAATTCAAACAATGTAAGTATGACGGTCAAATTTTGTTCCTCACTAGCCTTAGGGATATATCAGTCTATGTTAATCCGATAAATACATGTAAATGCTAACCGGTGGAGGGGAGGGGGTAAACTTTAAATGAGAAAACTGGCAACAAACGTGCCACGACTACGACTCAATATATTAAGCACCCTGTACCTTATAGTTGTTCTGATGTCCTTTTTCGTGAGCCGATTCTGGTGAAGCGAGACACGTGATGATATTATTTTTAAACACAATACGACACATATTCAAAACTTCTTTCTTGTTTTGTATGTTGTTTTGAAATTATTTACGTTGTAATATTATTCATTATAGTTAATAATTTAGATATAGTTATCAGTGAGCATTGAGTGTTTATGTTAATAATAAATTTAATTTTAATTTTATGTTTTTCAAATCCACATAAAAATTAAAATTAATAAAAAGAAATAGAGGAGAAAATAAATTTAACAAAGGAATAGTATACTAAAAGAAGGTAAACAAAAATTTGAGATATGAATTTTGATAAATTTAATTTCAATAATATTTTAACAGTTACATTAATAAATGATAATATATCTAATAAATATATATATTCATATAACAAATTGTACATTGTTGAAAGAATCTTTTATCTTGCTGTTTAATTAATAATTGTTATTTTATAATAACTATATTATTGGTTTAGATATTTTATAATAATAGTATGTACATTTTTAAATGATAAATTATTTTCTTTTTCTAATACTGTTTTTCTGCTATTAACAATACGTCTTTTATTTTATATAATAAACATTTTTATTACTTAATTTTAATTATATTAAATGTATGCATATTTCTTTAATAATAATATGTACATATTCAAATATTTATAAAAATGTGTGTATAAGTTTATACACTAATTCAATATAATTCTGCACATTAATTTTATAATAATATTATGTAATATAAATATGTTTATTCCTAAATATATTTAATTAAATTATACCATTATCATATGTATATATATATATATATATATATATATATATAATTACAATAACCTTGCTTTTACAATGAATTGATACAATTTATTAACTTTTGTGTTACAGTTTTTTAGTTGCCCAGTAATCCTTATATCAAAACAATAAAAATAAAAATCAATTTTAACAAAATACCATACTAACATTAACACGGTCATCTTACAAAACTAAGAAAAAACAAACAATAAAAATAAATAATAATAAATAACTAATAATAACGGTACAGCTGAAAATTTTTGAATCTTTTAAATTTGTAAATAATTTATATTTTTAGGTATGAACACATAAACATATTTATTATTTATTGTATGTTTTTTTAATATTTACAAATAAATACATAAAACTATTATTATACATACTATATTTTAATTAAACTCATAAAATATATATTACAAATTAATGAAAACAAGTTTATTACTACATTATTAAGTATATTAAAATTCAATATAATATGTATAATATATTTGAGCTGATATTGCAACGCTAAATATGTAATTATATTATTAATTTATTAAATAATACCATGCATACAATACTAATTATAATTAATAATAATTTAAATATTATATGATTATTTTTAACACCGTCAAATATTTGTTTTAATTCATAATATAATTACAATTTATTTTATTAATATTTTAAATATTGTGTGTAAAATAATTTTAAATTAGTTAATATAAATGTAATTTATTCCTATAATATTTTTTATTATTTCAAAATCTATTTAAAAAAAAATATTAGCTATAGATATACGAGGTATGGATAAGAGTTGTAGAATTTGAAAATACTTTGGGCGCGACATTTAAAATGGTACAGTTAAAACAATCATGTTTAATCATGATATTATTAAAAATATTGTACGAAAATACACGACATTTTTACTATTATGTTTATTTCTAAAATATTTGTAATACGTATTGATGTTGTTCTCCAACACAATGTGAGCTGTATTAAAAAATTTTTTTTTTTAGAAAAAAGTTCTAAAATTATTTTACTTTTAATTTTATTAAATAGTCGCTGAAGAAAAGACCAATAGGCAGAACAAGGGGAACAGAATAACGAAAAAAGAAATAAGTAAAGCATACAAAAAATAGAGACAGGAGGAAAGAAAAAGAGGGAAAGTAAGAAGAAAAAAGGGCGGCATGAGAAGAGTAACAACAGAGGAAAACAAAGAAAGGCACCAAATGAAAACAATAATGGAAAGATAGACACAGGGAAGATGAGAATACTCTTTTGGAATGTTACAGGAATATGGACGAAAGACGAAGAGTTCTAGGAATACATAGGAAACATGGATTATGTATATATGGCGGAGACATAGATAGAGGAAAAAAATGCATATAGATGTAGGAAAAAGCTCCATAAGCAGATGAAATGGACCGTAATAGGAGCAAAGAGGGAAAAAAAAGAAGGGAATTGCGAAAGGGGGATTCATTATAGGAATAAACAGAAAATGGGAAATCCAATTAACAGATTTGGGCAACAACATGGAAAAAGATATTGTCATTGTTAGGTCCAGATTAGAAATCGATAGAGGAAAAAGAAAGCTCGACATATGGGGAGTATATAGCAATAACAGAGATATGGATAGGAAATGGAAGATAATAGAGGACGAAAACTACAGAGGTGATATTGAAAAACTGATAATGGGGAATTTCAGTGTAAGAACTGGTGAGGAAGGCAGCTTTATGTAGGACCTAGAGGGCGGAGCCATGAAAAATAAGATAAGCAGAGATAAAAAAGTAAATAAGGAAGGGACAAAATTAATAGAAACCATACAAAGAAATGGACATAGTATGTTAAATGGGACGAGCAAAGGGGATAAAAAGGATACGTACTTAGGGGCGAGAGAAAATACAGTGATAGATCTGACGATAGGTGATCAAGAAGTGAAAAACAAAACAGAAGAATTCAGGGTGGAAAGAAAAGTTGAATCAGACCACCTACCTATAGTGGTCACTCTACAGACAGAAGATAGGATAAAGGTGGAAATAGGGACGAAAAAAGTCGAAACGAGAACAGTAATGACGTGTAAAGAAGAGGATATTAAAGAATTTAAAAAGAAAACAGACGGACAGTACAAAGAGCAGGAAGGAGAATTTAACATAGAGAAACTGTAGTATGAGATCAGTGAGAACGAGTGATTGGAAAAAATATTTGCAGGAGAGAAGTTAAAATGAAGACATGGAGGTTAGGAGAACACAGGTGGTGTGACAAACAGTACAAGAGGAAAAATAACAAAGTAAAGAAGGCGCTGAAAGACTGAAAGAAGGAAAAGGTGGAGAAGAAGACATATATGAAACAAAGAAGAAGAGTGTGAAAGGCTATGTCCGAAAGGAAAAAACAAGAATGGAGGGAAAGGGAAGAGATAGAACTAAAGAAACTAAGAATGAAGCTCAAGTCTGAACATATATCAACAAAGGCAGAAAGAAAAGAGACAGACAGGAGGAGTGCATAAGCAGGAAGGACTGGGAAGCTCATTTCAAGAGTCTGCTAAATGGAACAGGAAAGACCAGGAAGGAAATATTGAATTATCAGAGACAAGGACAAGGTCAAGAAACCTTGAAGATAGAATACAAAGAGTTCGAAGAGGTGTGGAATGTCTAAAGAAGAAAAAGACCACCGGCATAGATGAAATTCCGAACGAAGCATGGATAAATGGTGGGGAAGAGGTAAGGAAGAGTCTAATGGAAATTATTAAGAAGATAGGCGAGTATGAAAAGATACTTAGGGATTGGGAAACGGCTATCATAGTATCCATATCTAAGAAAGGAAACACAAAAAATTCGGAAAGTTACAGAGGGTTATCCATGCTGACTTCGTCATATAAAATCTACACTGGGATCCTGAGAAACAGATTAGAGAAGGAAATAGAGGAAAAGATAATACAGTCAGAAGGACAGGCAGGCTTCAGAAGAGGGAGATCGACCGTGGACAATATGTATATACTGAATCACTTAATAAAGAGAACTCTGAGATAATAAAGCAGGTTGTATATATTGTTTGTGGATCTGAAATCCACCTTTGACACTGTCAACAGGAAAAAGCTCTGGCAGATTATGGAAGAAAAAGGTTACAACATAGGATTAACGGAGATCATAAGAAAGATATATGAAGAGACAAAATGCAGGGTAAGGACTAAAAGGGATTAACTGAAGAATTCTGGATAGATAGGGGACTGAGGCAGGGCTTTTCCCTCAGCCCCTTGCTGTTCATTATATATATTGCTGAGATAGAAAATGAAATGAGAAGAAATAACATAGACGGGATAAAGATAAGAGAGATCTGAGTATGGACTTTGGCGTATGCGGATAATCTGGCCTTGATAGGAAAGAACAGAGGACTATGCAGCGAGCGATGATAACGTTGAAGAAATTTTTAGAACACAGGGAGATGCAGCTGAACATCGTGAAAACCAAAAATTATGATAGTAAAGAAAGAAAGCAACTATTAGAGACTTGGCAATGGAAAGAGAAGCAGATTGAAATGGTCAAAAAATTCAGCTACCTGAGATTTTTGTTCAGAAACGACGGAAGACATCACGATCATATCAGAGAAGGATCCATAAGGGAAGGATCGTGGCGAGAAAGACATGGGGTTGGCGGAAAGAATGTACAACGGAGACTTTAGGCTGAGGAAGATGCTTATTAATTACTTCGTGAAGGGTGTCATGGAGTATGGAGTTGAAATCTAGGGAAATCAGGAGATAGAGGAAATGGAAAAGATTAAGACAAATTATTACCGATGAACTCTAAAACTATACTTTTGTACTCCGAGATACTTGTCTACGAGGAAACAGATGAACAACAAATGAGAATAGAATGGAAAATCAGAACTCTAAGATACGAGGACAAAATCAAGCAAATAGATGACGAAAGACTGGTTAAAAATATTATGAGGAATAGAGAAAAGAAGCAACAGAGAAGAGAAACAGATGAGATAGAAAAATGGGTAAATAATATAGGATTGAGCAGGAGACAGATTGAATACTGACAGATAGAAAGAAGAAATATATATAATGAGATAAGACAAACAGACGAAGACATACAGAGACAGCATAGAAGGAGCAGGATGGTAGAAGCGAAATACAACAACGTATACAGAGAAAATCAAGAAGCAGGCTTGCCAGAATACTTAAAATTGACAACCAATGCTAAAGATATGAAGATGGTTGCAGGTACAAAATGTGGAAATATAACCACGTACAACAAATATTGGTTGAAGGCTGAAGAAAAAAGATGGCAGCTCTGCAAAGAGAGTGAGGGCGATTAGGAGCACTGGCTCTGGAAATGCAAGAAGACAGAAAATATATGCGAAGAGCTATGAAAGAAAAACGACAGGGTCTGGACAAACAGAGAAACGATGATGTTTTTTAAAAACAAGGCAGGGAGCAGAGATATACTTAAGAGAAAGATTGAAAAAAGGCTAGGAAAAAGGAGACAGAAAGGATAGAGAGAAAGTGCGAAACCGACAAGGAGGATTAACAATAGAAACAGGGTAGAAGAGTGCACAAGAGAAGTACATAAATGAAGTAATGGTGTATAAAATGTAAAATAGGATCATTCTAAGATATGTACATAAAAAAATATAAATAAAAATAAATTTAAATAATATGTAAATATAATATGAAAAACTTCTAGCAGAACCCGTCCCTTGGCAATAGCCGAGACGTAATGTTAATAAATAAATAAAATAAATTTTATTAAATAATGTTAATTTTTATAGAATAATATGCTATGAATGAGTATGTATATAAATAAAAAATTGATTTTAAATTCATGTGCTTAAAATCCATACAAACAATTTAAATTAATAGAAAAGAACAGATGAGGAAACAATTTTTGTGTACTTAAAGAAGGTAAACAAAAATTTTAGTTATGTAGGTTGATAAATTCAATCTCAATAATATTTTAATAATTGTATTAATAAGTACATTATATGTGCAATAAATGTATATATTCATATGAAAAATTATATTATTTGGAAACATTCTTTTACCTTACTGCTATTAATAAAAAACACTTCTTATTTTATAATAACCATATTATCAGTTGACATATGTTATAATAATAGTATATACATTTTCAAATTATAAATTACTTTTTGTTTCATATATTGTTTTGGCGCTATTAATAATAAGCCTTATATATAACACAATATACATTTTTATTAGTTAATATTAACTATATAATATGTACACATATTTTTTCAATAATAATTTGTACATATTGATATATTTATAAAAATATGTACATAAGTTTATGATTGTATATATATGTTTATTCTATATAATTTTCACACTACTTTTATAATGATATAATGTAATGTACATATATGTTTATATCTATATATATCAAATTAAATTATATCATTTTCAATTAATATACATAAATTTTATTTGTTCATCAATATAATTAATGTAACAGTATTCTAATATAATATTAAAATACTTTATTTTCTGTATTGTATATTCATTTTCATTACCGATAAACTTTATTTTCTTATTTACTTTATTTTTGCTATTTTCTTTGTTTATTTTTTTAATACTTTTAAATTAAATATTTTAAATTAATTTACTTAAATTTTATTTTTTGTGGATAAAATACAATACAAACTATGATTTTAAGAAAAACCTTAGAGTTAAAAATTAACCATAATGCTGTATTTTATGAATAAAATAAAACAGATAATGAAAATGCGGAAGAAAATAAAATTTTTAAATGTAAAAATAATAAAGAAAAAGTTGTAGAAACTGATGGTGTAGATGAATCATCGCACTCTAGTGCTGGTGACGAAGAAAATTATTGTAAATTGTAGAAACTTGGGATAGGATAATGATGGATTAAATCAAAAACTCCTCTCATCCTGGCAATCTCGCACTTTATTTCACAAAGGTCACTGCTCTTATACAAGTCGCTCACATTAATGAATCCCATTTTTTTCCGATTACAATTAGCGCGCTCGGGGCCCTATGCCTCTCCCTTCATGTAGAAGATATTTTAATAACTCCTTTTTTACAAATCAAATTAAGTCACCTTCAATGGCTAACTATTACTAAGGAAGCTTTATTACTAATTAATTGGAGCATTTTTAAATTTAGCTATAAATGCAAGACTCGATTTCAGTGTGCCAGTGTTGCGATACTCAGTTAGTCAAATAAGTAACCGACATAAATGGTTTGCACTGAATCATAATGAGTAGTTTACTTAGCTTTAGGTTTAAATAAATAAAATTTGATTGTCTTATGAATTTATTTAGTGCTTAAGACATTTAATAATAATATATGATTATGTTGTGATAAAAAAATGATTTGTAAATTATGAATTTTAAATTAATATTTTCTTTTTAAATATACTAATAATTTAAAGTACCTTATAATTTGATAGAATTCATATTGACTATTTATTAAAATGAATAATGAAATATACATTTTTGTTATTCTTACTTTAATTTTGTATATAAAAATATAATTTACGAGTATTAAGTAAATAAAAAATTTATATTTTCAAATAATAATATATCATATAATTAATTTTTATGAAAATAATTCCTCATTAAATACCATTGTATATAAAGGTTTCTTTTTACATTTTAACAGCGATTAAGATTAAATTCATATGTAACATATATTTCTTAGTCTATTTTTCATACAGTAAGCTTGCAAACTTCATTTTTTTTTATTTTTAACGCGAAGCATACGCATACACACAATTTTACACAAGCAAGTACACATACAAGCAAGCGATCATTTAAGCAAACTCACACAAATGCACACAATTTATACGAGCGATCATACACACATACGAATATATACGTACACACACGTGCAATCAATACTAAAGAGAAAAATTCACGAACTTGTTATTAATACCACGTACAGCTGTAAAAACTGCAACGCGCGTCTTCTTGCTCCGTTCCGGAGCACCGTGGGATCTTCCCGAAGCGTTCAGCGTTCAGCGTTCGGGATCCGAGAGCTTCTCACCAGTCGACGACGCATCAACAATACCCTCTTCGGCTTATACATAGCTTATACATGGGCCCAAGAGAATATATAAGGCAAGGCGCAGAGACTGTGGGTACTTTACTCCGTCTGCATCCGTTCGACTGTCTTGATTCTCCTGTACTGGGTATTGACGCTGCGCGTCTTTCTCTCTTCCTGTCTCTCTCACTCTTTTTGATAAAGAAACCCTAGTGGCATTAAGAGAAGGCTTGATGCTCCCCACCTTATAGACCTCCACTCTCCCTACTACGACCCAATTCCTTGCGCTTATATGTTAACCCTCCGACCAATCATTTTTTTGTTTTATACTAATGTTACAAACCCTGCGGTGAATAAACTTAATGATTTTATTTTTTTTCTAAATTAACGCTATATTATATTAACCTGCTGCTGTATCTGTATCCCAAGTCCTGGTTCCCTGATCGCCACTATCCCCACCGCTTTTTTAATTAAATTATCATTTGTTTTATATTTATTTTAATTCTTTTTTAACATATATCAATTTTATTCTTTTTTTAACGTATTAAATTCTTTTTTGTGTCTATTTAAAATCATTTCCGTAACTTTTATAGCGGCTAAGACAGTCGGTTACATGACACCCGAACAGGGACCTCTTCGTATTCGATACAGTAGCACCGAACTTTAAGTATATAAGGGCCATCGAAGGTAACATTAATCCACCCACTATGAGACCACGGGTCCCTTATGTATATAAGTTAAATAAACGCACTGTTATTGAGGAACTCGCCAACAATGGTGTCCTGATGGATGGAATTTTTACCATTACTGACAACTACTCATCCGCTTCGTCCAGGATAACTCGGAGCGCTACCAATACAAGCAGGCCAACACGGTGGGCTACAACGCGGACTTCGACCTAACGCTTGATATGGAAGAAGAAATTAATTATAACCGAGCCTTGTAAGCCTGTACTCCTACAGACACAGTCCTGGAACGACACAATTACGGAACAAATGCGCAATTGGAATCTCCACTTCGAAGGTCAAGACGTGCATACTTTCCTCGAATGGCTCGAAGAATTATGCAAGGAGTATAATTATGAGCCCCATAAATTGCTCAAATGTTTCTTCGAGTTAATGAAATGGGAGGCAGTAGCCTGGTATCGAAACCAGGGCCGAATTCGCATCTGGGTCACTTTCGAGCAAACCTCGCGGTAGATGATAGGCAAGCGTTCCAGCGTATGAAAAACTGCATAAAGAGAACTCGTGAGAGATTTCACGCCAATGAAACTGAGTTACAAACGCCGATATGGTATGTACCCCATATCCGTACAAATTGACCAGTTATACGAGAATATACGACCGGTTCACGCATATTTAAGACGACGCGACATTAGCCCCGTAAGCAAATTAATAAAAGAAATTAAACGTATACAAGGCTCGCTAAAAGCCACCGTGGATAAGAAGTACCGTAAAATCGTTTCTATCTTGAGCACCTGCCCGATTGAAACCGAGACCAGTGCCGCAACTAGCGTATCAAACCTCGTGGCCACGTAAATAATTCGAAAAACTGCTGCTGACGATGCAAGCAGCGAGGGCGATATAAATGTAAAGAAATACTGAAAATTCTGCGCATTCTGTGTGTGAAAAAGACGATGGCTTAACCCGGAATTGCCATAGCATATAATCGGGAAATGACGGACGGGCCGGCTTAACTACCCCGCACTCCGAACTCGATAAAACGACTCCCATACTTACATAGACGTTGGGATTAATGGGATACAATACAGTGCATTAGTTGATATTGGATCCGTTTGCTTCGTTGCAAAAAAGGATGTAGATGACTGGTGCCGTCAAAATAAATGGCGAGCGAGTAACCCGAATGGAGGCGTCGAAATAGCCAACGGGAAGGCCATAGCGTTAAGCGATATGCTTATAGGAGAAGCTAACATCAATGGACAAGTGCTGATCATTCAAGAGATCGAGATGACATCCTTGGCGTACGATATCCTACTGGACATGGACGTCTTGAGAAAGGTGGGATTCACCATGAACGTTTGACGCAGCTCCGCCTCGACACCCGTGTGGCCATTGAACTTGCTTACGTCAACCGGGAACAGCAACTAATCGCTGCCATAGAGTGGGCCAATCAACAAAAAAAACACCCATTTGGTCACTGCGAGATTTGGCTGAAAGAGACAACACCATTCAACCAAAGGTACCACTTTCGCAACCGTCATGCTAAGCATTATCGATGCCGAGATCAAGAAAATGCTCGACGAAGGGGTAATCGAGCCATCAAGTAGCCCGTGGACATCCCCAGTCGTGATGATCAGAAAGAAGGATGACGAGTACTGATTCTACATCCACTAACGTCGATTGAATCAGGTGACACATAAGGACGCTGTCGATAATCCGGGCAACTCCTGAGAACCTGATGGAAGTCGTCTATCTCTCCCCCGCCGATCTAAAGAATGGGTATTAGCAAGTACCCTCACGGAGGAGAGCAAGTCAATGACTACCTTCACTGCACCCCAGCACGCACTCATAAAATTCCGAGGCATGCCGTTTGGTTTCCACTCCATTGCATTTTGGATCCAACGTCTTCTCGATCGTGTTATCAATCCGTTCTGGGAGGCCAATATCTTTTACTACCTGGATGAAATCATCACCACCAGCCGGACGTCCTTCCATCATCTTCCACTCATCATCTAGGTATTGAAATGCCAGCACAAGGCAAAAGTCCGGCCCAACCGGGAGAAATGTCACTTTGGGAGAAACCGGCTGAATTATTTGGCGCAAGTCATTGATGCAGAGGCGATACACACAAATTTTGAGAAAATTGCTGCCATTAACGCTCTGAAACCCCCCATGAATATTCGAGAGCTCAGGAGTATCAACGAACTGGTCTCCTGGTACAGAAGCTTCGTCCCCGACGTCGCCACCATTACCGTCCCATTAAACCAGCTACTAATGAAGCGAACCAAGTGGGAGTGGGGAAAATGCCAGGAGCAGACCTTCCGGGCAATCCAGGACCACCTGAGTAATACCCCTTTCCCGGCATACCCGAACTTCACGAAAACTGACGCTAGTAATCTTTAATATATTTTTGTTTATTTTAAACAGCGTATTAGTTATTTTAGTTTTATATAATTAATAACAAAATTACTAACAATAAATTATAACATATAAATCTAATTGTATAAAATAAATATCGAACTAGAATCATAAAAAATAATTCTTATCTTTTTAATTTGATTTTTACAGATGCTTCATGAACATTTTTTTTGTCTACTAGTCATGTTCTTACTGATAACATCGGATTTATCTTTTTCACAATACATGTCACAAAATAAAGGTAAATATTCATTTTACATAAATATAATAATAAAAAATTAAACAATTATACTTAAAAAAAACTTTTTACGCTTCTCGTTTTTTTGATTCTTTTTTCTTGACAACAATAAGAATCAATTTTTAGAGAAATTAAAAATCTTTTTTTACTCACATTTCATTTATTTACTCATATCTCATTTATTCTATTCTTAAATGTGCAATCCAAACTAAGAATTGATAGGTATTGTTCAAAAAGTAACTAGTACACGAAAAAATTTAAATTTAATATATCCATACATTTTATTACAATAGTATGTGACAATCTTATCAGATTTAAAACTTTCAAAAATTCATTTGCTTTACTTTACTTTTTTTTTAATGCAAATAAAATAAGTAATATTTTTTAAAAATAATAATATATTGTACACATTATGAAATTACTCTATTATATTGTAATATTATTGTATCATATATATATAAGTATTATGAGTCAAAGTATAAAAAAAATTGGTAAATAAACAAGTAATGAACTACGTAAAAAATTTCCAAAGAATATTACATAGAATAAATGCAATAAAAAGTAGTGAATCAGAAATATATATTTCATAATTATTTAACATTTTATCATTTATTAATAATTATACTTAAAAAAAACGAAATAAATAGCATACCAAAAATGGAAGTGAAGGTAAATAAATTGCGTAGCAAAATCTTTACATATTCCAGTGAAAAAGTTTTATTACAAAAATCAAGAGTGTTCGGGACTAGTGTAATTCGAAACGGCATTTATATGAGTCCCTCTCAGTCATGACCCGACCTTCGGAAAATGAGTCGATTGTAAATTACGCCGTCGGCTATTTCCTAGTTTTATCCTCGGTAATTTAAGCAAAGGGACGCTTGAACTGGGATTTTTTCCGTGTTGCATTTTGGGGACGCGGCAACATTGGGTTTTCGTACTTACAACCGGCAACAACGTTTTTGCGATTTAAGCGGAATTGTGATCGATTTTGTGCGTTATTGTAACTTCGAGTCTCTATAAATTTATGAAAGCGACTCGCATCACGTACGCGAGAAAATTGAGCGAATTCGTGGGTTCGCGGGTGTACGAACGAGAATTTGTTGTAAAACATAACCCGGTTCCTCGCAGCGGCGGAGAGTTGAGACGTCGGCGACGCAGAGCAGTGTCGCGGAGGATATTTCTAGCCCTCTTTTTACTATCTCGGCGAATTCACCTGCAGCGGTGTTGAATCGCCGCCTCTTCTATTTGTTCATCGGATTGTGGCAGCCAGCGGCGCAGCCTACGCGGAGGCTGCGAATTTGCGAGGAAATTGCGGACGGCTTTTCCTCCCACTGGGGAGTTTTTTAGCCGTGGTAACAATTTGTTTAATAAACATTGTATCATTTAATGCGGACTTCAAGAACAGCTTCGTTTCATTTATTTATACCTCACTCCTTTTCTATTTAATTTAATTTAACTTTTTATTATTGTTTTTTAAGTGTTCTATCCCGAACATTTTGGTTTCCCGGGTGAGGAACGAAGCTTTTATTGAATTTCGCAATAGCGGATTTTATATTATTGATAATACAAAATTGTGAGTACTCTTGATGGTTAACTACTCGGATAAATTATTGTAAAATTTATAAAGAGAAAGCGTCGGTTACGACGCTAAGGAAAAGGAAATTCCCGGAAGTTACTTCGTAAGCTGGTCTACCCCGCGTCGGTGCTTGGTGCGCTGTCTCTCTCGCATCCACGCGGTCGAGATTCGGCAATTATCATCTCAGAATTTACGCGTATTGTCCTTCTCTTGGTCAGCTGTTTATGAATTGTTTTATACAGTTATTTTAAAATCAATTTATCAGTATAGAGTAATTTTCTCTTGATTTTACCCGCCAAATAAAGGTGTTTTAAATTTCGTAATAGCTCCGCCGGCGCTTACAAATATAGTTTGCTTACAGCAAGCATCCTTGAGCTCCTTGAAATTTACAGACGAGCGAATTCGGGAGAGGGATCGTGCGTCATTCACTGAGGATTTGATAAAGACGCGGTTGGATTCAATCGAGCGAATTTGGGCTGAGGCGTTGGATCGACATGGAGACATAATGTCGCGCGGGATTGATTCCACCGAAGAATATGTTCGCGACGGCATATTCAAGACCATACAGGCTCTTGTCGAAGATATGCAAGAATACCTGACCGCGAAGTTTGCCGTGATAAGCCCGGTGACACCTGTGACGGATACACGGGCAGGTCCGGTGCGAAGTCCCCGCTTCCCTGCACCTCGGGCATTTAAGGTGCGCAAGGTGGATTTGCCCAGCTTTAATGGGGAATACGAGGAATGGGAAAGTTTCCACAATCTCTTTCTGTCGGTGATGGAACGATCGGGAGAAACGGATAACACGGCAAAGCTTCATTGCTTAATAAGTTGTCTACAAGGATCGGCCGCGGAAATGGTTAAAAATACCGAGTTGACGGGAGAACTTTATGAGGCAACCCTCAAGGCTTTATTGTCCGCGGCTTACCGTCTCGCGTTTACTCGGGATGTTGCAGGAGCTGCAACCCATCAAGAAGCCGAGCAGCCGCGCTTTATTGAATTTTGCCAACAAAATCGGCGTCGTCGCGAGAAGTTTTGAACGTCTGGGCCTTCCTTTGGGGATCCTTAGCTTTTTTTTATGCAGTTCGTTCATGTCCTTATTGGATATGGATTCGCAAAGGGCATGGGATGAGAAGCTGTGTGCTCGTGACGAAAAGGTGAAGGAGAATCATAGGGATAATGTACGAGCGGCGGATATAATGCTCTATTTTCCTCCGGTGACCGAATTAATCGCCTTTCTCGAGCAACGAGCACAATCGGTCGGGGTAAAGCAGAAGGATTCCAACTCCTGCTAAGCGGCCCACTTGGCCTACAAAGCAAAACTCCGCAGTTCGCCGGGCCTTGCATGCGACGGTCGCGGATAAAACATGTCCGCATTGCCAGGGCGCGCATTTTCTTTGAGCGTGTCCGGACTTCAAGCGCTTGGAACCAAAACAACGGTCTGACTGTCCAACGCTTGAAGCTCTGCTACCTATGAAGCATTCGGTTAGCAGTTGTACGTATCCGCGAACGTGCATGAAGTGTGCCAAACGGCACAATACGTTGCTGCACTTCCCTCGAGAAAGTGATTCCAGTAAAACGGATCCGAGCCCGACTCCCCCCGGGGAGGGCAAAGGTCCAGGGTCAACTATACGGGACGCGAGAGGGCATCGTGGACGTGGCAGGCAAATTGCGACTGCGACAACTGCAAATTCCGCAAGACTCGACGGCGGAAAAAGAGACCGATGTATCGCTCGTGCACACGGCTCGCTCGGTACGAGGAAAATTTGTGACGATGTTGGCGACGACGCGAGTAGATTTGATGGCAGATAACGGGGCGCGGACCACGGTAAGAGCTATGGTGGATCAAGGATCGGAAGTATCCTTCATCACAGAGTCCGTGGTTCAACTATTGTATCTTCCGAAACGTCGCGTGGATACCACCTTTGCGGACGTGGGTGACGGCTCTCCTATTAAATCTCAGTTCCGGACAAGCTTCGCGATTCAGTCGATAGTGAATCCGCGTTGTAGTTTTAGAGTGGATGCTATAATCCTTCCCCACCTCACCGGGAGGTTACCGTCCCGTCAGACTGTGAAAATCGATCTGAGCGGCTTCGCAGATCTTCATTTGGCTAATCCCACCATTTTCGAGTCGCAGAGTGTTGACTTGATCGTTGGGGCGGATTTGTATGGTCAATTACTGAGGGTGGGAGTTGTCTCTATTCCGGGAACTCGGCTGGTAGCGCAGGAAACCGAGTTAGGCTGGATCGTCTCCGGATTGGTAGAAGCCTTCGAATCACGGCGGGCGGAACCAACGAAGAACGATGCGTTTGCGATGCATCATTATACCGTGCAAAACAATCTGCCTCGTTCTCTGGCGCGATTTTGGGAGGTAGAGGAGGTCCCGGAGATCAAGGAAGCGTAGACGGACAAGGAATTGGCGTGTGATGAGCAATTTGCCGCCATGCATCTCCGAGATGAATCGGGGAGATTCGTCGTTGCGTTGCCTCTACGTCATTCAATTCCGTGTGTAGGTCAGGAGACGCGAAGACAAGCGATCGGCGCATTAAACTCCCTCCATCGATATTTTGAACGCGAACCTGAGGTCGCTTGTGAATACCGACGGTTCATGACCGAGTACGAGGCGTTAGGTCATATGATTCGGGTTGATCGGTCGGAGATTAAAAGGCCGGATGCTTGGTATCTAGCTCATCACGCCGTGTTTTCCGGTCGTCAGGAAAGCGGAAGATTCGTGTCGTTTTCGACGCTTCCCAACGGACGCACGAAGCGCATAGCCTCAATAAATTTCTTAAACCAGGACCCGCGTTGCAAAGAGAATTGCCGTTAATTCTTTCAAACTGGCGTCGATATAAATACGTTTTCACTGCCGATATAGTGAAAATGTTCAGGCAGATCGGAGTGAGAGAACAGGACCAAGACTATCAAAGAATTGTCTGGTCCTGTAGTCCTAATGAGCCGCTACTTGACTATAAACTAACCACGGTAACGTATGATACCGCATATGCACCGTTTCTCGCGATTAGAACTCTCAATGAATTGGCGGTGTGTGAGAGTAAAACCTTCCCGCTTAGTGCTGCAACTCTGCTGAATTTCACCTACGTCGATGAAATCTTTGACGGGGCAAATACGTTGTTGTTGGCCACTCAGAAGGCCCAGCAAATTGTAGCGTTGTTGGCCATCGCCGGTATCAAACTAGATAAGTGGGTGGCTAATCACCCATCGTTATTACCTCAATCGCGGGAGAATGCAGGTGACCAGGAGGTCAAATATGTTAATTTGGGTGACGCGATCAAGACCCTGGGTGTTTGTTGGGACGCGAATCATGACATGTTTAAATTCACTGGCGAAGCGTTGCGGGATATTGGCCAGGCAACGACAAAACGGGCGATTTTGTCGGGCGTAGCCCGGATGTTTGATCCTCTTGGATGGTTAGTGCCGGTCACTGTCGTCGCTAAAATTATTATGCAAGACATTTGTCTTTTGCAAGGCGGATGGGATAGTCCAGTAACGTCGAAAATCCTTAACAAATGGTGAGGGTATTACTTCGATTTACGCCACCTTAATGTCATAAAAATACCGCGACGGGTGCAATCTTGCAACACGAGCACATTGGAACTGCATGGGTTTTGCAATGTATCAAAAAGAGCGTATGCAGCGTGCGTGTACGTGTGTCCTAGAGATGCACGAGGTAGTGGTACTAGTGTCTTGCTCGTGGCGAAGACAAAGATAGCCCCGGTCAAGACGAAAAGTATCCTGTATCTGGAGATCTGTGGAGCTCTGTTATTAGTAAAATTAATTAATTTGTTCAACGCTCGCGGTGGTCTCCGGATGAGAAAGTCTTCCTTGGGACGGATAGCCGAATCGTGCTCGTGTGGTAAAATAAGCATCCAAGTCAATGAAAAACTTTCATTGCCAATCGGGTGTCTTATATACAAACGGAGTTGCCGGAAGCAACTTAGAGGCACGTAGGGACAAAAGAAAACCCAGCTGATCTGGGAACTCGCGGAGCGGATCCGATTGCTTTAAGCAATGCGGATATCTGGTGGAACGGACCCAATTTCTTGGCGGGGCCAAAATCACAACGGCCAACGATCTCCCCGGTGGTGCAGCTAGCACATGTTCAACCCGACGAGGGGAATCCGGAACACGAAATGTTGACGCGATTCTCGAATTACGGAAAACTCCTCCGCGTATTGGCCTATTGCTTACGCGCCTCTTTGGGACATCGGAGATTAATAACGACTATCGATGGCTTACCCCGCAGCCTCACTGTCGATGAGCTAAAGACAGCTACCGTTTTGGCCTTTAAACTCGCGCAAGACCACGCTTACAACCAATAAATTGCGAAGATTAAAAAGAAAATTTCCTTGGCGAAAGCGGATTCTCTGAGCGCTTTGACTCCATTTATCGATCCAAATGATGGTTTGTTACGTGTATGGGGACGACTGTCCCAATCTAACTGAACCTATAATGTAAGGCATCCTCCCATTCTCCCGGCACGCTCCTCCTTGAGCAGGCTTGTGGTGCGACATGCACATGAAGAATGCCCCCACGGCGGATATATTCTAACCTCGAACTACACATTGAAGTATGCCTGGATTCAGCGTGTGAGGCCATTGATAAAGAAGATTATTCGGCAATGCATCACCTGTCAACGAGCCAAGCCGAAATTGATGCATCAATTGATGGGAGATTTTCCAGCCGCACGTTTGACGCCCGCACGCCCATTTACCAACTGTGGCCTTGATTACGCGGGACCTATTGCTGTACGGGCCATGAAAGGTCGCGGACACAAATCCTCCAAGGGCTACATCGCTTTGTTTGTACGTTTTGCCACTAGAGCAATCCACCTCGAGTTGGTCAGTGACCTTACCACTGAAGGTTTCCTCGCGGCGTATCGTCGCTTCACCAGCCGACGAGGAATGTGTCAAAACTTACACAGCGACAACGCCACCAATTTTAAGGGAGCGGATCATGAGCTGTAAAGACTCTTCAAGGAGGCGTCTCAATTCTATCAAGAAGTCAGCGGATTTTTGACAAATGAAGGTACAAAATCGTACTTCATTCCCCCCCAAAACTCCACACTACGGCGGACTCTAGGAAGCTGGCGTCAAGTCGGTTAAACACCATTTGAGAAGAGTGGTCGATGAGCACACCCTTACTTTTAAAGAATTGAGCACTGTGCTCGCGGAGATAGAAGTTTGCCTCAATTCTCGCCCACTGTCGCCTCTCTCAGACGATGCTGATGATCTGCAGGCTTTAACACCAGCCTACTTCCTGATAGGCGCACCCTTATCATTGGTATTTGATGCTGACCACGTTGCTTTGCCAGAAAATCGTCTTGGGCGTTATCCATTGGTCGAACGTATCAGGAACAACTATTGGAAAAGATGGAGTCTTGAGTACATGCGCCATCTCCAAGAGAGATCTAAGTGGAGAAAATTCTCGGACAATCTACGTGTCGGACAACTTGTGCTCATACAAGATGACAGATTCCCACCGTCAAGATGGCCTTTAGGTCAAATAACAGCAACTCATGCCGCAGCTGATGAGCAGATTCGCGTAGTTTCCATTAGAACAGCCAATGGTGTACTGCGACGACACGTCGCTCGTTTGAGCCCTCTCCACACGGAAGAATCGGAGGAAACCGAGAACTGATGGAGGTGCCCGCGGTTGTTATAATATTTGTATATTTATTGTCTTGTAGCTATAAGTAAATATCTGTCATTATTTGCGGAGAATTGTTCGTCGATGTAACGAAGGCGGGCGGTATGTTCAGGACTAGTGTAATTCGAAACGGCAATTTTTAGAGAAATTAAAAATCTTTTTTTACTCACATTTCATTTATTTACTCATATCTCATTTATTCTATTCTTAAATGTGCAATCCAAACTAAGAATTGATAGGTATTGTTCAAAAAGTAACTAGTACACGAAAAAATTTAAATTTAATATATCCATACATTTTATTACAATAGTATGTGACAATCTTATCAGATTTAAAACTTTCAAAAATTCATTTGCTTTACTTTACTTTTTTTTTAATGCAAATAAAATAAGTAATATTTTTTAAAAATAATAATATATTGTACACATTATGAAATTACTCTATTATATTGTAATATTATTGTATCATATATATATAAGTATTATGAGTCAAAGTATAAAAAAAATTGGTAAATAAACAAGTAATGAACTACGTAAAAAATTTCCAAAGAATATTACATAGAATAAATGCAATAAAAAGTAGTGAATCAGAAATATATATTTCATAATTATTTAACATTTTATCATTTATTAATAATTATACTTAAAAAAACGAAATAAATAGCATACCAAAAATGGAAGTGAAGGTAAATAAATTGCGTAGCAAAATCTTTACATATTCCAATGAAAAAGTTTTATTACAAAAATCAAGAGATTATAAAGAAGAAAAACAATTCATTACTCTTATATAATACATAAATAAATATTTTAAGATATATATAACTGAATATGCAAAAAATTAAGATATTAATTTAGAATAATAATGGGAAAAATAAAAAGTAAACTAATAAAGGAGGTGTAAAATATTTAAAGAAGAAAAAAATATTCTTGCAGTAATTAAAGAGGATATACACATAAACTACTTAGAGAAAATATATATTAAAATGAAATTGTAAATAATGTAGATTGTAATAGAAAGTTTATTTAAAGAAAACTAAGAAGAAAAGTAAACATTTTTGAAGGAGTGGAGCGAAAGTGTGCTAATATACGGAGCAAAAATATGTATCTGATAAAGGTACGATGAGAAAAAATAAGTACAAAACATATGTATAATGCGGGTTCCATATTTACTTGGTTATACACACGATTATATTTTATTACTGGAAATAAATATAAATGAATTATAATAAAATGCATCAAAAACAACTTTTTTTATTGAAATATAAAACGCAATTAAAACTTCATAAATTTATTTACTAAAAAGTTTTTTAAATTAAAATAAAAAAAACCAAATGTAGGAGAAATAATAAAAATTATAAAGACTATAAAAAAAAATAATGATAAAACATTAGATAGTCATATTGCAATATTGAAAAGAAAATCAAAAGATTAAAAAATATTTATCTTGAAGTACAGAAATTCAATATATTAAAAAAAGATTAAAAAATAAAGAGTAAGATACGTAAAAAAATAAAATATGTTTACAAATGTTTAATTTATAAAAAAGTAAATATATGAGGATATAGCCAAATTTATAATAAAAAATTTAGCAAACACTTAAATTTTAAAAATACGAAGAAAAAAACTAGTTTAGGCTTGATATTTGTATCAGAGGTACAATTTCCAAATATTTGAAAGAATTTATAGAATATTATTGCAAGTTTTAGTTTAAAACAAAATTTTTTTATAGGAGAGATACATTCATAGCCATGACATTTTGTAGTAAAAGAAGAAAGTAACTTAAAAAAAAGTAAAGTATAAGAAAAGAACAAAAAGAAAACTTAAAGGCAAAATAGATCAAGCAATAGAGAGCTTTTTAAACTATTATGCGAGAAGCAGTTAACCATATATATGAAAAATTGTAGAAAAATCAGCAGATATTTATTTTCTAAAATGCCACTAAAAATACTGAGGGTTTTTTTTTATTAACAATTTTAACAAAAAAGATGTATTTTTTTTTTATTTTTTAGTTTTTGTGTTATAAAATAAAAAGTTTTAATTTTAATACTATAGTATCAGTCAACGAATTGTAGCTAGTATAATTATTATCAAAATTCATTTTTATATAAGCTAAATGGTAAATTAAAGGCGGGGGAATTTTCAAATAATCAAAAAAATTTTTAATCAATTAAAACAACTGGTAATATTGTCAGTTTTCAATATTTTGAACTCTGGTCCTGGAAAAAAATGACGTGCACTTTATTGGTACAAAATTTTAGTTCGATCGGAGTATTAATTTTAGCAAAATTCTATTTTTAATTAAATTATGCTAAAATTTACCAGTTTTAAATTAATTATATGACTTAATTTTTTTCAATGGTTTTAAGAAATATAATTATAATGCAACAGAATCTCCATCTCATATTTTGTAAAAATTTTTCAGATTATTTAAAAAATGCGGATAAAAATGACCAAAATTGGTTGAGCGAGCGAAATTCGATGAGAAGTGGAGAAAGCAAGAGAAGAGAAGTTTTCACTTTATTATTATTATTTTATTTTACTTCTATTACTATATATTCCAATTCATTAGTTTTTGCTCACCCCATTCCTCATCTACTTTTATGTGCTCGGTCGTTTTTGATCAACTTTATCCGCATTTTTTTAAGAATCTGAAAAATTTTTGAAAAATGCGAGATACGGATTTTGTTTTGCGATAATTATTTTTTTAACCCGTTGAAAAATATTAAATCGTGTATGGCATTGAGTTAATTTACGCTTAATAAATGTTCGCACAATTTAATTAAAATTAGTATTTTGCTAAAACTAATAGTTTAACAGAGTTTAAATTTCGTACAAATAAAGTGAATATCAATTACTTTAATTTTCCAAAACTAGAGCTTGCAATACTGTAAAATGACAAAATTACAAAATTTTTAATTGGTGTAAAAAATTTTCGGTTAATTGAAAATTTCTCCGCTTGTAATTGGCCAATCGAATTGTATAAACATGAATTTTCTTCATACTTTTATTAGCTATAATTCATTTACTGATACTATTATATTAAAATTACAACTTTTTATTTTATAACACAAAAATAACAAAAGAAAAAAAATGCTTTTTTCGTTAAAATTGTTAATAATAAATTATTACCTGAATATTTTTAGTGTCATTTTAGAAAATAAGAATTTATTAATTTTTTTACTAGTTTTCATGTACGTGGTTTACTGTTTTATCGAACTAAAAAGTGCTCCATTGTTTGGCCTAATAACATTTTTAAGCAAATCAATGTGAAAGATAAATGAATCTCAAAAGTTGTTTGCTAATCTAAAGAATTATTGTTTCTGCTATTTACACTATAATTTCATTGAAAAAAAACACCAACTTTTCTTAATAATAATGATGCTTTCATAATTTCTTACATATTTTATAAAATACTATTATATAATATTAAAAAGATTAATTGTTATATTATTTTCATATCGTGCTTAAAAAAACTTACATATTTAACTACTGAAATAAAACATGTTTGATTTACCAAAGTCGATTATTTATGTCTAGTGTATCTATATTTGTGTGTACTTGTCCGTGTACTGTAACATCGACGTATATATTTTCACGGACTGTACTTGTATTTAGTTTTTAGTCATCGCTTTCGTAAGTAGAAAACAAATTTTTGTTTTTACTTGTGTTTTTTTTTACGTTTTTTCTCTCCTGCAATGAGAAAAAGACACGTCGAGATGTTAAACAATAGCACTTTTTGCATCTAGTGGTAAGTGTCTAAACAAAGTTCCGTAAGACCTTATTAAAAAGTTTATTCTGATAGTTTGAATGAAACGTCTATACTGTATTTGTATACATTTAATATACTTTTAATTTACAGTATCTTTGCATATTAAGTATTCAAAACTAAAGAATGACATGCAATTAAAGAGATTCTGTCTTTTCCTTTTGAAAGTTTTTTCTAATATTTGAATACTATCGGAGAAACTAATTTTGGGAATTTTCAATCAATTTATCCGCGATATAATTTAACATTTGGTTCAACAATAAAAGTTAATCTTACACTTTTATTATAATTCTTAATTTATTTTGAACTTTTAACTCGCTCCAATCGTGAATCATAATCACAAAATGAATTAAAATGATCAGATTATCAAATAATAAGACTGATTTTAGTTTTGAAATATAATTTTTAATACATTTTAAAGTAATACAATATTTGACTAGGTCGTGAAGGTGCCTCAAGACAAAATTCTGTCAGGTTGTGATTGCAGTCTACTTATATATTCTGATTACCAATTTATTATTTTTTTATATAATGTAATAAATGCTATACATATTTATTAATACTATCCTATAGGGTGTGTCGATACCTTTCTCAGCTTTTAAGTATTACATTTACAATATTTGAAATTTTCTTATTGACGTGAAGCATCTTATAAACACTTATTCTTATATGTCAGTGCATATATATTTCATCTTAGAATTTGTCTAATTTCACTTGAAATTATCTTTATGTAGAGAATTTTTTTTTTTTGATGTAGATATATTATATTGCTTTATAATACAAAATTACAGATTTTTTTCAATTTTAATATATTTAAAGCAAGAATGTGCTTGCCATATTGCTATTATTTAAAAAGCTTATGTATACAAATATTTTTTGTGAAAAGAATAATGAATTTCATAATCAAGTATAATTTTTATCATAGAAATATTTTTTGAATTTTAATTTTCTATCTAATTGCCCTTTTAATGTAGCGCAGCTCTTGATTAAATTTTAGAGGTGGCTATTAAGTAGATAAACTACATCTCATATATTAACTGTTTATCAAATATGTGAGTATAGGATATTATACTTGTCCAGATTCTCTTAAGCCGAATGTTATACGATAATATTGTGTATATATTATTAAAAATTTGAAAAGTAATGTTCTACTCTCTGAAAATAAATCTTTTAGTATTATTTATTTAAATTAAAACTACACAAATAATCTTTTTGTGCAACTCATGTATCAGGTGAAATTACTATATAACAATTTCATTTTTACAGATTAATTTAAGAAAATTGTTTTACTCTAATATAGATAAATATAACAATAGTATTCGTTTAATTATTGAAAACAATTTCAGTTGGGTACAATAATTTATTAGTTTTAATTTTCTAAAAATCTTTATTACTAAAATAAAATAAATATTAATTATCTATCTATATTCAATTATAAATATTTTATTTTACGTAAAAACTTTTAATAATTTTTTAATAACTTCATAAAATTAACACTAACAAATAGAATTTTAGTTTATTTCGTATAATTATATATTCGTTCTGGATTTTTTATTTTTGTACGTATTTATCAACACGTTAAGTCCATTCATTAGTTTAAACTTACGGAAGTTTTAGTTAATTTTTTAAATCACCAAAATATTTAACTTTTTAACATGATTGCACGATAAAATATTTACTGTTCATGTATGTATTTTATTATTTTAAATTAAAAATTAAGTCTAAATTGATTTAATAAAAATGATTGAACAAACAAAGGTTAAATAAATATTTTTTTAAGTATATTATTAAATTTTTTATATAAAAATATGTTTAATTATTAAATAACAGCCGATAACGCAACAAATATGCAAGTGCTAATATGCAATTACATAATGATGAAAAATTAGTAGACACTTTATTTATGTACAAGTAAAAAATTGTGCAGATTTTTGTATTAAAAATAACAAAAAATTAACAATTAAAGTTCGTGTGCATGTACGTACGCGATTGCACACGTGTTTGAATACATTTAGCCAAACAGAAACGTACACACGTGCGCATATACGCTACGTACAGTTATGTACTTTATGCGTCTATAACATGATATGAATTCAATTTAGAGTCGATGATATACGTAAATTTTCTTGAAATCTTAACAAATCTTTTATGTAGATGATAATATCAGTATCAGCAATTTCTTTCTATTATCAATAAAATTTATCATTACTGAAAATTTGTATTTCTATTGCCAATTTACTTTAGCTATTTATTTATACACTATCGAATTGCTCTATCTAAAAATTAAATTATTGCACATAATAATTATTATTATTCTTAAATTTTTAGCATTTTTTTAGTTAGTTCATCATAAAAAATCCATGTAAAAGTTAAATATGAATGTTACTTTCATATTTTGAATTTTTAAATTTTAAAAGTTATAGTAATTCGCGTTTAGAAAGATCAAAGTACTGATCTAATTATGATTATTCATTGACACAGTTATACTAATAATTATAGGTATTATTATGATAAATTTTAAAAATAAATTTAGTATGATACTTTTTAAATATATAGATATAATCTCAATGTTAATTATAAAAAAAGAACTACTCATTAAAATTAATATTAAAAATAGCTTTCGCAATATAAGATAACTTTAATGCGTTATTTTCATTAATTTAGTAAAAAATTTTATTTTAAAAAACAAGCTTTTTATTATGAGTAATTAAATAAAATATTTATTAATTTCTATTTCAAAAATATTTTCGACAATGCATCACCTATTTCCTATTATTTCTATATTAAAAAAACATAAAAACAAAAAAAAAATTATTTTTTTTATTAGAATTTTATATTTTTAATTGAAATAGAATATTATTAATGTAATGTTTGATATTGTGAAAAAAATGTTAAAAATTAATTGTCCGATAACAATAACAAAAATTTAGAATAAAAAAAAAAAATAAGTTTATAATTTATAATCAATTTTCAAGCATTTGTTTAAATAATTTAATATGAGATAGGTATTTTTTAAATCCATCATGAGAATAAAAAGTTTTTCAGAAATGATTACTTCTACTCATTGTGCATAAAAATTGAAATTCTCGCAAATATTATGATAAATAAATTAATCTTTTCTTTGTACAATTTATACAAGTGGCACATAACTGCACTTTGATAATCTCACCGAACAAATAAATACAGTCCTTTTACACTCCAGTGATACTGTGTAACCAAGGCTTGAAATAGGTAGTTCTCATGTAGACGCCAGGTAGATATGGAGCCGCGCACTTTATGCCATGGGAAACGGTACCCACCAAAATCCATCTGCCGTCTGATCTTTGCAGTGTCAATGGACCTCCACTGTCACCCTGAAAACAAAAACAAAAACTACAATACAATGCGTCACATTTAATAAATCCTGCAAGTTCTCTGTCGCAGTTACAGGGCCGTACCAAAGTTAATAGTAAACTAATTACCTCTAAGAAACCAAAGAAAAACAATTCAAATAATAAATAATTAAAATTTGTTATTATAAATAGATGATTAAAAAATACCTTGTTTATAATGCGAGGGGAACAAGTTTTATAAAAAAATTTAATAACTTCATTTTATCAAAATAATATCAACGTAAATATTAATCGTGGTTTTGCCAGAATCATTTTACTGTAAATTTTTACTTTTAATAAGTACATCTATATTCAAAGTAGCTTACAATTCATAGTGCTTCTATAATTTATTCTGTTTGCTGAAATTTTTCATCCGTGTTACATATTGTGCAATTTTTCTTGTAATCATTATAGAATAGATAAAAAAATCATTTTTATGTTAAATTAAACTCTTTGACAAATACTGTTATGCCTATCAAAATAATGTTTCCTCGTAATTTATAAAAGCAAATAATTATTTCGATATTTTTAATGTATAGATATATAATGTACAGAGGTAATGTATAGATTTAAGTAGTTTACGAAGAAAATAATATTAATTGGGCCTGGTAAAAAATATGTTTTATTTTTTAATCCTAAGAATGGACCGAAAACGATTAATACTCTTAAAATGAAATAATAAAAATAAATCAAAAGATTTTTTTTTAAATACTTTACCATTCAAAATTGTACTTTTATTTGATAAAAATTTGTTTATCTTCCTCATAACCAACCTATTAAAAAATAAATTCAATGTATTATTCTATTCTAATAACACCGACGGCACACTTTTTCATCCTGTATCTGCTACAAATTAGTAATCTAATTTATTAACCCTGGAATACATATCTAGAACACTCGAAACTCAAACAACTGATTATCATTTAAGGCAATGACGTAGTGGACGTGCTTCAGCGACCGTTATAAACACAACTTGAAATAACGGACGTACATGCATGCATACATAAGTATGTATGTGAATTGAGAAAGGTAGAGAACTAATTCTGAAAATTTTTGGCCTCGGGTCTTTTTTCTGTACAAGACTTTATTGGTTCAATAATTGTAGGATGGAATATGGAAAGTACTATATTCTAATAGTGTTTAGTGTTTAGTAACTTACTTCACATGAATCCTTTTGTCCATTTGCATAGCCAGCGCACATAAAACTGTCAATAATTAGCTTTGAGTGACCGGCTGTCTGGAACATTTCCTGACACACTGAATTTTCCATTATTGGCACCTTCACCTCTTGTAGCACTGATGGTACACCTCCATCTAATAAATTTTATTGGGCTATGGTAAGATATGACAAGATGTTGTATTATATTAAAATTACACCGTAACATTAAACTATTATTTCATTTGTATTTTTTAATTTTATTTATTTTTTATTTAACATAAAACAAATGCTTGCACCAAAGTACTTATTTCATATTAATCATCTCAAAGTTGAATTTTTTTTTAAATATCATTAAAAATACATGTACATTTTTCAAAAAAACTATTTTTTTAATTATTAATATTGTCTTTGCAAAAATTGTTAATAAAGTGTTATTTAATATATTATTAAAGAGTTTAAAATATCATGTTCAATTATAATTTATAATATTTTTTTATTTTTAGTCATGTATATTTTTGTACTTCGTTTATATTTAATATGTAATATTCCGTATTTAGAATAGATAATAAAACACAAATTATTAAATTAAATGCAAAATAAAATAAATATATTTGCATATAAAATAAATTTTGTAAATCAAATCAACTGAACAATGAATTTTACTCTCAGATTAATATTTAGGATAAAATAAAATTAATAGCTTTAAATATTTACTTGTTATTTATATGTTACAATTATTATATTTTTCTTAATTGTATCATAGTTATTATAATAACATATATAATAAATTTACTTTGAAAAATATCTTTACAAATAATGTATGCAATAAATTATACCAGTAATGACCATTAAATCTTTATCAATATTTATAATAAATATTCGAATCATTTAAAATTTAAAATAAAAAGTTAACCATAGTTTTTTCAACAGTCTTTATCATCAAAACCCTTATAATTCGCTCTTCACATTAACCAATTACATATTTTTTCAGCATTAAAAGTTGCTAAAAGCTATATCAAGTCATAATAAAATTTAAAGTTCCAAAAAACATCACATATAATATGTATATACATTGATATTTTAACGATTTTATTTGTTAAGTACAGGCAATTATTACATATTAATTTTATTAAATATCTACCCATGCTTAAATAATACATTCTAAGCATTGTACAGCCAAAGGTTGTACAATTATTGACAAATAATTTTGAATTAGAAGAGGGAGAACGAGAGAGAGAGATAAAGAGGCAAGAAAGAGGAAAAGTTACTTTGTCGCCATATTCGTGAAGTCGACTTTTTTATGGATTGATGAAAGTTTTATTTCCACAAAAATGGTATTTGATTTAAATGAATAGTGACTATATACAATATTATTTTGTATGGAATAATATGAAATTCTAAAAGATTAGATTATTTATTGGATTATTAATCAGTAAATAATTCGAATAATTGCCTATCACGCTAAATTATGTAGATAAAAATGTTAGTTGTATATTACAACAACGTTCATAAAAATTTTATAAATTGACTAAAAATTTTATAATAGATTAAGAATATCTATGTGTAAATTCGCAAATAAATAAATATAATTAGCGAATGAATAAATATGGGAAAATAAGATAAATAATAATTTTTATAAAAAGAATTGAGTAGAATAAATGTGAAAGACATTGACTATTACAATTGATTTTTATTGTGAATTTAAAAAGCTCAATTTAAAACAGAAAAACTTTAGGATATTTAAAATATAGTTTTTTTTCTATAATTCTTTTTTTAATATACCATACATTGATATTGTACATTTATTTTAATTATGTCGGAATGTATGTGTAAAAGATTTTTTTTTTATATAATTTTTGAAGATTCAGTTTTATTTTGGATGGATTATTAATTTTTGCTTTTATATTATTTCATTGTTCTAATATTTATAATTAAATCACATTTTTGTCAGATTCGGGAATACGTATATTATATCTTATTAGTCAAGACTACCGATGTCAAATACATGATTAAAATTCAAAGAAGATTAGAAAGTTACAGAAAATTGTATCAAGATTTTACCGCTTTAAATTTAATTTCGAAACTTAAATATAAATATTAATTGATAATGTTAATATAATAACGGTTCATCAATTGTTTGCTATCTGTGATGTTAAACGATGAATGATATTGTAATTGATGAAATATATAGCTATGTATAGTATAATTATATAGTTAATTATATATAGTATACATAATTATAGTTATACACAGTAAAGTATTTTTTATTATTTACATTTATGAATATTTACACGTATGGATAATAAAATAGAAAGTTGTTCATTTATAAAACGCGTAAAAATATATATAATTAATAAAATTGCAATGACAGATCATATAATAAATGAGATTTTTCAAAAAATTTAACTTGTATATTAAGACAATTTTCTAAAAATATAAAAATTAAATTTAATGAAGTATGTTTAAGATTTAAATTTCAACATCTAAAAATTATTAATATTATGTAAAAAATGAATGATTTCGAAGTTATATAGATGTTTTCTTCCAGGGTTCAAGTTTATGGCCTGGGATATTTGTGTAATTTTTTTTTTACAAATTTCCTGTTTATTCTTTCTACATACTATTTATGATAATTTTTTAGTGCCACTTTTCGGCATAAAGAATCAGAAAGCTTATCAAATTTTGTATGTGCTTTATCCTACCAAAATAAGAAAATTTATAAATTGATCAAAAAAGAGAAAGTAAGCTTGAGAATTTTTTTAATAGCAAGGATTATAAGTTATCTTTAAAATATAAAATCAGTTTGATTTGAATTCGTGTGAACATTAATTTTGTTCAGTCATTTAATTACTGATATTAATACTCAATGATTTGCGTTCGGTAAGCTCATCTATTTCCTTCATTTATGCGAAATGTATGTATCAGATTTACTAGCATATTCTAAATGACCCCGGTCAGTAAATGTAGAAGATAAAGCTTTGGAGCAAACAATTCTTTATCCTTTCTCTATTTTGTGATCGGTATCTATTTAACGAACACGATTCTCGAGATCTTACACACCTTAGAAGATCTGAACCCGTCTAATTTTTCCCACAAAATGATCTAGGACGACTACGAGGGAATAAAAGAATTACTTTTTATGCTGCAATATTACCATCTTCCAGTATACGACGAAGTATTTAGTAAAAAAAACCATCGTTTTTATTAATAATGGTTTCACTTTAAAATATTATTGTATAAATATAATAATTCATTTATAACTTATGAATATAAAATAAGTTATTATCGTTATCTATCATTACACGTGACAGTAGACATACAAAAATTTTTATAAGACTTTCAATATTCTGCAAATAGTAGACGATATAGAAGTACCGATCTTTCTTGAATACATCGTTCAATGAATATATTACATGCTAATAAAATATTAATTAGAAACTTAATGCTGTAAATTAATCCTTTGAGAAGAAGTCCGATGGTAAGTCTAAAAAATAGTAGACGAGGAACATATAAATTAGTTGGTTGATTTAGAGGAGTTAACTATTCAAGATTGAAAAAAAAAATCGAGATTTCATAATTGAGAATAGCGCAATAGATTTAAAAATTGTGCACATTCAGTTATTTTTTTAATATCTAATTTAATATCTATGATCTTGCATATTTGAATAACAATTCTAAATAATATAGTTAGAACAAATGTGATCTTCTTTTTCTTTAATTTTTAAACTCTGTATAATCTAAATATCAATATATTTTTATACTAGTTTGAGTATGTATATAATATATAATATATCTGACTGTTTATATATTATAATTAATTATAATTTATAATTATAATTATAGATATATTTAATATAAAATATATTTTAGAATAATGAAAAAATGTTGAACGTACTGTATTTGAGTCGACCCCACCCGGTAACTGTAGCCATTCTGTTAACATAATCGGTATTGTCATCAGGCATACAAATTGGCACAATGTGTGCATCGAACTGCACAGGTGTCTCGAGCTCAAGCAAAGCTAAATCATTTTCAAAAGTGGCTGGATCGTACGCTCTATTTACAATTACTCGCCGAACATTTCTAGTTACACTCCGACGTGATTCCAGTTCACCAGATATATCGAATTCTCCAAAAACTGCGACCAATGAAGCTAGAAATCTATGATTATTTTATCAATAATTATTTAAATTCTATTACATTATAAATAGTGTACATTGCTATACAGAGTCCTTTCTTTTTCATACAAATTTACATGAATCTTTATTTTTTAAAATTTAATTCAATCTAATACGATAAATATTACATTTTCTATTTTCGTCTATTTAATCGTGGAAATATTTAATATTTCCTTGAGTAGTTAATGACATAAAATTCAATAGAGTTTTAAGCACCTCTTTCATTCTAGCAGCTTTAGCTAAAATAATTTTAATTTGTTTATCATGTATTTTATATTAATAACACGATATATTAATCATGTAACACTGAAAGATATACATAAAAGATGATACATAAATTGCTAATTGAATAAAACAATTTGCTAAATTAAAATTTGTAATGATAAATTATATTTTTTAATTATTTCTAAAATATAATCATTATTATATATATGTACTAACGGGCATCACCGTTTAAACGTATTTTGTAATAATATTGTCAAATGTTTTATGGTAATGAATAATTTTATTCAAATACAACTTTAACAAAACTTTGAACATATATTTTGAATTTCTCTTGGCTTAATTAATAATTAATATATAAATGATTTTACCTTCCTCGTTTGTACTTATGTAGCTTAACTTACCCTGGCTGACAATGAGCTGCTGTTATGACATATTTATCGGTAATAAGGACACCACCACATTTATTTTTTGTAAATAAGCCTAGCCAAGTAGCTTCTCGCACAAGAACTTGCCATGGCCATTCGCCGAATGTTGCTCCTTTGCCACCAACAATTCTGCCCATTTTCATCAGTGGTCTTATTCCGCATACTATAAAATTAATTATTCAATAAAAGAAATAAGTAACTTGATGTTAATGAACTTTTTAAATACATATAATACTGTAAATTTCAATATATTTTAATATAAAATTTGTAGTCTTATTTTTCAATTGCATATTTTGGGATGATTTGAAACACGATGTTTGAGTAAATTAATCGACATATTTTTTGTTAAAAATTCATGTATTTTTTAACCCTTCTTTTATTTCTTCAATAAAAATATTATCCACTTTTTGGATTTTTATTATAGAATAAAATTAAAATTTTATGCTAATTTAAATAATAAATAATAAAAAACATATTTTTTGTAACATTATAAATGTATTGTTATGTCTAAAAAATTTCAATAAATTATTTGATGATTACTTACTCGATCGAAAATCAGCATTTGGTGTAATTTCCGGAATACTTGTAGAAATTTCAACTGGCTTTGCTCCAGTTGTAGTTTCTAAATTTAACAGTGATGATTCTGAGCTATATGATAGAGTAGTAATCTTTTTTACTGGCTTTGTACGTTTCGTTGTTGGTTTTCGTGTAGTAAACGAAGTCGGTTTTACTTTTACTATAGTAGTTTTTTGTGTTGTAGTAGTACGGGTAATTACTGGTTTTTTTGTTACTTTAGTAATTGGTTTTGTAGTAGGTTTTTTAGTAGTTACCGTAGTTACTGGTTTTTTTGTACCAATATTGTTCGGTGTCACGATTGTAGCATTTTTAGGATTGTACACTACGTCCTTTAAATTCTGAAAATTACCTTGGAGAGATTCAACAATTTTATTAACAAAGAAATCAACTTTATTATTAAGTTCAATATCTTCTACAAATCCTGGAGTAGGAATCTCATCCTCAATTAAAATCTCACCAGGTTCAACGAGGGTAGGTTTATCTTGAAATTGAGTAACAGTCGAATCAAGCTCAGGATGTCTAACTGGTGGAAAATTATTAATATCATCTGATGCTGTAGTTTCCTCATCGCAGTTGGATCCACCGGTGGAAAAACTAGGTTTTGTTACTTTATTTGAAATTTTATTTTTATAAGTATCGGTGGAAGAATGGTAATTTAAAGTTGACGGTTTCAAATGAAAACTCGGTTTTTCTGACCATGATGCTAAGGTACTGTTTGCGAGCAATGGTTTTTTTGTTACCAATTTAACACTCGATTGATCATCAAGATCTGTCACAGTATCTTGAAAGACTGGGGGTTTCGTGGTGACTTCGTCTTTAAGATTAACAGTAATATAGCTAACCGAAACTACCTGTTTATTACCTGAAATTACTGTGCTGATATTGTGGGTAAGAGTAGTAGCAATATTAGGTTTTTTTGTTATTAATGTTGGTTTTGCAGTATTTTCATTTAACTTTGTATGGACAATAGTAAATTTCTGATTGTTGTCATTGAATTGAGTTGGAGTACTGGAGGTAGGGATGGTTGTGTACTCTGTACCCAGTGGTCCAAGTACAATAACAGTAGGAGCTGGCGGATTGGTTGTTGGCCTTGAAGAATACGTGTAACCACTACTGCCAATGTTTTGATAATTAACTGGCCGTGTAGAATAATGATTTGCAGAATTTGACGATAAATAATACGAATTAGTTAATCTTGGTGGAGACGTGATTACTGAATTGTAGTGGTAATAGTTGGGTGAAGAATTAACATTATAGTTATTTTGTGGTACATAATTTGTTGTACTCGATGAAGGATGGGCTGTTATAATTTTCACAAGTGTTGGCTTTGGTAATTCATCATCAGTTATCCATTTATAAGTTGTAGGACTATTTGTAACTATAAATAAATTTAAACAAATTAAAAAAAAAATACAACACTAATAAATTATTATTATTTTTGTTATTCGACTGAAAAAAGATTTTATTACATTTACAGGAGCGCGCCCGAAAGTACTCATATGTTTTTGCTATTCAATGTGATTTTCAAGTGCAGCTTATTTATTAGATATATATATATAGATTTATGTCGAACTGAAATAAACTATAAAACTTTATTAAGTATTAAAATTTTTAATATAGTTTAAATGATATTATTTCAATTATAAAATATAGAACTAAATATATTCTGCTCAAATTCTTTTAATTTATATGAAAATAAACTCTGTATACATTATACAGAAATTATTTACTTAATAAAAATTTAATACTTAATGTTTTTATTAGTTTTATTTTAATTATATTCTGTAAGTATTGAGAAAAAATAATATTTGTTTAAAATTAAAAAATAGCTTAAAATTAAAAAAAATTAAATAAATTATAAAATAAAAAAAAAGTACTTATTCGTTTGTGTTGGTATTTTTTTCAATAGTATATTATTAAATCCAAGCAATAGAGCACTTTTTAGGTCATGAAAAAAGCAGCTAGTGATGCATATCAAAATCCGTAAAAAACAATTGTAAATTCTTATTTTCTAAAATGCCATTTATGATATTCAGGGTTTTTTATTAACAATTTTAAGGAAAGAATGCTATCTTTTTTTTACTCTTTTTGTTATAAAATGAAAAGTCCTAATTTTAATACTATAGTATCAATAGGTGATTTGTAGCTAATAAAATTATGAATAAAATACATTTTTTTATAAACCGATCGGAAAATTAGAAGCTTAGAAATTTACGAAAATCTGAACATTTTAAAATTAATTAAAAAATCTGTAACTTTTTTTTTTTAATGTTTAGAACTATAATTTTAGAAAATTAAAGTAATTAATATGCACTTTATTTGTGAAAGATTTTAGCTTGATCTGATTATTAGTTTTCGAGTAATACTAATGCTACCTAAATTATGCAAATATTTACAAAGTTATTTCCACTTCAATGTACCTGACGGATTTGGTTTTTTGTGAATAATGATGAGCAAAAACGGCTGAGCGCCGAAGGAGTAGGGGTAGTGAGAATCGGAGAATTGTAATATATAGTAATAGAAGTGAAATCCGCAATAACTAATCCCTCGATTATTCTTCTTCACACTCCTCATAAAATTACGCGGGTACGTCTGTTTTTGATCATATTTATCCTCATATTTTATGTAAAACGAAATCTAAAATTATAGTTCTAAATATTAAAAAAAAAAAGTTACAGATTTTTTAATTAATTTAAAAATGTTCAGATTTTTCGTAAATTTCTCAGCTTCTAATTTTCTGATCGGTTTATAAAAAAATGTATTTTATTCACAATTTTATTAGCTACAAATCACCTATTGATACTATAGTATTAAAATTAGGACTTTTCATTTTATAACAAAAAGAGTAAAAAAAAGATAGCATTCTTTCCTTAAAATTGTTAATAAAAAAACCCTGAATATCATAAGTGGCATTTTAGAAAATAAGAATTTACAATTGTTTTTTACGGATTTTGATATGCATCACTAGCTGCTTTTTTCATGACCTAAAAAGTGCTCTATTGCTTCGACTATATTATGTAAGATGCATATTTTTGATTTTGATATTATAATATTGATTAGATTTTATAGTACTATATTACTTATATAGTACTATAAAATCTAATCAATATTGATGAATCAGTTTTATTGTCTCAATCTTATTTTTAATTCTTTTAAATGATTTTTATGGAGACAAATGAATTAAAGAAAGAAATAATAAGAATTTAAATAAATAATATAAAGAAAACAAATAAAATACTAATTAAAGAAAAAAATTAATTGTTAACATTAAAATAATATTCATCAATTTATAGTGTAAAATAAACGTCTTTTGTATAAATCATAATAAATAAATTTCTTGGCATCAAGCATTATTCGACTGCACTTTAACATAAAAAATTATCAGCCGTAACGTAAATTCTTTATTTAGTCGTTAGTATAAGAGTTGATGCTAATAGTGACTTGCTTTTTGCCTTTCCAATTGACTTTTATACAAATTTTAATGGAATCTGTATCAATGCAAGTTGTTATGTATTGTAATCATCATGTATATCAATTGCATTATTTGTATCCACCTCTTTTAGAATGTGCGTTAAATTCCATCGAACGAAATTGAAAGAAAAAGATAACGTATCTATGTAGAACCAATAAATTTTGTTTGTATTTATAATTAGTAATTACATTTATATTGCATTTTCATTTATTGAGTCATTTTGGTTAAAGAGAAAAGATAGACACTCGACAATTTGATTTATGTTGCGTAGTTTTTAATTTGAGTTTCGAATGCTGTTGTTGCGTGTAGTTTTTAACATTTTCATTGTGTCATTGCATGTGAAACGTTCCTACCGTGTGTTGATATTTACATGTTAGATATTTTTTTCTATAATTTACTTATTGGATTCTGCAAGGATTGCTGGACAGCATTCCTAAAGGTAACCTGAGTGCAGACACAAGAAGCGAAGTGGACGAGAAGGTTTTTAATCCAATGGCAGGATGATGGCAATTATAATTTAGTATGAGTGGATGCACGGAGATAGCGTGATGGTTAAGCGGTCACGAGAGTCATCGTCAGTGTGATCATAAGGTATTATCGGCGACAGGGAACGAGGATGCACTAGGTTGTGTCTTATCAAGGGATGAGGATAAGGTCATGTGAAGATGAATTTGAGTGAAGGAGTCGATAGACGCTACCGAGGAGGAAAAAGGAACGGGGACGGGAACGGATAGGTAAATATAGGGCATGTGGAGTTGAAAGCTACTCGACGGTAAGGAACCGTTACATTTATCTCGAACACGTGTAAACACGTTGGCTCTATCCGCGTGACGATTGTCGATCGGATCTCCAGTGACCAGATTACATACGTCGATTAAAGTGCGCCAAAAAAAGTTTAAAATCGCAGATTGCGCCAGGAATGTTTTTTGTAATTGGAATAATTTACGAGGACAGAAATTAAATTACTCTAAGGTAGAAAACGGTGGATTTGATTCGGGTGCGGTTGATTTTGTGAGTTTGGTTCCGGAAATCCCCAGGTATTTGGTGCAGCTAAAGTAGTTTCTTTGGCGACTATTATCACACGTACGGGCCGTGGCACTCGCTTTCACCTGCCAACTGTGCTGCTTTTGTATCAATTCAAGTCAGTGCTCTTTTTAAGCTTTTTTTTTTTGCTTTTTTACTTTTCATACTTTTTATTTTTTTTATACTTTTTATGCGATACGCTGCCGTACGCAATGGGGGCGCGTGCGCTTACGTTTCGTCGATGCCTTTGCGGTTCGTGTGGAGTCTGCACCAAGTCCAAGTTCGAAACTCGGAATAAATATGGCAAAACGTATATCGTTGTGGTGATAATTCAATTTTTTCCATCACTTTCTCCATCAATACCGTGCTCAATCATTCGACCAATTTTGGTGTGGGTCCAAGGAAATTACACACATTCAAGATAAAAAATACGAAAGAAAATTCGATATAAAATTTAAAATAAAGTATTCTTCGACAAATACGTACTTGCAACCTACAAATTATTTTTCGGATGATATTAAATATTTGTTTCAAGAAAACACAATGTAAATATAACTCCATACTTGTATTATAAGTTGGAAAAACTAAAAATCTATTTACCATTGTGTACACCTGCATTTTATAACAATAACAGTTTGGACAAAAATTCTGTACTCTCCAGTGCAAAGTAATTATAAATAGTCTATAAGCATTTGTACTATTATTTTAATACTTATAAACATATATATGTCTTCGCTATTAGGCTTGAATTATTATCATTATTTTTATTGCTATTATTATTGAATTATATTATAATTTAACATTAACAAGAAATTGAGTTTAAAATATTTTTAAATGTCCCGAGCTAGTTTGTTCAGAGAAATTATACATTAAGAAATTAATGTTTGTGGAAAAATTCTTTTTTAATAATAAAATGTATTTACGATAGATTTATAATAAAATAACTATTTGTAAAGTATAAATTGATTTAAAACCAATTAAAATAAATTTGTTTATTTACCTTTGAAAATTTATTTTTATTATTTATTTTATTACTAGTAAAATCAATCAACAAGTTCGATCATTTTATTATAAAGTACAGCAGCAAAGAAATATAGAATTCCAAATTGAATTTCTAAAAAAATTACTAACAATCGATTACTAATATTAAAACATTTACTTTTACTGAATAATAACTTTAACTGAGAACTATCCTGTTATAATTGTTACATTTTTATAATATACTTTTAAGATTACCTTATTTTAATTGTAAAGATTAAAATGAAAGAAAACTATTTATTAAATGAAGGAGAATATTATTACAAGAGGTTACTTTTTTACTTGAATATTACGTCATTTGAATTTCACTAAAAAATTTAAAAATAGCAAAAGTTATTTAAAAGTTATTTATCAATTTATTTAATATCCTAAATTTATATTTATTATAAAGTATAAATTATATAAACTGTAAAAAAATTATTAAATTATAGTTGTTTGAGTCCTCATTAACCAGATGGTGTATTAAATCTCGGAGCAAATGCATTATCAGTCACGATCTATTAAGGAATAAAAATTTGCCTGTGATAGTTGAGAGGTTAAGCTCCGATTTTACTGATATTTCAATAACGTTTACCATTGATTTTTCTTTCGATACCATGTTCAAGATTATCCAATTTACTATCTAGTAATCTAGTAGAAATACCCCTTTAGTGGCTTTTTACGATACATGCAAGATTGACGGTAGAATTGCCTTGAACGAGCGACCGCATGTTACCCTCGAAATGTCAAGGTTACCCATCTGACGGCACACAAGTTTTACTTTAATTTAAATACACATTTCACCACGAGCAAAAACCAGGAAACAAGGCTACCGACGACTTCCCAACATTCACCTCTTTGACCTGGTCACCTCCTCCACACTGCAGGATAACTTGGTGTAATTAATTGTATATGAAGAACGAGTTTTACTAATTAATTATGCGAAAAGTATTTCACGAATGTCTTTCTTTAATTATAGAGAGCAAATTTTTGTCATAAACCTCATTTATTATTTGCATGATTTTTTTTTTTTTTTCATGTACATCTGCACAAGATAATTATAACTAAATTAGGTAGTATTAATTATAGTTTAAAATTATTCTCTCTGTTTTTATTCAATATTTCTTTTTTATACATAAATTGATTTATAATTGAATATCATATAATTAATGATAAAGTTTAATACTTTACAATTGCATTATAAAGATAAATAAATAATACGCGCGTGCATGTCAGAAATAAGATAAATTCATAAAATGAATTTAAGAACAAACATTTTCAGTTAATAAGAGGTAGTCGATAATATCTATAAATAAAAATTCATAGAAAGTTTAAGAAAAAAATTTAGATAAATATATAATTTTTAAACTCCTTCATAATTAGTGATGTATGCTTATTTTATTTATTGTATTCTTGAATTGCAGGAGTGACATTTCATTAAATAATAAAATTTATTGAATAATTTACGTTTTAATGCGATTCTTTATGTAATAAAATTTATTTATACAAATTTTTGAAATTAATTCAATATAAAAATTTATAACATGATTAGTTTACTGTATAATTATTTTTTATTAATTTTTATTTTATCATAAGCTAATTTGTGAAAGTATATTTATTAATAATATAAATAATGATTTAAAAATACTTTTAATTCTCTAATTTGATAAATTTGTTGTTATATTTCATTTAATTTTTTACATTAATTATTTCAATAGACTAAAAAATGTTGCCAATATTTAAAATTATTATTGGTCTAGTTTTCGTTGATTAAAAAAATTTCATATGTTTTTTTAAAGCTTTAAGTTTATCATGAACATATCATTCTATTTTTTTGTAAACTCATAATTAATTTTTGTTATTACGAGTAAATATTAAAATAATAAGTCTAAAAATATGAACGAATAATTTAGATCAATTCAAAAATTCATAAATAGTAATGAATTTATTATAAAAATTTCATTTTAAATCATAAATAGTTCTTATTTTTTTATTTAATATTTTGATTAAAAAAAAATTATAAAAATAAAATAAAATACATGAAATTAAAATGTATTTGACTTACCCTCAGTTGTCATTTTTGCATCATTAGCAGTATCATTTAATAGTGAAATTATATGATTGATAGCAATTTCTTCTTTATCTAGTTCATCATGCTTTTTGTTACCAGATTGCCCTTCATAAGCGATAGTTGGTACACGAATTAAATTATCCTTATTTCTTGTTGTCAAAACAATGGGAGTGGTTGTTTCAGATTGAGTAGAAGTTGATTTAGTTTGTACGTATGTTGTCATCTTATTTAATGATATAGGCAATGTGACTTTTTTATTAGGTGAGTTTATTTTTTCACTATCTACGTGAAAAGATTGTTCAATCGTAGTACTTTTTTGTTCTGCATTATTAGCATTTTCAGAACTTAATTTTACTTTCATTGTAGTTTTTTTAGAAGGTGCTCTTTCAGTCGTTTTTATTTTATCACTTGATAACTGTATTATTGGTTGCATATGTAAATTAGTGGTTTCGGTATTATCTTTTAGAGATGCGGTTGAAACAATTACACTTTTTGTAATAGATGGTTTGAAATGCTCATCAGGATTGTGGGACTCATTAAGAGTAGTGCCATTCTCGTTAAGTAAAATTGTCTCTGCTTCTGTATTATTAGTGTGATGTATGCCTTGTGAAAAAAGAGCTGGTAATTGATCTACTGGATCTACCACTTGAAAGATCTGATCTGGTTTTAATAGTGTTGTCACTGGACTAACATCTAAAGTATTAGGTTGCTCTTGAATGTCATTATTAGTATCCGACTGAGTGATCAAAGATGGCAGTTTAAGATCACTCAAGACTTGCTTGTGTCCTAAAAGTGTCGAATAATTCTCTTCTAAATTACTTATATTTATTATTTGTGGTTTCTCTGCATTTTCATAATTATCCTTTGTAGTCAAGATAGAGGATTTCAATGAATTTATATTACTTTTTGTTGCAGAGTCAAAATTAACATTATCAACAGGCGTTCCGTCTGCATTCAATAGTATTGGAACATCGGGTACATGATCTATTTCATGGATATTAATGTTCGGCTCATCAGAAATGTTAATTTTTTCAAAATTCTCCATTGGCCTTATTGGCAGTTGGCAACATGCACCAAAAAGAAATCCATCCATACAAGCACCGACAACTTCACCTTTACGTTGACTACATTCATGATTAAACATACAAATTGATTTTGTTTCCAAATTACTATTAGATGGGTTGGATGGACGACAAGCTTTAGGGGCTATCCTGTAGCCTCCAAAAAGTTTTCTACCTGTAAATTTTAGAAAAAAATTATACTTCTCAATTTAAAAAAAATTATGATTTTTTCCAGGTAATTCATCAATTTCAAAGGCATAAAACTATTTAAAATTACTATTTTTATGTATTAAATGTGTGAGTTTCATCAAGAAACTTTAATGAATGACTATCCTTCGCGATTTTATTTGAAAATGTAAAAATGATAAAAGTGTTTTGTTTAATGTATTTTCTCAGTGCTTTTTCTCTTCATAGTTTTCTCATCAGTAATAGTGATATTATATTTTATTTTTGCATGTCGTGAAAAGAAATATAAACCAACTATATATATATATACGTACATCGCTATGTTAGATTATGAGTAGTAGTTTTTTAATATTCTTTCACGCACACACATACACACACTCAAACATTCTTTTTCACTCTCATTTAATGATAGACGACTAATTTAAAAAAAAAAATTATATTAAGTGGATGTTAATAAAGAAATTCAGGTTGGCTAGGTCGGAATACGATCTAGATCCGTATGTCTGCAGAGATGATGATATATGCAGACGTGGACACGTTTCACATCCGGAGATTTACAAAAATGATGATACAAAAAAAAGAAGTTACCCGGTACGACTTATTGTACAATTCAGATAAAAGAAAAAAATGATCGTAATGTTTCAGCCATTTAGTCAATTTAATTAGAAAAGTGCAGCACTTGATGTATAAGATAATTTCAAGTGAAATTAGACAAATTCTAAGATGAAATATATATGCACTGACATATAAGAATAAGTGTTTATAAGATGCTTCACGTCAATAAGAAAATTTCAAATATTGTAAATGTAATACTTAAAAGCTGAGAAAGGTATCGACACACCCTATAGGATAGTATTAATAAATATGTATAGCATTTATTACATTATATAAAAAAATAATAAATTGGTAATCAGAATATATAAGTAGACTGCAATCACAACCTGACAGAATTTTGTCTTGAGGCACCTTCACGACCTAGTCAAATATTGTATTACTTTAAAATGTATTAAAAATTATATTTCAAAACTAAAATCAGTCTTATTATTTGATAATCTGATCATTTTAATTCATTTTGTGATTATGATTCACGATTGGAGCGAGTTAAAAGTTCAAAATAAATTAAGAATTATAATAAAAGTGTAAGATTAACTTTTATTGTTGAACCAAATGTTAAATTATATCGCGGATAAATTGATTGAAAATTCCCAAAATTAGTTTCTCCGATAGTATTCAAATATTAGAAAAAACTTTCAAAAGGAAAAGACAGAATCTCTTTAATTGCATGTCATTCTTTAGTTTTGAATACTTAATATGCAAAGATACTGTAAATTAAAAGTATATTAAATGTATACAAATACAGTATAGACGTTTCATTCAAACTATCAGAATAAACTTTTTAATAAGGTCTTACGGAACTTTGTTTAGACACTTACCACTAGATGCAAAAAGTGCTATTGTTTAACATCTCGACGTGTCTTTTTCTCATTGCAGGAGAGAAAAAACGTAAAAAAAAACACAAGTAAAAACAAAAATTTGTTTTCTACTTACGAAAGCGATGACTAAAAACTAAATACAAGTACAGTCCGTGAAAATATATACGTCGATGTTACAGTACACGGACAAGTACACACAAATATAGATACACTAGACATAAATAATCGACTTTGGTAAATCAAACATGTTTTATTTCAGTAGTTAAATATGTAAGTTTTTTTAAGCACGATATGAAAATAATATAACAATTAATCTTTTTAATATTATATAATAGTATTTTATAAAATATGTAAGAAATTATGAAAGCATCATTATTATTAAGAAAAGTTGGTGTTTTTTTTCAATGAAATTATAGTGTAAATAGCAGAAACAATAATTCTTTAGATTAGCAAACAACTTTTGAGATTCATTTATCTTTCACATTGATTTGCTTAAAAATGTTATTAGGCCAAACAATGGAGCACTTTTTAGTTCGATAAAACAGTAAACCACGTACATGAAAACTAGTAAAAAAATTAATAAATTCTTATTTTCTAAAATGACACTAAAAATATTCAGGTAATAATTTATTATTAACAATTTTAACGAAAAAAGCATTTTTTTTCTTTTGTTATTTTTGTGTTATAAAATAAAAAGTTGTAATTTTAATATAATAGTATCAGTAAATGAATTATAGCTAATAAAAGTATGAAGAAAATTCATGTTTATACAATTCGATTGGCCAATTACAAGCGGAGAAATTTTCAATTAACCGAAAATTTTTTACACCAATTAAAAATTTTGTAATTTTGTCATTTTACAGTATTGCAAGCTCTAGTTTTGGAAAATTAAAGTAATTGATATTCACTTTATTTGTACGAAATTTAAACTCTGTTAAACTATTAGTTTTAGCAAAATACTAATTTTAATTAAATTGTGCGAACATTTATTAAGCGTAAATTAACTCAATGCCATACACGATTTAATATTTTTCAACGGGTTAAAAAAATAATTATCGCAAAACAAAATCCGTATCTCGCATTTTTCAAAAATTTTTCAGATTCTTAAAAAAATGCGGATAAAGTTGATCAAAAACGACCGAGCACATAAAAGTAGATGAGGAATGGGGTGAGCAAAAACTAATGAATTGGAATATATAGTAATAGAAGTAAAATAAAATAATAATAATAAAGTGAAAACTTCTCTTCTCTTGCTTTCTCCACTTCTCATCGAATTTCGCTCGCTCAACCAATTTTGGTCATTTTTATCCGCATTTTTTAAATAATCTGAAAAATTTTTACAAAATATGAGATGGAGATTCTGTTGCATTATAATTATATTTCTTAAAACCATTGAAAAAAATTAAGTCATATAATTAATTTAAAACTGGTAAATTTTAGCATAATTTAATTAAAAATAGAATTTTGCTAAAATTAATACTCCGATCGAACTAAAATTTTGTACCAATAAAGTGCACGTCATTTTTTTCCAGGACCAGAGTTCAAAATATTGAAAACTGACAATATTACCAGTTGTTTTAATTGATTAAAAATTTTTTTGATTATTTGAAAATTCCCCCGCCTTTAATTTACCATTTAGCTTATATAAAAATGAATTTTGATAATAATTATACTAGCTACAATTCGTTGACTGATACTATAGTATTAAAATTAAAACTTTTTATTTTATAACACAAAAACTAAAAAATAAAAAAAAAATACATCTTTTTTGTTAAAATTGTTAATAAAAAAAAACCCTCAGTATTTTTAGTGGCATTTTAGAAAATAAATATCTGCTGATTTTTCTACAATTTTTCATATATATGGTTAACTGCTTCTCGCATAATAGTTTAAAAAGCTCTCTATTGCTTGATCTATTTTGCCTTTAAGTTTTCTTTTTGTTCTTTTCTTATACTTTACTTTTTTTTAAGTTACTTTCTTCTTTTACTACAAAATGTCATGGCTATGAATGTATCTCTCCTATAAAAAAATTTTGTTTTAAACTAAAACTTGCAATAATATTCTATAAATTCTTTCAAATATTTGGAAATTGTACCTCTGATACAAATATCAAGCCTAAACTAGTTTTTTTCTTCGTATTTTTAAAATTTAAGTGTTTGCTAAATTTTTTATTATAAATTTGGCTATATCCTCATATATTTACTTTTTTATAAATTAAACATTTGTAAACATATTTTATTTTTTTACGTATCTTACTCTTTACTTTTTAATCTTTTTTTAATATATTGAATTTCTGTACTTCAAGATAAATATTTTTTAATCTTTTGATTTTCTTTTCAATATTGCAATATGACTATCTAATGTTTTATCATTATTTTTTTTTATAGTCTTTATAATTTTTATTATTTCTCCTACATTTGGTTTTTTTTATTTTAATTTAAAAAACTTTTTAGTAAATAAATTTATGAAGTTTTAATTGCGTTTTATATTTCAATAAAAAAAGTTGTTTTTGATGCATTTTATTATAATTCATTTATATTTATTTCCAGTAATAAAATATAATCGTGTGTATAACCAAGTAAATATGGAACCCGCATTATACATATGTTTTGTACTTATTTTTTCTCATCGTACCTTTATCAGATACATATTTTTGCTCCGTATATTAGCACACTTTCGCTCCACTCCTTCAAAAATGTTTACTTTTCTTCTTAGTTTTCTTTAAATAAACTTTCTATTACAATCTACATTATTTACAATTTCATTTTAATATATATTTTCTCTAAGTAGTTTATGTGTATATCCTCTTTAATTACTGCAAGAATATTTTTTTCTTCTTTAAATATTTTACACCTCCTTTATTAGTTTACTTTTTATTTTTCCCATTATTATTCTAAATTAATATCTTAATTTTTTGCATATTCAGTTATATATATCTTAAAATATTTATTTATGTATTATATAAGAGTAATGAATTGTTTTTCTTCTTTATAATCTCTTGATTTTTGTAATAAAACTTTTTCATTGGAATATGTAAAGATTTTGCTACGCAATTTATTTACCTTCACTTCCATTTTTGGTATGCTATTTATTTCGTTTTTTTAAGTATAATTATTAATAAATGATAAAATGTTAAATAATTATGAAATATATATTTCTGATTCACTACTTTTTATTGCATTTATTCTATGTAATATTCTTTGGAAATTTTTTACGTAGTTCATTACTTGTTTATTTACCAATTTTTTTTATACTTTGACTCATAATACTTATATATATATGATACAATAATATTACAATATAATAGAGTAATTTCATAATGTGTACAATATATTATTATTTTTAAAAAATATTACTTATTTTATTTGCATTAAAAAAAAAGTAAAGTAAAGCAAATGAATTTTTGAAAGTTTTAAATCTGATAAGATTGTCACATACTATTGTAATAAAATGTATGGATATATTAAATTTAAATTTTTTCGTGTACTAGTTACTTTTTGAACAATACCTATCAATTCTTAGTTTGGATTGCACATTTAAGAATAGAATAAATGAGATATGAGTAAATAAATGAAATGTGAGTAAAAAAAGATTTTTAATTTCTCTAAAAATTGATTCTTATTGTTGTCAAGAAAAAAGAATCAAAAAAACGAGAAGCGTAAAAAGTTTTTTTTAAGTATAATTGTTTAATTTTTTATTATTATATTTGTGTAAAATGAATATTTACCTTTATTTTGTGACATGTATTGTGAAAAAGATAAATCCGATGTTATCAGTAAGAACATGACTAGTAGACAAAAAAAATGTTCATGAAGCATCTGTAAAAATCAAATTAAAAAGATAAGAATTATTTTTTATGATTCTAATTCGATATTTATTTTATACAATTAGATTTATATGTTATAATTTATTATTAGTAATTTTGTTATTAATTAGATAAAACGAAAATAACTAATACGCTGTTTAAAATAAAAAAAATATAAGACAATTAAATTATAAAGTTTCTATAAAAAAAAAAAAAGAAAAAAAATGAAAAGTCCGTAGGCTTACTGTATAAAAATAGGCTAAGAAGTATATGTTACATATGAATTTAATCTTAATCGCTCTTAAAATGTAAAAAGAAACCTTTATATACAATGGTAATTAATGATGAATTATTTTATAAAAATTAATTATATGATGTATTATTATTTGAATATATAAATTTTTTATTTACTTAATACTCGTAAATTATATTTTTATATACAAAATTAAAGTAAGAATATCATTAAAAATTTATATTTCATTATTCTTTTTAATAAATAGTCAATATGAATTCTATTAAATTACAAAGTACTTTAAATGATTAGTATTTTTTTAAACAAAAATATTAAATAAAAATTCATAATTTTCTTATCATGACAAAATCATGTATTATTTTTAAATTGCCTAAGTGCTAAATAAAAAAGATTCATAAGATAGTTGGACTTTATTTTTTTGAAATCTATTTAATTTTTAATTGAATATTTTCAATTTTTTGTAATGTTAATATCATATATATTAGTATATGAGGATCAGTTAGTTAATTATTTTTTAAACAATTTATCCTTAAAAAAAAATCCTGTAAAAAATTTCTGAATGAGTTAATAATTCGATGTAAAATAGTATTCTTGAAAAAGATAAATATTTTTTACTTAATTTTGTAATAAAAAAATAAATTATAACTTTTTATTTCATTTTATTTTTTAAAAAATACTTGAAAAATCATCCAAAATAAATATTTTTAACAATTAATTAACATTATAGTCATTTGGTTATTTGAAAAATTCGAATACATTTGTCATCGTAAATAGAAATTCATTAGCTATAAAGTTATAAATATAGAGTTTAATTTCCGACAAGCTTACTCTTAATTTATTGCAATAATTTTAATTTTAATCAACTTTATATATCTTTCTATAAAACAATAATAATAACACAAATAAACTTAAACTATTATAATTTAAAGAAAATAAAAGATAATACATATAAATTTATTATGAAAAAATACTGCATACCCATGACCCAATAACATTTTCGAATATTTATCGAAAGACATAATTTAAAATCCCGTTATGAATATGAGTAACCATACAAAGAAGTACTTAAAATAAACACATACGTATAATACAAAACAAGACTCTGAATGTATACGAAAAAAGTATAAGGAATTGAAAATAAACATAAAAGAAGGATTATTTAAACATGAATTGTTCATTTGTTTAAATATTCTGCGTGTCGATATTGATTAGCTTTATATTTTATATAATATAATATTTATTGAAAAAAATTTTCTTCCCTAATGGAAATTTTCTTTAATATTTAAAAATACAAATAATTTTTATTACATTAATTTTAATTTATAAAAAATTAATCTAAATTGGACACATACATGTAATTGTTTCTTTTCATTTTTATATTTTTTTTTTTTTTTTAAAATATTTTCAATAGTCAAATTTTTATTAAATTTCTGTTGTAAATACGTTAGACTACACAAGTTTATTAAACTTTTGGGTAACACTAATTGACTGTCTATGAATTTGTGGAGAAAGTAATGTAAGTAGAGTAAAATTTTTGTTGAATGCAGTTTTTTTCAATTAAATAAATAAATTTAATTATAATTTTATAATTATTTAATAATAATAATGTTAGTATCTATATATATTTCTCAATATACAGTCACTAATGATTGAATAAAATTGGTTTTCTAAATCACTGAAGTATTTAGAGAAAAACCTTTTAATAATGAAATTACAATAAATTTCAAATTATCTATTAAAATATAAAATATAAAATATTATAATAAAAATAAAATTAATATTAAAATATATTTTATTACGATAAATGACAACATATTTTATATAATATATATAATTTATTTTTTTTGTTAATATTATTTTTATAAATTATGTTACTTTTATATGTGAATCTTAAACGTACATCTTAATTCTCTACAACTTTTTAAGATTTGTATTGATTTTAAAAAAAATTTTAAATAAATTCATGTTTTAATAATGTTTTATTTCATTATATTTAAACAACTTATAATAAATATGATTTTTTCAGTTATCACCTTAACCTATGTAGTGATGATAATTTTAATTCATAATGATAAGAAAAAGTATTTATATATTCATTTTTGAATTGAATATTAATAATTTAATAAATTTATACACATAAGAAACAATAATTTATTGATATTAATTTTAAAAAATTACTTTACTAAAATAAATATTGTTATCAATTAGACTGTGTTCTTCTATGTAATAATATTTTTTGAATAATTTAATTTTTCGAATCTATTTGTATGAAATAACTTACATTGTTTATGTATTTTTAAGTGTAAGGATTCTTGAGTAGGTGAGGTAAATAAAAATTATTATATATGTGATAAGAAAATTTTTTCGTCGACGTTTCATCAACAGTAGGTTGTTCTATTCGAGGCTTAAATATATAATAAAGTTAGTTGTTATAATGCGAGTCGTTCGTCAATTGTACACTACATAAAAAATTAATTTTTAATTAAATTTTTTAACCATTAAAATCTAAAAATTTCATTTCTTGAAAAGACTAAATTTTTTTTATTATTTTGAATATAATTTTTATTTTATAAACTTTTGAAAAACACATGTTTAATAGATATATACAATCATTAAAAACATTTCTGTGTAAGAAACAAAGCATTTTTAAAATTAATATCATAAAATTAATTTAGAATTATTATTATTAATTAATTAATTTAGAAAAATGAAAAATTTAGCAAATCAATAATTCCCAAAAAATTAGTATAGAATAATGTAGAATAAAAGTCATTACAAAATTCATTGATATTACAATTAATCCACTTTAGGGATTTATATTTTTAACAATGAAAAATTATATGTTTGGACTCTTAAAAAGTATTAACGGTAGTCACTTCATTTTGAATCCAATGGAATTTCAAGCCAAAGACCGAAAAAGAAGTTTCGTGACTTTCTCCTTGAAAGTCTTATTTTCCGATCAGTCATTACTTTTTCATACACTTGACTCTGATAACCAGACTGAATAAATTAATATAAGGTATAATGCACATTTCCACAGATTATTTCTGGTTTTGATAACGGTCGATCATTGATATTCTATCCTTCAATTTATACTTTTGATTTTAACTATATCGATTTGTATTACTTATTGTTAATAATTTATTTTTACCATTCCATTAATGCAATTGTTGATATTTATTTATCTTCGAAATTTGGTAATTTTAATTTTTTTTTAGTTATTACATTTATAAAGTATATTAAAATATTTCTTAAATCTTGACTTTTTTATTATTATTATTTATTTTACAAGTGTTTTTATGTATATAAAATTTTGTATATATATATAATGTACAAATTAAAAAAATATTAATTATTTTATTTCTTTTTTATTCATTTTAATTAGTTGTTTTAATTTTCTAAAATTGAACTTAAAAGATTATATTTATTGATTTAAATATCAGCAATTTGTTAATAAGTATATTTCTTTAAATTGTAATATAGAAAAATATATTTTTATAAAGTATTGTTCTACAACAATTTTCTTTAAAAATAAGTACACATTTATTAAATTAATTTTTATTGAAGTTTTATTCTTGCATTAAGATTTATTATACAATAATATAATAAACAATAGAATTTTAAACTATATTAAATCGTAAAAAAAGATTAAAATATTTACAATTTAAATGTTAAGATTGACTTTTTATCATAGAAGGTATTTCGATAGAGCAATAGAATAATTAATTTCTAAAAAAAAATACTGTTTGTCAATATTTGCTCTACATAAAAATGTTTAAAGTATTTTATCATGTCCGATTTTTAATAAGAAAATATGTACGTATATCTAAATAATAAAATTATTTAGATATAAGTTATTGTATTTTAATTTAATTTAATCAAAGATTTTCAATTTTATTAGTTTCGATAATATTTTCCTAAAGATCAAAAGAACACTAAGAATAATATTTTTTAACATATTTCGTTTACTCAAATATTATTACTTGTAAAATTTAAAAATTAATTTGAACATAAGATTATAAAATTTATTATTGGCTGAAGAATGCAAATAAATAAAAATTATATTCTTAAATTTTTAATTTTTATCGAAACTGATGGTTAATTAGATTTATTATTTATGTATATAATATAAAATATATTCTATTTTTAACTTATTTAATCAAACTATATTCGATTTATATAATTGAATATATTTAAATAAAAATTATTTAAATAATTGAAATAGTTAAAAAAACTGTAAAAACTGTAACTGTTGTAATGAATTAATATTTTAAAATGATCATTTGGAATATTAATTTCATAAAACTGGATTTAAAAGTGAAATGTATTAAGTATATTATTTCTCAGTATGAAGCAAACGAAAATATGATAAATAATATTTAGATTTTACTATAAATTATGGATCAATTGAATGCTTAAGCACTGTTTAAGACATTTACAATAATTTATGTTCAAGTATATTACTGATATTAGTAAAAAAAATCTTGATTTGTTAGTTATATTCACGCACATGACAAATATAAAATGAGTTGGAAAATTATTTTATCGTTTATTTCAATAGTTTATTATGCTAATAGAATTATTTATATTTCATTAGTTGATTAGATAACTATCAAATTCTTCAATTTTAACGTACATTATATTTTGTAAAATAGAATACACATGATACTTAAAAAATAATCAATACTAAAATGAAAAACTGGTGTTAATAATATGAAAAGAGTTTTAAAATTGTAAATTAGTCAATAATTGAAAATATATGTATGTGCAGAATAAGAATATAATTGATGAAATTTCTAATACAATTATTAAGCGATGAAAAATAAGATTTTTTTAGTAGAGGTACTTATGAGTTAACAGTCGTGGATGATTTTGTAATATTTATAGAATTGATAGACTTTGCATCTTTAAATCTAGATACTTAATTTTTAGGCTGATAACTTTGGCTTTGTTCTATGACGAATGAGCTTGAATTACTGCTGATTAACTAAAAGAGCGAAAGAATCGAGTTTGCAAAAAAACATAATTGAGTAGAGCCTGATAGAGTAGTTGTTGGGTGAATCTTGTTTGAGCGGGAGCTTATGTGCGAGATGAGGTGTCGCCGAAAAAAGGGTGTAAAGATGATGGATTACACGAGGAGGACCACTAAAAAATTGTTTGTTTATTCATTGAGGCATACAATGAGCTCTCTCTCTCTCTCTCTCTCTCTGTTTACGGTTCGTTGGTATAATATCGTGTTTGGAACAAGGAGTGCGCATCACGCGGCGAGGCACGTTATGCGCGCTTTCTCTCGACTAGCTTCACGGTCAGCTTAAGCGTGCGCGCCGATTGCCAATTGCGAACTACACCAAGTGGTTCCGGGTTTAATAAGGCGCACACAAGTGCAAGGTCCACGGCACCAGCGATAAATATTTGTTTCTGGGTCATTTTCCAATCTAGCTATTCGTTGGAATGCGATAATGTGGGAGCTCAGCTAACTCGCCTCCTCATTTTAATTTTAAATTATATATTAAACTTTTACCTCCTCCGGAATTTTAATATCCTTCAACCCACATTCGATTTGGCTGCTAGTATTAACGATTATTTTTTCAGGACAAGTTCTTAAATTACATTGATCAATTTCAAACTTGAAGATCCCACACAACATTAAACCAAACAATTATTTACTTTCATCCAATTATTTAAGAGCTCACAATTTTTCCATTTTTTTCATTTATAGCCTGTATTTTACTTTTCTTTTTTTGTTTTTTTTTTTTTTTTTAAACAGCCAATTTTAACCAATCGCGTTTAAAATACAAAAAGAAACAGTAACATTAGCAACATTCTCTCAAATGCATAATTATTTTTTATCCTATACCTATAGCTTATACCGTTTAATTTATTACTACGAGTATTGACGGCGTGTATAGTATCAATGATTACCTTGAAATGGATGGCTGAGGGTTGGATTTATGAATGAAGTAAAACACGATTGCTATGAATAAACACACATAACTTCGTCTTGCTCAATCACACGCTCATTTTCTTGATTCTTTATTCGTATTTCACTTGCCTAATATTTTTATTATTAAATTAAACATTCGATATTCTTCACTGCAGAAAAAATTCGCTTTTATGTCGATCCTCTACGCCCATACATTAGCATTAAAAATCTAACAAAATAAAATAATAATTTATTTTTTTTTATCTCATTCCATGAAGACGAGCTCTGCGCACGTTCTCGTCCTCGTCTGCCCAGTAAAGAACTGCGGCGAATGTGTTTCGTTTCCGACTTCTACCAATGTACTGACTTGTAGTTCCTCTCTCTCTCTCTCTCTCTCTCCCTCCCTGTCTGGTTGTCTACCTGTCCACCAATCTCTCTCTCTCTCTCTCTCTCTCTTTCTTTTATATTTCAATCCATCCAACTCTAGTCAAGTGGATAGTAGTATTATCTTTCAAACCTCTCAGACATCGCATGTGGTGTTGGTCCGTGCAATTCCCCGGCTACGAAGTCATAAGCGGCTGCTTGATTGGTGAACGTTCTCCACAACCGATAAAGTTCTGTAGAGGTGGTACCAGACCCATAACTAGAGAAAAACAAAGAGAGAAAGAGAAATAGGAGAAAGATTGCACAGTGTTGAATAGCCTGAACTAAATCAATCCACTAGGTAAAGGTAGATACACTGAAAACTGAAAACACTGATACACGGAAACCTAAAGAAAGCAAGGAGAACGAAATCGAGAAGTCATTGAATTTGAGTCATTTTAGAAAGAAGATGCGCAAAAGTAAGAAGAGAAGGGCGAAAGCAATAAATTTGTAGAATACTTAGTAATTGAAAGGATGGCTTAGTAAAAGTTATATGTAAAACAAAAAAATTAATATCCCAAGTATCAAGAATGATCTCTTATTAATAACGATATCAAGTGTAGTCATTTTTATTATAAAAATGTAATATTCATTTAGTCGAAACAAATATGTACTCATATATGTAAAATATGTAAAATATGGATGATGTTAAAAATTTTTTTCGAAAAAATAGTAGTTGGTTTTTATAAATTGGCTGTTCAGAAAATTATTATTTTTCATTAAGTTGTATTTATTACCAAAAATGCACATGTTTAAAATTATATATTTAATAATATTAAACATATTCTTAAAAAAATAATCCTACTTTTTTTAATGACAAAAGAGATAAAAAGTTTTAAATTAATCGTTACAAAAAAAGAAAAAAAAAATTTAATATTTGAAACAATAGAAAAATTTTTTTCGTATTAATTCCTAAATTAAATTATTGGATACATTGAGCGAAATTTTATCAATAAAATAGAGCAGTAAAAAAGATTTTTTTTTTTTTCTGAGAAATCTTAATATTCAATTTTTAATTTATAATGTGAAATTGGTATATTGCAATATAATAGTTTATAATTCATAATTTAAATAATAAATTAATGTTTTATGTAGTATAAATATGTATTTTTGTATTAACTTTAAATAAAATTAATTTTTCATGTTTTTTAAGATATACGAAAATTGTTTGTGAATAAATGCTAACAAGAGTTGAAAATGACAAATCAACCCATCAACTGATAAACCAATGTGCATAATTTTCATGATTTAAATTTTTAAACCGACTGCAGTGTGGGATTGGTTTGAACGAGATCGAGTGAGTGCCAAGAGCGCAAGGAGCTCAAAGAGGCTGGGAGGAGGTGCAAGCAAAGAGGGGAACAGAGATGAAGAGAAGAGAAGAGATGAAAAGAGAAGAGAAGAAAAGAGAAGAGAAGAAAAGAGATGAGAAGAAAAGAGAAGAAAAGAGAAAAGAAGAGGATAGTAGAGGAGAGGAGCGGAAAGGAGCGGAGAGGAGAGGAGAGAAAGCAAAGTGGGCCAGTGGCGAGGTCAATTGAGGCGGAAGGAGCCTCTAACGCAGACGACAACGACACACTGTCCTACTCATCGCCGAGGCAGTTTTACAGCTCTCTGCCCATTAATTCTCTCTCTCTCTCTCTCTCTCTCTCTCTCTCTCTCTCGTTCCCTCCGTCCACAAATATATCACCTGTCTCTCTAGACTTGGCAAGATCAGAGGCTTCATTCAAGAAACATTCTTTGCTATCTTTCCGACGAATACAGAGCCCTAACGTACAAGTCGAAATTTTAATAGCGTCAATGAAAAATCTTATTACCTCTTCACGCGCGACTCAAGTATGGACATCATTGATGCCATGCGCACGTGAACCCATCCACCACCATACCATATCGTCCCAAACTGTACGTACACATATTTGCATGATCACGTTTCGCGGCTACTCGGTCAACTTTTAAAAGCGCGATATACTTACAATTTTTTTTATTTTCCATTTTCTTTTTTTTTATTTTTTTTCAACTCTTTTATTCCACCATTTCCATTCAATATACCGTGCTAGCTAATTTGTTTTTTTTCATTCGCTTTTTAATCGTCGTTACATAAATACAATCATTTTTAAATATATTTTATACAAATAATTTTTAATTCCATATAATTATACGCCATATTTATTCAATATAATTAGACTTTATTCCACAGAGTACTTTCAATTATATCATAAATCATGTGAAAAACTAGTCTTACAATAAATTGAAATTATATTTACTGTAAATAGATTGCTTTGCCAGTGAAATTTTTTTATTTTCTCCGTAGCTCAATTTAATATGTTTAATTATAGATTGCACTAAAATTCATATTGAAATGCTTAATAACATTTTTATTTCATCATTATTTACCCGGATAATCATGAATTTGAAAAATTTGAACATTCACACAATTTTTATTAAATATGTCATAGATAATTCGCTTCTGCTTTAAAAATATATTATGAATACTAAAATGCATTTATGCAATCGTATATTTGAAATTATAATTTTGAAAAGTAAGGAGTTTTTAAAGAACGATTTCGTTTGTTTATGATTATGTAATGTGATGGCTGAACAATATATTCATATTTGAATCAATCAATACAAATCTTCCATGTATTAAATATAGAAATTTATACTCTAATCTTATTTTAATTTGGTAAATATAATTATCATATTGTATTAAAGTACAATCTATCAATAATATAAAATTTTTTTAAAAATATATATTTCATTGTACAAATTAATAAATATTTATTTTCTTTTTATTATAAATTTTTTTAAAAATAAATATATTTTTTTATAAAAATTAAAATACTAAATAATTAAAATTACTCATTTCATTAAAAGAAATATTTGATGTATTTACATTATTCTTAAAAAAAACGTTGATGTAAAAAACTTTTGTATTAAATTTAATATATTTTTCTTTTAAATATTATGAAAGATAAAGACACATATCTGTAAATACGGATTTTTATACAAAAGCTATTAAATTTTTATTGATTTCAAATAATTCTTTTAATATAATTAATAAATGTACATAAAAAAACATATATTGATTATTAATGTATTTTTATCAATATTTACACTATTATTCTTTGTACATTTAAGAAATATCTCTATGATTCATTAAACGATATTAGTTTTAAAAATAGTGTATATATATACACTATTCCATTAGGTTGAAAAAAGTCTATTTTTAAATTAATAAAACTTAAACGTTAAAATGACTTTTGATTGGCGCAAAATATTAAATAGTAATTGTTATTGAGAAAGCGAATCCTCAGATTTATCAATACAATTCTTTATCTGTAAACGCTGAAAGATCACCATAGATCGATCATGAATTGTTACTATTTCTTTGGTGTTGATTTAACACAATCTAATTTACTATAATGCTACATCGATTTACTCTGATTACTCATGTACTCCAGTTGATATTGGCATCATTTGATTGTTATGTAAAGTATCTTATTTAATAGGAAATAATACATATAAAAAATAAAAATAATAACAATAATAATAATAATAATATAAATATTAATAATATATATAAAAAAATAAAAACTATAATGCATGATATAAATCCATTGCAACTACGACTATTTAATTACTATTTAAAGTTAAAATATAGCAGTAGTAAATTAATGTTTTAAAAAAAAATGTAAAATTTAAAAAATTTTGTACATAATTTAGAAATTCAGAAAAAAATTAATAAATTTTAGGCCATGATAGATAAGTAAATATTTATTATTGAACTTATAGTGTGTCAACTCGTTAAATATATCTTCCTCATTCAAATACATGTGTTTTTTGACATAACGGTCTGCTTTGACTCTGTATAATGTGTTTCGGCTATCTATGAGCAAACCAGTAAGTTGAAGACGGAAAAAGAAAAAGAAAGATAGAGAGAGAGAGAGAGAGAGAGAGAGACACTCACGCAGAGCCGAGGTCTCCCTAAGGAAAGTTTTTCTCTTTCTCTTTTGTTCTGTTGATAATTTTACTACTATTATTTTATAATCATTACTTACCTGTCGGAAATATATATTGTATAGTTTCTTTTCAAATTAATTTAAACTGATATAATTGCCGGATTTATTGTAATAACATTTATTTGTTACATCTCGTTCTTCTTACATCACATAAATTAAAGCGAAAAAGTAAATATAAAATATTAACCAAGCCAAAATTATAATTTTTCAATAGTTGATAATACTTTGATCGATATAAATAGCATCTAATGCGTTTTGAGATTATAAAGATAAATTTTAAATGATTCATTTAGTTATAATTTATATTATAATATATTTCATCAAAAAATGCAATTGATTTTTCTGTTATATATATATATATAAAATTTATAAAAAATACATCAATTTTATTATACATTTCTATTTTCAAAGTTCTACGTATACCAATTTTTATGATTCTTTATCATTGATTTAACATTTAAAATATTAATTATAATTCGATAATCATATGATTAATATAACATACATAAGTACAATAATTATTATTGATTACTAAGTCGATGGTAATAACAATAGTAATAGTAATAGTAAGAACAATACAATAAATTTATAATAAAATTCTATTTAATTATATAAATTATATTTAACTTTAATATTTTTCTTATAGATACGTTTATTTATAAATGACATGAATGCAATACTTACCGTGTTTATTCTATATTTATTTCATATTTCTAAATTGCAAATTGTATGCAATATTATAAAAAAAACAATTATTGTTTTAAAAATTAAATATGTAGATAAATATATGTAAATACATATACAAATTATAATTTTAAATATCATACGACGTTTGAAATTCTTCTCTTGCTGGGACGCGAAATTAGATCTCCAATTCGTGTTTTGTTTCTAAGTTAGTAGGTCATTATTGGTCTCTCACTCATTCACTTACTCTCTCTCTCTCTCTCTCTCTCTCTCTCTCTCTCTCTCTGTCTGTATATATCTTATATCTGCCTCTTATCGATGCATGTTCGTTTTGACGAGTCCAGTACGCAAGACCTCGTGCTTCCCTTCTCCTGCATTTTAAAATTGGAAAAATAGGTAACAAGTGACTTATCACTGTTTCTTCATCTCTCTCTCCCTCTCTCTCATTCTTTTTTTTCATTTAACCTATACTTATATCATATCAACCTATACTCAATTTATACTACTATATTTACTATTGTGAATGACCTATCTTTTAGAAATACAGAATTATATATATAGAATATAGTTTGCACGTTAATTTTTTTTTTTTTAAGAAATCCAGGACAAGTGGTCGTCATACAACGATGATTTGTTTGACGGTGTTTTCTCGTAATAGATACCATCCAAGCAGCTCAAAATGTAAGTTTATCGTCCTAGTAAAACATTTAAATGAATAAATACTCTCAAAGACAAGAGTTTGAAAAACGGGAAAGTAGATTCCATTGACACTTATGAGACTAAATGAGGATCAAAGAAACAATTATACATAATTTTTTTTTTTTTTTGTATCATCAAGGTAAATACTAAGTATTTTAGTGTAAGAAATGTAATCGTGATAAATTATCCTATTTTATTTAATTCAATGATTTCGAAAAGTTTGAAAAGTAAAAAAGTTTTTGTTGGTTGTAAGTGGATAAGATATTTTATTATTGAGATAAAATAAATTAGACTTATATAACACTGATTGATTACTCTTCATAAAATATCTGCTATGTATAAAAACGTAATTTAATATTTAATTATAAGAAAAACGAATGCTTATAAATTTAAGTATTAAAAAAAGTGTAATTTTGTAAATGTGTAAAAAATTAAATTAATAACCAAAGTATCTGTATATTATGAAAAACGAAAAATGAAAGTTACATAAGTTGTTCTATAAACAAGTATTTTAGTTTCAGAAAATCTTAATTTCAATTATAATTTAATAGAAATAATATTAAAAGACATTAAAATTAGTTTTCAATATTAAATATTATATGAAATATAAGTAAAAAAATAAATGCTCAATTAAATACTTATAATAAAAAATTATTTATAGTAAAACTAAAAGAACAAAAATAATAGTTAAAGAATTAACAATAAAATATTTTTAAAAGTATAAAACAGTTTGGAATTTAAAGTAAATTTCTTTTTACATATATTAATTTTTCTATTTTTGAATGTGTATTAAAATTTTTAAAAAATTATTTATGTTTTAATGGTTTATACTTGTATTTATGAAATCAATGACAATAAAAAACTGTTATATTTTTTTGGATTATATATAATAAACTTTACCCCATTCATAAAATTTATTTTTAATTAAAAGTGATTAACATTTATTTGAATAATTAAATGTTTTAATTTTATATTTATATTTTGTTTTAATAATTTTAATAATTTAATTTTTACTTTAAAAATTGTTTTTAATGTTTTTGAATTATTATTAATTTTATTTTGTTATGAAAATTTAGATTCAGCAAAGTAATATAATTCTAAATTTCTTAGTTTCAAAAAAAAAAAAAATTGTGCATCTTTTATTGGAAAATCATGAGAAATGGATATTATTAGTACAATTATTAAAATCAAATATTTTTATTTGTTCATTTTTTTTCTCAAAAAAAAAATTGCTTTTATATTTTTTAATCCAATTTTTTTTTTAAATTTACTGCTTCTTGTACTAACATTAAGTTTTTCTTTTTTATTAATAATTTCTTATATTTTTACCAAAGTTTTTTTTAATAAAATTTAAAACTTTGAAGATGTTTAAAAATGTTTAATTATTTTTACTGTTTTTGTACAAATTCTTTACTTGTTTTCAGTGTGTCTCCTCTGAATAGTTGAAGTTTGAATTGAGAGCATATGATTCTGTTGTTTACTACAACTTTTACTATTATTTACTACAACTGCTACTTTTACCTTATTTTAATATTTTCAAACAACATTCTTAGTCAGTAATTTTTTATATTAGAAAAGGATTATTTCAAATTTATTCTTTATAATGCACAAATGTATTTTTGGTATGTGTTTTTAAAATTATTACAAATAGGCAATTAATGGAGATAATTTTAGTAAAAATAGAAATTAATATATGAATTTCTTATATAAAATATTTTTGATGTTTCTAAAATAAAATTATATTTACTAAATTATAAATATTTAATTACTATAAAAAAGTTAATATTTAATATTATTAATTTTTAATTATCTTAACTAAGAATAAATATAAATGTACATTATCTCAAAGAATTATTTTATTGAAACAATTAGCTATCAAAACTTTGACTAGATATAAATCAATGTTAAATGTTTTTTTTGGATTCTTTTATAGAATTTTATACATTTTTTAATAATATTCTATTGTCTAAATGATAAAAAATATATGCTAGGCTCAAGAATTGTTAATTATGGACAATGTTTATGAATACAAAATATTTTTTAAATCAATTTTTTCAAGAGAATCATGTAAAAGTAGTATACATTTATAATGATCATTAAATAATAGCATTGTAGAAAAGTCAGTTAAAATATTTTCTGTTATTTTTAATTCATTGATTATTAAAAACTAATATAAATAACAATAAAAACATTTTGATTACTACACATAGTTTAAATATACTTACTGAATACAATAAGAAATTTTACAAGAATTTTGGAAAATATTCGATAACGAGGATAATCTCTTTCTTTCTAACTACATGATTCTATTATAAAAATAAGTAGTTTATTACAATTACTAATACCACACATAATCATATTATTTTTAGCTCTTGATCTTTAAAACGCTTCTTCATAAAATCAGTTTGATGATTTGAACTAATGTTTTATATTGTTCAAAAAATAAACCTTACGATTTATTTCTCTGGATGTTAACAATAATGCATATCTATCCATTGTCACTATAAATAGAGAATGAGAAAATTTACAGATATTAATATATTGAATTAATTATAGTTTGCACTAAAAGTAAAAGAAAATTGTACATTTTAGAAAAATAATTTTATTTTAATTCTTTATTCAAAATGTAAACAAAGGATTATTATAAATATTATAAATATTTTTTATAGAATAAGTTATTATTGTGTCTAAATCTAAAATTATTATTACTAACCTTTTTTATAACTAGTTCATGAGTAAACCTTTTTATTAGGTAGGTAAGTTGACATCCTTTTTTTAACTTGCACCTACAATTTGAACATTATAGTTAATTTTGTTTTTTTTATTTTTTTATATATTTAACATCTTTTTTGTAACGTTTTTTCTTTCTACTTAATTAATAGTTAAAGGTCTTAGTGACGTATCTAAGGTAAAAGTCGCTTGATATCTCATCAACTAACTTTTCAATTTTTATTTGTGTTTTTGAAAAATTGCGTTGTTAACCTCGCACCTGTCACCAACAAAATTTGAAATAAATATAGACTGATAAAGTTTAAAGCGCACCGCTTTAAAATACTTGTCTTGAATAATATCCGTAATATCCGTAATATTTGTTTATAATTATTGTTTTACATCAATAATAATAGCACATGCTAAAGTTCTGCGTTTACTTAATACTTTTTGGTGTTGGATTGCATGACGCCATCTGAGCAGAAACTGGTTGGTCGCTAGGCAACGGTCGGGTCGTCGGATGGTTATTATTTTCTGGACCGAGATTCACAGGTAACAACTGCGTGTAGGTGAGTAGTTAATCTCGAGTTCAGCGCATTCCGTTGGGAAATTTTCTGCCGGTGGTTTAACCATCGGTTTGAGTATCACCTAGCCAATTCCCGTAGTATTTACTACCGTTTTTTAAATGATATTGGGCGAGTGAATGTTATTGGGCGGTACCTTGATACCACGCACGAATCCCCCGGTACCGTTTTTATTCGACAACTTTCTAAGAATTGGATTTGCTAATTTCAGCACCTCCTCCAGTTTTATTTTTACCGTTTTTATACGGTAAAAATAATATAATTATTGTAGATTGGTATTCCCTAATCTTCACACCTATCTGAGTTTTCTTTTTACCGTTTTTATACAGTAAAACAGGAAGTTCGATGAGTATTAATTTTCGCTAATTGTTACTTCTTTTGTAATTTTTTTTTTTTTTTTTTTTAAACGTTTTATTATTATGATAATAACGAGAAGGTTTTACTCTTTTCAGATTCTTGTAATTTAAATAAAATTTATAAAAGCTAAATGAAAAGCAAACGAATCAATTTCCATCAGCATGCACAACTTTATAATTATCAAATGAAAGATTAAATTTTAATAATCGATGCATAGAAAGTTGAAAGTAAAATACATTATGAGAATAATGTGTTTATTAATCGAGCATCAAGAGTTTATTATTACAATATAAAATAAAGAAAAAGAAAAAAAATAAAGTTTTGGTAAAAGAAAATAAATAAAAATTATTACGATGCACGAAATAAGAAATTTAAACTGATCAAGGCATTTATTTTTTTTTAAACTTTGTTAGAAAAATTCGATAAAATTTTTTAATAAGTATATAAAAACTCTTTGAATTATTTCCTTGCTCATTCCTTATTATTTGTATTTTAGGTAATGTTTGAAATGTAATACTTATTACACATTTAGATGCATTTTTTTTTTCAAAAGCATGTATCATGTATATATATATATATATGTATGTGCCTGTGTTTGTGTGACTGACAACAAAATTATAACTTCTACTTTATTTTTAATCAAAAAATGTACACATTCATTTTCTGTTTTATAATATATATAATTTTGATTTATATACATATATATAGGATTGTATTAATAGATTTTTAATTAATATAAAACTTTAAATATTGTTGTATTTATTCGAAATTTTTGTTTAATAATTTAATAATATTAATAATATTAATTTAATAATATTGATAATTTAATAAGTTTATCAATAAAATTAAAAATTAAATTAATTATTTTTGGATAATCGTTTCCTCCATGATTTTTTAAATATATTACTGCAATTAATAAACTGAAAGTTAAGAGAAGAAATTGAACCAATTTGAAATTCATTCGTATATATTAATCATATCTTTAATAATATTAGATTTAATAGGGAGGATCAAGGATATCAGATTGATTATGTAAAAGGAAAATAATTTTTTATTAATCTATATTTATATACATAAAGATGTGTGTGTGTGTGTCGCACTTTGATTTCAATTATGAATACATTCGATTTTTTAAAAATTTTATAGATTTAAATAAAGTTTAAAATAATGCAATAAATATTTATTTTTTATAATATATTACAGTTTATTTATAAATTTTATATCGATTTCAATTTCCTTCTTTTTCGTGTCATTTATTACAAGAATACAAAATATAGAATTTCATAATAGAATGCAATAAAAACAAGTGTATTTAATATTAAACTATTTTATTCAAAAGTTTTTAAAAGTATAGTACAATATTAATTAAATTACAAAATAAATATTAGATTTATCAATTTTAGGTTAAAAAAATAGCAATCGGCAAGATAGATTTAAAAAATTTAAACTTCCATTTTAAATAGAATTTCGATATTTATTTTATAATATTTATAAGATAACTTTGTACTTCAAACTAAGAGCTCAATGGTTCTACTTATTAAATCATAATATTTTACAAATGGTACAAAGAATTGATTTTACTCAATAAAAATTAATTTTTACATTTATACATGTAATATATAAATTCGTATATGAAATAATTTCTATGAAAGGTATTACAGAGATAGAAATTATTAGCTTTCTTAAAAGTAAGATATCATAAAATGAGGTCATAAATTATTGCTATAATTTATTAACAAAATTACTTAAATGTTTTTTAAAAAATTAAGAATAATATACAATGCTTACTTACTTTTAAAATATAATTTCTTAAATTTATATTTATTTAAATTAATTATCATAAATAATATTTATCTTAATTTTATTTGATTTTAAAAAAATTAACATTTCAATAAATGAGATTTGGATGTAGATAAATGAAACATTAGTGAATAAATAAAAAAGAACAAAATAAAAATAAATAATAAAAATAGTGCACTTGTTTTATATCTACAATAAATAAATCCTTGTGATGACTTTTAAAGTTATTTATTGGATCAATGAACAACAAATGTCTGTCAATCAATTATCGTTTATACATAATTTTTAATTTGGGTCAATAATACTTATAAAAATAATAATTTATAAGATTAATTTACAAATATCATATATTTATAAAATAATTGAACTAATATTGCTGTATAAACTTAAAATTAAATAATATATAATTAAATATTTAAATATAACAATGGAAAAGAGTTATTAATATACGATAAATATAATATTAAAAACTCATTTAAAAAAAGTAAAAATTTATTAATATACTAAAAAAAATTTTTTAAAAAATTAAATTTTATGGATTTGTAATTAAATGTACATGTTACTCATCACAATAATTATACATGTAAAAAAATTAGATATTTAGCTATTCTACTGATAACATTCAACAGTGAATAATGTTTACAGTTTATTTTTTACCATTATCAGTATTATAATCGTTATTATTTTGTATTTTGCAGACTTATATGTAATAATATATCACAGTTATTTATTATGCTAATGAATGTAGCTCATGTATTTTATAAAGTTCATGTGTTCTATTTATTACATTAGCAGTTACTTGTAGCATTTCAGGTAAAATATCAATACTTTTTTGCACATTTTCACCGCATACCTTAAATAATAATTATAATAAATTACTTGTGAAAATAATTATATATAATAATTTAAATCTAGAGAATGAGAATTAAAGTAGATATTTGAATATATTTAAACATAATAATGAAATTTGTTAAGATTTACTTATGAAAATATGTTTCTATTCATTTTAAGTGAACAATAGTGTTATATTTTGAATGTATTTAAGTTTAATATTAATACAATAATTTATAATTGATAAATAAAAAAATTCATATTTTTAAAATTCTTATGCTTGATTTTTTTTTTTTTTTTAAGTAAAAGATTAAAAAGCATGGAATTTTAAAAAATATTTATGATAAATCGGGGTTTATTTTTTAATAATAATTATTTATTATTTAATGAAACAAACCTTTTTGAATAGAACTGCTCTACTTGGCAATGTATACATAGCAACAACAGCTGCTTTTCGAATTAGCCATGGGTGATATTTTGCTAATGTTTTATTATAAGCATCTTGACAAGATGTTGAGGTATGATAATCATCTGGTAACTCACCTAATTGTCTTAAAAATTCTGATATAAAATCTAATAATAATGAACAAATTATAAAAAATATAATTCTTATTAAATAATTCTTTGTAAGCATAAAAAAAAATTGAATGTATATATATATATATATATATGTATATATGTACCAAGTCCTCTGTGCAAACGAAGGAGTGTTCTAGAGCCATTGACAAAGTCTTTTTTATTTAAGAGATGGTTTTTTATTTCATACTCTATCATTGTTTTAATTGATTTATAATTTTTATCATCTTTATCAACTAGATTCTGTAAAATCTCAATTTTCTGTTTCAAATCCGAGGAAACAAATCCAAATGCTGTGCTCATTAATTGGAAAAATCTGAAAAAAGTATATGTATCTTATATTTATTCTATTACCATTGCCATTTAAGAAATATGTGAAAAACAATAGATTAATATGCATAATTATATATATGTTGAGATGCAGCATAGGTGATAACAGGTTAATGAAATAAATACTCACCTACACAATTCAGTGTATGCTTCTAGATAAGCTTTCATATTAACATCGTTTTCATCAGCAAGCGAATGATCAAAGAAATTATGTACTTTTTGAAGATCGAAATAATGTATTTCCATATCTTCTGCCATTATTGTTACTTTTTTTCAATACTTATTCACTAAAATTTCGAGTTCAAGAAATGATTGATTTGTGTACAACTTGACACAAACAACTATAAACAAGCTGATTATCAATGCGACTTAAAATGCCATCTATTGGTAAATATGACAGACCATTATTATACAAGTCGATAATACAGTCTTCGCGTGTATTCATTGAAGTTAGAAGTTATTTATTAGATTATTGTGTTTTGAAAGCATAATTACTTAATATTGTTATTGATTGATATGTTTATGTTATATTATTATTATTGCTGACAAGATTATTTCAAGTTTCTTGGGGTAGTTATAGTTAAGGTCCTTGTTTTTATCTTTATTGGATATTTTAATAACGTTTTACTTTACACTTTGCTATTTTTAAAATATAAATGTATTTTTCGGTGTTTTTTTTTATTATAAAAGAAAAAATTATTAGATGATTTTTTTGCTTCTTTTATTATAAAATTTTTATTAACAATTCATTAACTTATTAAATTAATTAAATTAATTATTAATTAATTAAAATTTATTAACAATTCACCATTAATATATTTTTACTACTATGATTATGTGAATAGAATAAAAATTTAATTAATGAATTATGTATTATTAATTCCTTCTAATATATTTAATTTTTTTTTTTTTTTTATACATAATTTATAAAATACATTTAGATATGATTAAGTAATAAAAGTAATAATAAACGTAGGTTGTTCGTTATAAATAAAAGAAAAATAAAAAAAATAAAAAAAATTAAGCAACACTCAAAATAATTTCAATTGGTTGAATTCATACAGTGTTATCATATATTAAATAAAGTCATTAAATAATCTATTTTTATATGTGTACATAGGAATGAAATTATATCTAAGATCCTATTGAACCATGTTGTTCGGGATTCGAGTCAAGTCCCTTACAGCCTATGATAAATCGCCAGGCTTTTAAATTTCCCAACGGATATGAGGAAATGGCACACGGAAAAGTCTTGGAGCGGCCGCGTCGTCGAAGAGGATTTTTAAGGCCCGGGAAATTAAGGTAGAAAATGTTAGGGACGACGGAACGTGTCACTGATCACCGCGCTGAGCCATTGCGGAAAGCGGCTTTCGGTTTATGTGGCATCTTTTGGATTAGCATTTTAAGCGTCGCAGTGTTACTATCTTTGCAACGACTTTGTGCACCTTCCGTTCTTTTATTTGTGTGTATGATAAATTGTTAGATTTTTGTGCAAAAGCGTCTTTATTAAAAGCATAGAGTTTAACCCGGTTCCGAGGCGCCAAGGCGAAGAAATGATTGATTATATTATTTATATTAGAACGACGAGCGTCTTAATCTCCATTTGCCAACTATGCAACCTCTATCTCGGGGTATAGTAAGAGGCTTTTCCATTAGCTGTTGAAGTGGGGACAGTGAAAGGAACATTTGCGAGGAATCAGCAACTGGGCTTTTCCTCTTTTGCGAGAAAAGGGTGAAAGACCGAGGTTGCGGATTGCTTTTCCCGCTAAAAGGGGTTTTTATGCTTACGGTATTACGGTATTGAATAAAAAAGTCACGGGTATAAAGATTTATATTTAATTATTGTGTTTTATTTGGGATGTGTATTGTATATACATTTTCTTTTCCTTCATCTTCACCCCATAGGAATTGCTCTTAAAATATAATTTATTTTCAAACTTTTGTAAAACGTGCAAACACATGTATCCGTGTAGATTTTTAGTTGTTAATAATAAAAAACTTAATATAATATTTGTTGTAAAAATTTATAGTTTTATTCATTTCTCAAGTTAAACATTTGAAAATATTTTGAATTGTTGAAATCGTTAAGTTATATAATATTTGAAATGAATTTAAAAACTAACAAAATGTAATTCAAACAGTTCATACATTACATATTTAATGCTTATTGGTATTAAACTAAAAACTCTAATAGATTGAATAATGACCAATTTTAAATTGTAACCATACGAAATTTATATTATCTTCGACATTACTGATCTTTATCATTGTAATAATGTGTCTTAACGAAGGGCATTTTCGTCACCATTGCCTTGTACGTTTTCCCTCTAATTTCCACAAGCAGAATAGTCCCAGTTTTCATCAGCTCAGGACGCACATAGCCCATTGCAATGGATTTTCCGAGACTGGGACTTGGTCCACCAGATGTTACTCTGCCCACGGGTTCACCTTCTGCTGTAAGGATTATTGCATTTTCACGGGCAGGTGGTCCTTGGCTTATGGTCAAGCCTACGCGTTTTCTCGTAGTTCCCGTCTTTATTTGCTCAAGAATTTTTTTGGCACCAGGAAAGTTTGCTTCTGCTCTACGTCGTTTCCCTGCGTAGCAAAATATATAATACATTATTACTTCCATTTGACGACGTATGTAAAGAAAATATTCAGTGACTGTAAATAGTACAATCTGTATTTCATAACGAATAAGTGATATTTAACAACGAATGATTTTTAATAACAGTAAACAGTTTAATATATATTATGAGGTATACGTTTAATATAATTATTAATAGCTAAATGTGTCACATTTAATAAAAATAATTATTTAATATATATGTGTGTTAGAAATTAATATTAAACAGTGCCATAACTAGTATATACTTTGAGTTATTATATATATACATAAATAGTTTAAACACGTTTATGAATGATTAAATTTATAATTAAATTCATAATTAAATTTATAATTAAAATTACTTTACACTATCATGCCAAATTTAATTATATAAATTTTTTTTATTTGTAAACAAAAGAAAGAAGTTATTAATTTTAAAGAAAAAAATATAAGTTACTCTACTTAATACTTTTTATATTATTAATAATTAATATAAAATTAAATTGTACGTATTTGTGTTTAAATTTTAATGTTCCTTATAAGTTTTTATATTCTTATTTAATACAATTTTGATATTTGTATAATATAGTTAAAAATTTTTATAACCAATGATTCATGTTATAATTATAAATTGGATTTTTAAAATAAATTACTATAATAAACTAGCAATCATTATGTTTATTAATTTTTAGTTAAGAAAAGCTGAAAGAATCAAATCTTACAATTTAAGCAAAAGTAAAACTGTAATATGATTTTTTCTATTTTTTAAAAGAAGAATGTCTCACATTAATACATTCTTATTAATAGGTAACTTAAAAATTTAGCATTAACACATGTTAAATTATATTTTTAAAATTAATAATTTTTTATGTATAGTCAAAATTATTTTTATTAAAGGATTTTATATGAGAATATAGAATGAATTAAAAAATCTATTTAACTTTTATTATAAAGAAATGGTTAACAATTTATATTATCTACCAATTAGCCATTGTAAAGTCGCTTCGACTGGAGTTATAGATTCGTTAAGATCATGTCCATACAAACAAAGTGCAGCTTCTAATCTGAAATTATATTAAATTAATATGCATCTATAAATATAAACAATAACAATAAAATTTATAATTATAATATGCAAACGACGAATAAGAATTGAAATTTAGCAATTATCACGGTTGTTACAATTCATAAATAAATATGTTAATAAATAGTTATCAACGCTTACAAGTAAATTTCAGTTTTTCATACATTAGATTTAGAGTAGAATGTAAATATCTATAAAATGATAGATGCAATGAGTTTTAAATTAAAATCTAATGTTAAGTCATGTATAATAATAGTGTATATTTGTAAAACAAAGAATTATCGAATAAACAATCACCTTAAACTGTCTCTAGCTCCGAGACCAGCGAGTTTTACATCAGGTACATTCATAATCATTTCAGTTAATATTCTTGCATCTCTTGCCTGTACCGAAAGCTCGAATCCATCTTCGCCAGTATAACCGCATCGTGTTATTCTTACAGGCCTATTATCTATCGTCGTTTCCAAGCTGTTCATAAACTTAAGTTTGGTAAGATCGACTTTTACGAAAGATTGAAGAGTCACTGCAGCCCTTGGTCCTTGAAGGGCGATCAAACCTTGTTCCAACGGGTCTAAAAATTCCACGTTTACATCTTTACCACGAGACTTCATGTCAGCCTTAAAATTAAATGTTTTAATTTTTGTAAATAATTCGTATAATTATTAATTACTTGTGTAATATTGCATTTATTGACAGTTGGAAGGAGCTGTAGTTTACAAAAATAACAAAATCATAAATATTTAATCTTTGCTTAATTAGTGTACCAGTATAATGATTTTAATATAAATCAATCAATTTATCAGAGCAGTATTAATATCACAGATCAATAGAGTGAAAAATAAAATTATTTCAATAATGATTATCTAGTTCATATATTGTTAATTTTTAAACAATGTAATTGAAGTACACCAAACCTAATTCTATACATTTATTCGAAGACCTAATGAATAAACAATAAATATATATTTATGCGTTCGAGATTTTGATTAATTTGAATCTCACACGCGCGCGCGCGCGCATACGCGCACATTACTTTTAATGAGTAAACGAAAAAATTCCATCATTCATTTTGAATATGGAATTTTTTCGTCATCATTCCATTTTGAATTAATCTTAAATAAAAAATCATTTTTATTTATCTGTCATTTCTTGCACAATGCACAATTTACACTTCAAGCATAATACTTGCAAGAAATAACAGTCAGCAAGGACGTGTAATAGTAGTAAAATGTAGAGTCGAAACGCATACTTGTGCCTTCAACATAAGCTGCATGTCTTGGATCCGTCTGCCTGCATTAGACACAATAAAAAAGTGATGGTCCCGGACTTTGGTGACAATGAGGTCATCCATTATACCGCCTCGCTCATTGGTATAAACGGTTAGTGCAGACCCACCGAAGGCCAAACCCCGAAGGTCTGCCGTGGTGATGGACTCCAAGAAGTCTCCGGAATCGCGACCGCTGACCCTGGTTTGCAACATATGGCCGACGTCGAAGAGGGAGGCATGGGTACGCGTATGCTGGTGCGAAGCTGCGATTGCATCCTGGTATTGCACTGGAAGTAACCAGCCCGCGAAGTTCACTATCTTTCCTGTGTTTCAATTGCAATAATAAAGAAATCATTTTTTGATGGAAAAGGAATATGTTAATTTGTACAATAATTTATTTTTTTACATAATGAAAAATATGCTCGAGTTATTCACAAGATTCGACGTTCCAAACTCACAACTTCCTCCATTTCACTTTCAATTGAATTTTTATTTATATTTGTATTCGTGATGGTAAGCACACCTACATACCTATATAAATGTACAATTATAGTGATATCTTTAATGTTTAAGCACATTAATACGTTCATTTAGTCCTTAGAATTAAATTATTGATTTATGTGAATATTAGTAAATATTGCCTCCTTAATTAATTAATCTGAATTGAGATGCAATAAAAATATTTCACAATGGTACCACATACCCAAAAAAACATTCTTTCAATTACAGAATTCAGTAAGATCGAGGTGTTTTTTAAAATGATACAAAATATTATATTTAGTTAATGTTGCATTTGATGGAAAAAATACAAATTTCAATATTTGATTCATAATTAACCAAAGCTCATCATTATTAATTACAATTATTCCTATATTAAATTGATTTTTACTTTTTATATACTTTAAAAAAATGTTTTTAAATATATTTTTAAAATAGTAAATTCTGTTTACATTTATAATTGAACTAATATATACTGCTTATTATTTGTTGAAGTATAAAATAACACGAATAAAATTAAATTTTTTTAAAGGGCAAATGAATTTTTTAAATTTATTCTAAAATCTTAAAATGCAAAACAAAAATTTAATCCAATGTATTTTTTTGCATATTTTTACAAATACTATTAATATTTTTTATACATCTGCATACTATTCAAATTATTAATATACATAATTGACCTTTTTAAATATAATTTTCTCGAAAAATGTATTTAACTTATATTTTTAAATTAAAAATTTTATTTTAAGCGCATATTATTGAACTTGTTATCAATATTAAAATTTAAATTATGAAAAATATTTGTTGTATATGATTGTGTAAAAAAAAATATAACTTTATCTTTTTTGAATTTTTATTTGACTAACATAAATTTTATGGTTGATACATACATAATAAACGAATCAGCATTGTAAATAAAAACTATTTCCGTAAATTTATGTTTAAGTTTATAAAATGAATTTTACTAGAAAATCTTTTTTATCTATAAAATATTGTTTCAACATATTTGATTTGTGTAATATAATTGTATTTAATTTTTATTTAATTCATTAAATCAATATCTTATTAGTTTTAAAATAAAGCTTTACAATATTGTATTTAATATTTGAAATAATGTATTGCATGTTTCTATGAAATTATTCGTAAGATAAG